>OU015496.1:199606514-199614014 GCA_907164885.2 Dolomedes plantarius | reverse complement strand
TAATATGATATTGCCTTGTAAAAGGTATTCTAAGCCTAGTATGGAGAAGGATCTGGCCACAAACTTGGCCCCTTGGGGAGTAATATAGGAAGTATAAGTTCTGATTCGATCTGGTGGAGTCTTGAAGTTTCCAGAAATATAAAGAGCATCATAATTTCTCACTAGCTGGTTAATAAGTAAATTCAATCAGTGAGTTCCTTAATATATTTTATATGGAAGATAATACATTACTTCAAAACTCAAAGAATTTTCAAAACTTGCCATGAGTTCGTCTTTTTTTTTTCTTTTCAATTCTATCCAAACGCTTGCGATAGGCATTTAAAAGGTGCACTTATGTCGCCATCAAGAAATATTTAAAGGCAAAGTTAACGAACTGGCTAAATTGCATGTCCCCTTAAAGTTTTTTGAATACTGTAAACAACATAGTATCTAACAGTCTTCCTTTAAGTGAATACTTCTTAATTTTCATACCAATGAATACTTTGAAAATACTTTGTAAAAATCTCAACAATCAAGTGAATTCCTGCTAGAAAGGGAAATAATTATATGACGGAGTTTAATATAATGGCGAAAAATATTCATGACTAAGATAATCAATCCCTAAGATATGATGCTGGTCTGTAAAAAGATTTTTGTGTGTATGACAAGTAAATGGATAATTTTTTTTTTAAATTTGTTTGTACATTTTTACAGGAAGTTGGTAGGCACTTCTACAACACTGCTGTCGACGTGCACGTCCTAAGCCACGAGAGTTCCGTTGGAGTTATCCATGTCATCATGCAGTTGTCCTTCGACAACAGAGCTTTCCAGCTGGAAGAGAAACGGAACACGCAGCGAATCGATAGAATCATGCTGCCTATCAAAGCATTCCTGTTTCTAGAAATCTTTCCTTTCTGTCTCGTGTTCGATTCCGGACTCAACATCAAGACCATAGGGAAAAGCCTGCGGGCCATCATGCCTGACATAGCCGGTCGCAAACTTCCAGAGGTGTTTGATCTGACAAGGCCGCTGATTGAATGCACGTGGGAAGCTGTAAGTTCTGTTGATGGTTTGCTGATAAGCATTTTCACACTTCATATGTAATACTAGCTGAAAACCCGCGCTTCGCTACGGAGTACATTCAAATTAAATACAACTGTCAACATATGCAATTTATGCCAAAAAATATGTATATATATTTATAATAAATGCGATGATCAATGTATACAATTGATGTAAAATATATATCTATTTATATATATTTATTTATAAAAAAATCGTAAGGGATATGCATTTTTTTTTGGATAATATCCAATTGTCTGCTGCATTAGAAAGAGAAAAAAATATTTTTTTGTCTATTTAGTTGTTACGCACGTGACGATAAATTTATTGAAAGTACCAGAAAAAGAAATCACGTGATCAGCATTTAATAAATTAAATTCTAAAATTGAATCTTTAAAAATTCACCAAAAATCAGAAAATAAAGATAAAGATTCGAAAACTATTTCATTTTAAAAGAATTTTTATGATCTTTCTGTTGATATAAATTTTATAACCCTCACATTATTATTTTAAATGCAACCTTAAAAAAAGTTACAAAAACAGCTTAAAAATTTAATTTTAAAAAATCTAAGAAGAATTTTTCAAAAATCTTTCTTAGTGCACCCCTATACCATAAGAATAATCGTCATGCAAAATTTCAGCCCTTTAGGTACAGCGGTTTGGTCTGTGCGTTGTATGTCAGTGAGTCAGTGAGTCAGTCAGTTACGGAACTGTTTTATATACATAGATTTTTCCACATAGCAGTTAAAATTTAGTATTGATATTTCATAACTTTGTTGATTTACAATTTTTACGTAATTTCATAGTTCCCTTCAAAGAGAAGTTTAATTTTTCTGTATGATATATCAAATGTTACATCTAAATCTAATCAGAGATTCTTTACTTTACGCCATCCTCGTATCTTCTCTGTTTCCTGGTATTTGGTTCAAATTAAGTTTGGAAATTCTAAAAATGTTACCCCAGAATATGTTCTCATCAATTTAATAATATTGGCATTTTTTATGGCCCATGGTGGATTTGAGGTATCTGACGTAACAGATAGTCAAAAACTCCAAAAATTCAAGATGAGACATCAGGCATTATGGTGCCTACTCTGTGTTTGTTACCTGCAGTAGCATGCACTGTTAAGTGTCATTGAATCGTATAAAATAACGAATCGTTCCAATAATCAAGTGATATATTCCGGATAATTCATGTGGGAAAGAAAAACGATACACCTTATACAGCAGAACAATTTTTATGCTTACAAGAGAAGTTTCGCTTAGTGGCACCAATCTCTTTTATTGTTTGTTGTTGTTGATGTTGTTGCTTATGCCCCTTGACCGACAAGTAACATCAGATCAAGTCCCGAACGCTATGGGCGATGAAGGTGCGGCCCCTGTTTTGAATTAGCACCACAAGTGTCGGAGTCGGACTTGGCTAAATGATCGGTCCCGTAATTTTGAACCGAGTCCAGTGACGAGACCGGCACACTTGACCCCGCACCTCCAGAGGTAAATTTGAGAGCTTGCAGGACATTGTAGCCACACCCTATTTTACGTGCCCCGGCCACCATTAGTGAACACGGCGGTAGATTTGACACGAGCATCGAACCAGGGACGTTCAGATCACTGGCGCGCTTCTCTTGCCAACTGGGCTACCGAGCGCTCTTTTATTATTTGTGTGTCCTATAAATATTATAAAATCATATTCAAAAAATTTTAAGACTGCAAAGATATTTATTTTTATCATATTTCGTTCCCTATTAAATAACTCTCATATTACCCCTTTTCTTTCAACTGTTACTATTTCTTAAAATAATTCCTTAGACAAAGATTGCAGTGATAGCACCTTTGTAAATGACTTTCATAAGCCTAATTTTCCTTCCTAGGGTGTCGAATATATTCCGTTCTTATCTATTAAAATAAATAATAAATAAATGTATATAAAATTACCTCAACATTTTTGTATTTTCCCTTCGTAATAGAAGAAAAAATTAGTTCCCATTTAACCCTTTGAAGGGCGCCGTTTGCACAGTGCAAACGCCTAAATCTAGTTTTTTTTTTTCACTTGCATTCAATGTATTCCAGTTAAATGAGCAGAAATATGATTAGTACTGCCATCTGTTATCTGTTTAAAGAAGTAAAAACATTTTTCAATATTTAAATGGAAAATGCTTCAAGATTTTTTAGGTTTAAAAAAAACAGGAGCAAAATCTGCACCGTGCAAACGGTGGAGGTATTTGCCCCTGAAAGGGTTAAAGCGATATGGCGTCGAAATTGCAATGCCATTCTGTGACTTCGCCAAAAGCTCATCTCCCAGTGGCACAGAAATGGCGATAGTGGGTCAGCCTGGGTTTCAGGAGCACTAGATAACAACTGCGTAACCACACTACATTTTTAATGCTCTAAAAATACTTTGCAGCAGCGCAGTTGCTGCTCAAACAATGTAGTGTTGACAAGCATCGTCATGGCCAGTAAATCAGTACAATTACTAAAATTTCCCTTTTGCAATAGTTCAAACGTTCCTCTTTACTGCTGTGAATTTACCAGATGTATTTTCTTACAATTCCAGATTCTAGTTCATTCCAATAATATATTCGAGCTGAGTTCCGTGCAACCAATCAGGAACTACAATGAAAACAACAACGGTGATCAGCTGCCTGGTATCGATGAATCGGAAGAGGAGTTGGGCAACGATGATGTCAGTGAGTACGTCTCTGGATTTCTCTAACTTTAATAATATGACATCATTTTTATATTTAAGACAGCAAGAAAAGAGCTTTTGTTCTGAAAATGAGGGATTATCGTAAATACTGAAGATAAATCTCCGCTACTGTTCCATAGACGTACAAGGGCAGATGTTGTTTGTACAGGTGCATGAAAAAAAGGATAAACACAGCATATATAAACATATATATATATATATATATATATATATATATATATATATATATATATATATATATATATATATATATATATATATATATATATATATATATATATATATATATAGTGGAATCTCTATCGATCGTTTCCCAAATCATAGTTTTCCCGTATGTGTCGTTTATTTCACCCAGTCCCGACAATCATATTTCTTTATTATGTTCCTGCATCTATCATTTTCCCGCATTTATCGTTCACTTCAGTCTATCCCTTGAAAAACGATAGATCGAGATTCCACTGTATATATATATATATATATATATATATATATATATATATATGTGTGTGTGTGTGTGTGTGTGTGTGTGTATGTATATGTATACAGTCGAACCTCCATATATCGAACTTCCCTATATCGAAATTTTCTACATATCGAACTCATAGCAAATCTCCATGTTCATTACATAGAAAAACTGTTTCCATAAATATATCGAAAAAATCTCTATATATCGAAATTTTTTTCACGACATATTGGGAGATTTTATTCCATTTTAGAATGAAATCTCCCAATTTTTGGCGTTTGAAACAATATGTCGTGGACTTCAATTCGCGGAAAATGTCCCTGATGAAGTTTTTAGTGGACTGAATAAATGCGAACATTTCTTTGATGAACTTTCCGCAAAACTGGCTGTTCAGCAAGAAATTCATAGTTTTTTTGAAAGAATGTAAATGTGATCATTTTAACCACTGTCTGCATTATTGTTTTTTTTCAAGATATGTAGTAATCAATAAATCTTTCATTTTAATTCATTTTTTAGTTATTAACTTTCATTTAATGGGATTCGAATATAAATTAGAAATGGAGTTTAGTATATTAAAATTAGCTTTATTTTTTTAAGGAGAATTATGATAAGACTAAGCTCAATTCTATATATCGAAATTTCTATAAATCGAATTTTTTTCGCGCATTTTGCTACTTCGATATATGGAGGTTCGACTGTATATATATATATATATATATATATATATGTATGCGCATGTTTGTGTGCACAGTGAAGCTTCTCTAGCCAGCCATACCTCTAAACGGCGGGTCAGAATCGATTAAAGACTCCATAGATCCAATATTAGGGAAGAAAACCCTTTTCTACGGCCACCCCTCAAATGGCCACCTTTTTTTTTGGTACCATTACTGGCCGCCATAGAGAAGTTTTACTGTACATGTTCTTTTCCAGCACGGCAGGTACTTTGTCCCTGAGGACAATGACAAAAAAAATTCGATAATTAAAAAATTCGATAAGAGGGAACCTGCAGCAAAACTTCCAGAAACATACGACACTAGTGTTCAAGCTGTTCGTGATATCAAGAAAAATAAAAGAAAATTGGAAGATTTTGTAAGAGTTTTGCAATTAATGATGCAGGGGTCGATAAATTTTGCATAGATTTTCAGAAATATTGGGAGGAGGAAAATCTTCAACTTGACCCAATCCACAATGCAGATGAAACAGGTTTAGAAGTGCTTGTCGACAAAGCCATTAGCTTTCGCAAAAGAATGATCTGCCCCAGGAGATAAGTCCTACAAAGATCTATTACCAGTTATGTGTTGTAGTAATGCATCAGGTTTGGTTTGGAGCGCTACGGTCATTTTTTGCTACCCAAGGACTAATTAGACCGGAACCTACTGCTTAAAGCCGATTCCGAACGGCTATAAACGTCCATACCAAGAGTGGGATTCGAACCCACAGACTGGTACCGAAAGCCAGCGCCGTACATTCGACCATCGTCGGCTAGTAATGCATCAGGAAACCGTAAAATGAAACTTTGGAGGATCGGAAAAGATCATTTATAGGCACTAAGGATAAAGATTTCCCTGTAGATTATTTTTTTTTAAAAGGAGCTTGGATGACTAAAGAAAATTTTGAAGATTAGTTCAATATAAAATGGTTACCTAACGTACGGGCTTTCTTGAAAAACAAAGGATTACTACAAAAGGCAGATTGTTATTATTAGATAATACCGATCTCACTCCGATGGAAGCGTTGTAAAATCCGATGATGGACTCCTAGTCGTAAAATTTTTACCTCCGAATGTTGGGTCTATAATTAACCTATGGACCAGGTGTTATTTCAGTAATGAAAAAATTTATCGGGCTGAGCTTCTGAGAATTCTTTCTGATAACGATGACAATCTAATAGCATTCTGGAAGAAAATCACGAGGCATTAAACGGAGTGAGTAAGGCATGGTCAAGTACAAGATCAATTACAATTGCACGATCGGGTTGAGCATTTTTTTCAAAACGAAGAAAATTCATCAACTGAAACTGAAGAAGAGCGAGTGAAATAGCCGGTTTAATTAATTTTATGGAAAATTTAAAAAGATTTGAGGAAGTTGTTGAAAATAATCTTCTAGAGTGGTTAGGAAGTGATTTACGTGAACCAGGGTTTCACCATATGAGTGACACTCTGTAGTTTCTGCTACTATTCTACCTCAGGAAGAAGTAGAAGATGAAGCGAGTGATGAAGAGCCTGGTAATCTGCTCAAACATACTAAAGCGCTACCGTGTGTCGATACTTTGCTAGATTATATGAATCAATGGAATTAGGAATAAATTGATATATCTTTTAGGAAAATTCCTAGTGGTATTTTTAAAAAAAAACTTATCAAAGATTTGGTAAAAGAAAAAGAAATTTCGGATTACATACATAAATTAAGTTAATAAAATGGAAAAGCGAGTATATTATATTTTGAAAATACAGTAAAATTTAATAAAAATCGGATTATCCGTTTTTTTCCTTTATTCATACTATTCCTCCCTTCCATGAACCCGGATAATTGGGAGTACACTGTATATGATTAATTATTATTTGTTTATCAGGGATGATGACGCCCGGTGGTGTAGTGGTTAAAAGCTTCAAGCTGCCACACCACAGGTCCAGGGTTCGATCCTGCGACTGGGCAAGGTCGACTCAGCCTTTCATCCCTTGAGTGGGTCGATAAAATGAGGACCGAGCATGCTTGGGAACTAAACTCTGGGGGTCCCACGTCAGGTTGACCACCTGACTGAGACATATGCTGTATGGCACCCCAAGCCTACGGTCAAGAAAGCAGAGATGGCCACCGCCGGCCTTGGTCCACAGCGGACTGTTACGCCACGTGTTTAGTTTTAGCTTTTTAATATAACTCATAAAAAACGATGAAACGATCATCCCTGATCCTAAACCCCGGGCTTATTTTATGGGTATTATAAGGAGGACATGGGAAATGAATGTTTTTTTTAGGAACTTTTATTTTGTACGATAGTTTTATTTATCGTCTTATACTATGAATGAAATACGAACGTATTCAGAAAAAACAGACACCTAGTTCCCTACTAGACTTAGCGGAAGTTCCAATTTTAGCAGGGAGCATGAATGAGTCGCTTTTTTTTAAGACGGCCGGCGAATCAACACGTTTCTCCAAAAAAATCCCCAAAATAATATTGGAAGGTTTCCCTGTAAAAGAGAAAAAAAAAACAGTTTCACATGGCGGCCCTTAACAGAAGTATGAAAAAACAGTCTCATAAAAAACCTTTTAGCGTTACTAAAAAAAGGTGGG
>OU015496.1:199196514-199604014 GCA_907164885.2 Dolomedes plantarius | reverse complement strand
TATCAATCGGTATAGAGATCTCATTCTTCAAATGCAGCTCTGCGGAAGACAGTTTTGCCCCAGTTGGCAACAACTGTAAATGCATGCGCGACTAACTCCTTGTTTAAAGATGAGGTTTCTGTTAAATGGAAACGAACAAGGAATCCAATAAGGTAATTTTTTTATTTTTTTTTCTTCTGATGTGTTCATGTGTGTACGAACAGATGGTCAGTTATACATTTGGGTAAAAAATGAGAAAAAAATTTTTAAAAATGGCCTTACGAGGTACAAATATAAAAAAGTTCGTCCAATGTACGGAGTAGGCAAAAAAAAAACGTGTTGCATGATTCTATAAATAAAAGGGCATGTAATGCTGTAAGGAATCGTGTGACAAAGAGAAGCAATAAAAATATTACTAGGAAGTTACTTTTTTTGTTCCATCTTTAAGTGGTAATCCATTGGTGGGAAAGTACACAGTAGTTCATGTCTTTTATTCTTATGTACGACCCAGAAAAAAAATTAAGAAACTAAATCCTATATCTTCCTTCTACTCATCTTCTAATGTGAAATAGAATCCTTATATTTAAGTTTATTTTTTATAAATAAATGCAATGACGAAATCCCCGTTGTTTTTGCTTACTCATTACAGTATGATGAAAAATGTGACTATTCTCAGCTGATAGAAATTACTTCCCAAGTTGCCCGCTAGGAGGCGCATAAATTTGAAATTGTCTACCATTAGCAGAAATCAACTTTTCTTGGTTTTCTTGGTTAAGTTTTCAAACAAATGGTAGACCTTTAACAATTCTAGTTAAATTTCTCTGAACAGTGCAAAAGAAAGAGGGAATTTTTATATACATTAACTACAACTTCCAATTTTTATAATTTAGTTTTCTAGAGCATGATTTTTAATACTCAGTGAATTTTTATTCTTTAAGGATCTAATTAAATCATGTCATGTAGAGGGTCTGATTTGCACCAAAAGCTTCTTGTGATTCCGTCTAATTAACAGCTATGAAATGCCTTAGTTTTTAGTTTCCGGTTAAGAAGCAGAATGATGGGTCAGGAGAGTCTCAATTTATCTGCAAAATTTAACTAGGGAGATCACTAAGGGCGATTGGAAAACTTCTAGGGCCGATGAGATGAGAGGAGTAATGGGAGGGAATGAGAGGCCTCGGTCACAGCCTAAGACAAAAGAATCGATTAAGAATCTCTTTCCTGGGTTCGACCTATATCCCTGGCGGCCCTGAAAACTGCAATTGACTAAATGCCAGGAGCCATTGATCCTTTCATGCAGCTGAAATATATCAAAAATATTGGGTTGGCCAAAAAGCTCGTTCGGTTTTCAGTAAAATGGCTCTAGAAGCGCTTGTCTTTAAAGTCATTCGAAACTTATGTTGTTAGATTGCGTTCTGACAGCTGTCATAGCAACGGGCATTTAATATAAAAACTTATCAAAATTGAGGATTTTTTGTGTAGCCATTTTAATATTGAAAATGGAAGTGTGGCCGAATATAGTGGAACAAAACGACGTATATGTTGTTCAATAAAGTTATTGGTGAAGAACAAAAGCATGTCTTTTATTTTTACTTAGAAACCCAACGAACCTTTCGGCCAACTTAACACTTTAAGTACTGATGGAAAAGTTAAAATATTGGATTTCGTTTTACATGAATTAAATCGTCATTTTTCTGCTTGATGTAATGCAGATTTCCCAAAGACTTCGCTTTGTCAAGCACTCGTACCATTGGGGGTTATGGCCTACCTCTTGAAATTTTAGCAGCAGTCAAATTGAAATTCTATCTGAAGGTTCATAATAAAGATTATTTATTTAGGATGCTTAAAATGTAACCATTAGTCTTACCATGGAGTTGTACGTCAGAAGTAAGTAACGAGGAATACTTAGTAAAGCGTGAGGAAGTCAGCAAGAAATTTTTGCCTGATGGCATGTTCAAGAAGCAGACTCAGATATGCTCAAGCCTTACTTTCCTTGAAACATACGAGGCGAATATCAGTAGGCCAAAATTTTTCGTTTTTAACTGATTGAGATATTATAAGAAAGTATCCATCACTCAATTTTGGAGGGAAAAAAATGGAAATTGCTAGTTTTGATCCTACACCTCTCATATATGCAGGGTTGGCAAGTTTCTTCCAAAGTGGAAAAACCGCGGAAAAAACCATGGATTAAACCGGCTGGAAGAAATAGGTTTCTTCCACTAGTGGAAGAAATGGAAGAAACTGTTTCTCTTTAAGAATTTACAATATAAGTTGCAACTTTGAAGATACAATAAATGCATTTTCTTATAAGTAACCTTAAGTAAATTTAATTAGACCCATAAATATTTAATTAATTATATAAGCTAAATTAATAATTACATCAGTTTTTTAGCCAAGATCAGATCACACACCTGAACAAAAGAAATTTTATCCAAAATTCACAAAACCCATTAAAAGTTATCCATTTCAATTTAACCAACATAATTTTTTATTATTTAAACTAATATACAATAATTATTGTATTAAAAATGTTATAAACATCCTCATTTTCCATACTACAGTGCAACATGGTATAACAGAACAAAAGTTTTTTAGCAGTAGGATGCTGCAATCGGTTTCTCAACTTAGAATGGATGAATGCAAAAGATGAAAAAATTCTTTGGATTAAAATGGGGGAAAGGGAAATAAACTTATCAGTACCAGCCCATACAAAGGATTGTATTCTAAATAAAATACATTAATAACATCTTTAATATTAATTAAGTTATGTTATTTAGATTTGATATAATATTATGCTTTCAGGTAAATTCCTTTATATAGTTAATATATTTTGATTTTGAGCATCTGTTTTGTTTTCTGTTCAGTTTTTCCATTTCTTCCAGTTTCTTCCAGTTTCTTCCGGGTTTTTCCAGTTTCTTCCACTGTCCTGGAAGAAACCAGTTTCTTCCGGAAGAAACCCAACCCTGCATATATGTCTGATATTCTTACACCCTAAATAAAAACTAAGCCCCTGCATTCATAAGAAATCTAATTAACTGTGATAATATGTAACGATACAAGAAAAACTAGTTTCATAGAGTAATTATGGGAATTAGCGTCTTGAATATGTTCGGTTGGACTTTGTTCTAAATTTTCGTCTTGCATTCATATATATTAATAATAGTTGTTGATGTTCCTTATGCCCTCTGGCTGGAGCATTAATAATAGTGAGAATTCACATCAACTTTATTTTTTACTATCCCGAACACATAAATGATTTTTCCTTGAAAAATAAAATAAAAATATTCCGTAATTTAAATCATATTTTTTCCATACAATATTCCCCACAGCAATAAAGTAACGTCTCACAACTGTAGCTATTTGTCCTTCATTCGCTTTTTTTAATCGTGTATACAGGAAACTTGTGAACGATGCTGAATAGCACAATTTTTATCCTTAAAAATATGTATTAAAATTAGTATTTGTAATATTAAGATTTTAAAATGCAATGTGTTGTTTTTCCTCTTTTGTGGGATTTATTGTCACTTATTCGTAACTTCAAAAAGAACGTATACTTTTCGAAGACTACAATTATTTTTTTCTAGAATAGCAGTCTGAAAGAAATAGCTCACGATTAATATGTTATGAGTAGCATTAAAGTAAAGAACTTTCTAATGATAAAAAACGTGTAACTCATTAGGGTTACAACAAAACTGGCAAGGTATTAACTAAAACTTCGTCGAAGTTTACACAATAAAAAGACTCAAATCACTGCACAAAATATGACTATTACACAGGAACGTATTTCATTGCATCTCTCTCCGTCTTCTTTTACAAATGGAATAAATATCGTTTTCATTAGGGAAACAGTGTTGCCAATTTATTCATATAAAAAATTATATTTCAGAAACCAACAAAACCACTGAGTCAAGAGTTAACAATACATGCTGCTGCAAACGTACCATATAATTATATAATTTCTAGGTAGAAATTAACCCCTTTGAACGGTGTAAGAATGACTTACCTCTTCAGTGTAAAGTAAGACAGCAAAAGAAAATAATTAATTACAGTTTTATCTTTCAATCTAATTCACTCATCTCTGTTTCAAATTATTTTTTGAAACTTAAGATTTTTAATATGCGGTAAATAATGCAAGCTTTTATCAAAACATTTGATAACGTGCGCTCTGTTCATTGCAGAACCCAAGAAATATCTACCTGAATAAATTTCCAATAAATTGTGAAGTCAAATTTACCTGGATTCATTTCTTACAAATTATAACTAGTATCATCATGTAAGACAGAGGTGGCATAGACTGTATAAATGGCCTTAGAAAAGACAAGAAAAATGTTAGATTCTGAAGAATGAGGATGAGTAATACGATTAGTCTATACAAATATAGAAATTTCTAAAAGCTTTTAGAGTAGTTCTTGTTGAAAACTGCCCTGATAGTTTGAATAGAAATACAATTGGTAGTTTTGTTGTTGCTTATGCCCCTTGGCCGGAATGTATTTCAGACCAGTTTTCTACAGGCTTGCAGGCTGAGGGGTGTGGCTCCGATTTATAATGGCCCCACAAGGGTCTGAGTCCAACTTAGGGCCTGTTCACATAGGAGCCCGGTAGCGGAGCGTTAAAGTATTGAAATATATTTAACCAATGACAAACCTCCAAACGATTAGCAACGAAATTTTTAACGCCTATGATTGGTTTATTTTCGTCTCAACGTCATTTTTCCTTTAACGCTCCGCTACCGGACTCCTATGTGAACAGGCCCTTAGACACCCCATTTTTGACCGAGCACCCCCAGGGATGACAGCGGGGAGAATCGTTCTTTCACTCACTGACCTCAAAGAAAGGTTTGGTTTGGTTTGGAGCGCTTCGGTAAACTTTTGCTACTCGAGGGCTAATTAGACCGGGAGCTACTGCTTAAAGCCGATTCCGAACGGCTACAAACGTCCATGCCAAGAGTGGGATTCGAACCCATAGACTCCGATACCGAATGCCAGCTCCCTAGCCATTTGGTCATCATCCGGCTAGACCTTTCTTTGAGGTCTACGGATTTAACGTGCCCATATCCGGCCTAGAACCGAAGGTATTTAATGGCGCTTGTCGGGATTCGATTCGAACACCCTCGGTACCGAAAGCCAACAGGCTACCACTAGGCTACCTCTCACCCAATTGGTAGTTTTTGATTGCCGAGACGGGAGAAGTATCCTGATTTCTCGGCCCCGGTGTGAGACCAAAGAATCAGTTTCGAAATCTTTCCCAAGGGCTGTCGTCGGTTCTTTGCCTCCCTGAAACTACAACAATTTAACCTTATAGTATTATTTGCATTCTAGTAGAATTCACTTTAATGTTTGTAGCACAAAGATCGATAATAATGAGATAAGTTGAGTTAAATGCATCGATATATTTAATTAATGTATAGCATCATTATGGATTCCAAATATCTTTTCCCGGCAGTTTTAATATATAATTGGAAATAAACTCCTTAAGTCGTGTAATTATTTTCAAATCATTTAAATTACTTCCAGTTACTTAATAACTAATAAGCAAATTTTTTTCTAAATGTGGAAAAACTTTTTCACAGCTGTTGTACCTTTATCTCTCATTGGTTAATTATTCTATAATCATTAAAATTTTAATTGTTCAATTTTTATAAAGTATATTTGAATATGCGTTTTATTGAAACATGTGTAACATACATATTAAAACATGGAATAGTATGTTGCCGTGTTGTTGTATTTATCACCTGTTCCATTCTTCATCCATACTCGGATTGATTAAGCTTTCGCTCTTGTGAACGATGATGTAACGAAATCTGCACAGCTACCAATATATGATGAAATACACAGAAGAGGTGCTCAAGGAAGCTTCCCTCATCTAGATATTCTCATTTGATTTCCCTTCTTTTTTTTAAATTTCAGTCTTGTGTGTATACCTATGTATATATATATATATATATATATATATATATATATATATATATATATATATATATATATATATATATACCGGGTGGCCATAATTAAATTGACAGTGCTCACAGTGTTCTGTAGCGCGATCTATTTGCGAGAATGACGTCACATTTTATAGGAAGATTAAACAAGACGGGGGACGAAGGATTCCGCGAAAAAAAAAATTAGTTCCAAGAGTCACCGCTAGGGGAATATTTGGCGCTGTGTAATAGAAGAATGGACCTACGATAAATTCCGCTGTGAAACCACACCAAACAGTTACCTTTGGTGAATGTAAGGGAATTTCTGTGACTGCATGTGGTGATTTGTCATCCCAAATTCGGCAGTTCTGGGTATTCACAGTTCCATGCAGGTAAAAGTGGGCCTCGTCTCCCCATAAGATTTTCCACGGCCAAGCATCATCCACCTCCATTCTGGCAAGAAAGGTGAGAGCAAAAGTCAATCGCTTATGATGGTCGGGGTACAGTAACTCCTGTACACGGCTGATCTTGTACGGATAGAAGTTGATAATCTTTCGTAAGATTTTCCATACCGTACTGTAAGGCATATCCATATTCCGAGCTAATCCACGAGCGCTAGAGGTGGCAGCAATATTGTCTGGTCCTCTAGCGCTCGTCTGGCCGTGGCATTGTCTGGCCGTGGCAACTGCTTCGATTGTATCCTGTGGTACAGGTTTTCGTCCTCTGCCTGACTGAACCTTCAGAGAACCTGTTTTCTCAAACGTCGCAACCATTGCTTTTAGCCCATTAACTGACACAGGACCGTTACCTTTACGCATTTTTTTGTGCGTTCTAAAAGCACGAAGAGCGGCTGACGCGTTGCACTGGTTGAGGGAAAAGAATTTGACCAGTAACGCACGCTCGACTAAAGAAGGAGACATTGCACATAAACTTTCAATCCGATTGATTCGAAACGTAACACATTGCCTTTTAAAACCCAAGCAGCTGGCACTGTGCCAATGGATGTAACATGAAATTTGAATAAAGAACTTCTTCTTCTGCTCAGCGTACGTGATATTGCAGATCACGAGACTTTATCGGTGTTTATGTAGATTTTACGCTTTTTTAAAAGTGTTGCCATATTGCACTTGAACTAAATAAGAAAATGTGCATAATAAAAGGTAATTTTATTCCGTATTAATTTGCATTTGTTAACACTCTATTTTCTATTACACAGCGCCAAATATTCCCCTAGCGGTAACTTTTGGAACTAATTTATTTTTTCGCGGAATCCTTCGTCACTGTGAGCACTGTGAGCACTGTCAGTTTAATTATGGCCACCCGGTATATATATATATATATATATATATATATATATATATATATATATATATATATATACAGTCGGATCTCTATTTAACGAAGTCGCTAAATCCCGTAAAAAAGTTCGTTATATGGAAAATTCATTAAGTAGAGATTGACCTTTAAAAATACTTTAAACTACAGAAAACATATTCATAAACACTAAATATTATTAGAAAAGAAATTAATCACACCTTTATTTTGTAAATAAATATCTATTTGTTTTATATATCTTACCCATCAAAAAGAAATACGCAAGGAGAACAAGAATAAAACAAAACATTGTCCGGGAATACACTGTATTTTCAATCAAAAACATAATTTTATATTAAAATCAATGAATTTTAAGGACATTATCTCATTTATTATGACATGTAATTTTAAGCATACATTAGCACATGCGTCCTTTAATTTAATTACTGATAAAGTCTATTAATTTTGTCAGAGTGTTTTGTTTGAAAAAGTGCTTTCTCTCGTAATACGTCTCGTTCTTTGCAATGCACCAAAAAACCCTTCAGGCGTATTTTCTTCAAACTGTAATCCACGTCAGATTGTTTCAAATGATTTTAGCATTTCATCATAGGAAGGTTTGTTTATTTTTGTGTCATGGTCATTTCCATCTTCATCGCAATTCATTGCTGTATTGTTTTTATTTTTCACACTATCCAAAATATCCATTTCAGTTAGGGTTTCCGATCTTTCAGCTTCACGAATCAAGTGAAAGAAAAGCATCAATCAGAACATCACCGTTAATTTCTACTTTTTTCCTTAGCTGTATCCACATTTTTTTAAGTTCCTCTAGCATAATATCGTCTTCGTCCTCCGTACTTGCCGAATTCTCATTGCTGACAAAGAATCCAGCTTTGGCAAAAGTGTTGCGAATAGTATGATTTGTGACATCATAGTTCCATGCTATGGAAATTTCTGATATGCTTTCCCGTAAGTTGATCTTTGACATGGATTGATCGTTCTCAAGCG
The DNA here is from genome assembly GCA_907164885.2 of Dolomedes plantarius. Lineage (NCBI taxonomy): Eukaryota > Metazoa > Arthropoda > Arachnida > Araneae > Dolomedidae > Dolomedes > Dolomedes plantarius. Next base: position 199,595,802 of record OU015496.1, on the reverse strand, counting down.
CAGTGATAACTTTTCATGCTATTCTCTTGATGTAGTGTATTTTGAAACTTTTTATCACCCCTTGATCTATTGGCTGCGGTTTTGATGTGGTATTTTTTTGCAAGTAAAAAACTGTAACATTTTTCAGCTTTTGGTTGATTTCTTTCGGATGGGCAGGACAATTGTCGAAAACGAGAGCAATTTTGCGACACTCTACAATCATACGTTTGTCCAACTTTTGAACCCATTTTTCACAAATTTCTGACGTCATCCAAGATTTTCTGTTAAAATCATAGTCAACCTCAAATAATTTTGCGCTCTTTAAACATCTTGAATTTTTGCTTCTTCCGATAACTAATGGTTTCAGTTTCTGATGTCTAGCCATATTTGCACCTAACATCACAGTTAACCTTGCTTTGCTTTGTTTTCCCCCAAAGAATTTTTCCTTTTTAAATGTTAATCTTTGAGGCTGTCTTTTGAGGCTAACATTGAAAAAATAAAGCAGTCTCGTCCGCAGTAAAGATGTTTTCTGGCTTATAGTCTTTTAAAATTTTACTCGGTGTCTTCGTTAACCAATTTTCACTATCCTTATCATCAACGTCTTTACTTTCACAAGATATTACTTTTGCTATAATTTCGTGTCTTCTCTTAAATTTTTCAAGCCATTCATTGCTTCCTCTAAATGCGTCGTATCCCAATGCCTTCCCAAATTGAAGAACTTTTAGCCCAGTCAAAATAGGTTTTATGGCTAAAAAAAATATGAAAGTTTTGAAAATTGGTGGAGATGTTTGTTTAGGTATGCTAATGAACATACTAAAAGTCCCCACCGATCAGACTTGAACTTTCGCCGCCATCTTGGAAAATGTGTACACTTTTTTGGTTTTTTGGAAATATCTTTAAAAATATTGATTTTATAAAAAATAATTAAATACAAAAATTAAAGAGCATTAAATTATAAACAAAAATCATTCATAACATTTTTTTATATGTCTAACAGGAACAAAGATAATTGACTTTGAAAAGAGCGCACTATCGCACTTGGGACGCGCAAGGGCGGTTCCCCATCGCGGTGGGGGGAAATACCCGCGCATGTGCATACCATAATTAGCCAAATCAGTTTTACACTAAATGGGAAGGATTTTTGTATTTTTCCAAATAACTAGGGAAATATTAACTTTACGTAAAAAAAGTTTATTTCAAAAATTTAAAAACATTAAATTATGTACAAAAACGATTTTATACATTTTTGTCGTAAACCTAACAGGAAAGAAGATATTGACTATAAAATGCGCGTTGATAATGGAGGTAGCTTCAAAGCCTCGTTGCAGGCGCTCTTCTTTAAATTTCTAACCTCTCCCACATTTCGGCATTCTTTAAACACAAGAAAATAGACTTTAATGCTTTTGGCTATTTAGATAATTAATCATTATTAACTTTATACATGAATGTAGTAAACGTGGGGGTATTCACTATCATATTTCCATTGCGAATAATTGTTCAAGCTTACCTACTTCAGGATTTACGTGCTTTTTCCGGTACGGGATTTTCCCCTTCGTCAGGCATATATATGGATCCGCTAGCATCGGCCCATTCATCAACTTCTTTCATTCGATCGTCATCATCAACAGGGCTGATGCCATTCTGACATACCACATTGCAATTATTGCAGGCCGTTGTGCAGTTGATGCCTGCTTTCCGACATCCGCATCTTACTCCACAGTCAGTCTTACAGTTGCAAAACACCATGTTTAAAACTGAATCGGGAGCTACTACATCCATAGTTGTGATGGGCACAAGAATTTTTTCTTGACTCTTCCAGCCCCACAGGCAGTTGGGCCTTTCTTTTTCAGGTGCTCCAAAGTCTTCCTCATTTTAATTTCGATGGCTCGTATTTGAGTGTGTGCGTTTAAGGTTTCTTGCGATGGTGGTTCAGTAGCAAAATCTCGAAGCAACTCACGGAGATTTTTACATTCCAAATCCGATATGTCCATGCCGTCAAAAATTATTTTTGCTAAAGCTGTTTGGGTCAATAAATGAGCTCGGACGGCTCTAGCGTATGCATGGCCAGGCAACATTTTTTTCTACTGACGTAGATGCATAAATCAAAGTGAGTATTTCTTTTAACCCACTTCCAGCCATTATGTACCCAATGCAGCCTAAGAATGACATTAAAAGATGGAATCCACCAAGCCTCACAATACAATTTGATAATAATGGATTGGATGTTGCTGCGACTATCTCTCGAGCTTTAATATACAGTGGTTGGTCAAATGTGAGTATGCAAGACTTTTGGTGCATTTTAACACACTGCTGGGCAGCATATTTCAGCGCAGTGAAAATGGTGTCATACTTGCTTGGTGGTGAATTAACAAAAGAAAGGGGTATTAGTTTGGTCTTTTCACAATGCTGGTTTCTGGTTATACAATGGAAAAATCCTTTCCATTCAGGTATCTGTGGAAGACCTAACCACTTAGCACACATCCAGGAGATATCAGATGGCTTAGGCAATGGTAAATCTTCCACTAAAGGATTTAAGACATTCAAATCTCCGATAGTAATTGCTTTTAACCCAGGCCCTCGAAAATTTTCAAACGTTTCCAGAGGAATGATTCCCATTTTGCCTACGGTCGATACGGATGTAAGTTCGGTTAATTTTTTTTTTATCTTCGTCCCGGGTTCCACTGCTGACTCTGGAGTAAAACAAGCAATGCTCCCCATGCTATGAAACGTATTCAGGCCATCGATTGTTGACACATTGAAATCTGCATTGTCAAATACGAATTGGCAGAATGATCCCTCGCGCATTTGGGGTTTCGGATGATTTATGGCTGACATCTCAAGTGTTTAGGCTTCATAGTAAGAAGAACAAAATCCCAAATTCGAGAGCATTGTTATTAAATTCTTGGAACAGAACTTTTTGTACAAAAATAAAGCAAGACCATTGAGCAGAGGAGACATAAATGATCGTGGCCTTAGCTCTTATATAATGACGTGAGCTATTGGAGTGACTTTTTTTTCCGCCTTAGCAGTCTTTTTTTTTAATAATCAAGTGCTCCAAAAAAGATTTTAGGCTTTCTGCAATGCCCTTGTTCACATCTCTGAAAAAGTTATCACTTGGAGGGTAGCAACATGTGTCATAAACTGATGTCTGGATATCTTCTTTTATGATGGCTGCAGCAGTTTGTACTATTCGTAGACGCTCCTCGTGATCATTTCGTATCCTTTTTTCGTACCAAGAGTCTGATAAGACTTTCATTCCAGTATTACGTAAACATATGACAGTAACTGTTCTGGAGTTTGAAGCAAAAATAATGCCATCCCCGTATATTTGTTTCAACTTATTTCTCAAAGTGATGTCGTCTGGAACTAGCCCTGTAATTTGAGATTTGAGTTCGGGTAGTGAGAATTGACAGTCGTCATTATTATCAAGGAAGAAGGATATTTCGTCTACAGCTGCTGAGACGTAATCCGACTCAGGCCGCCCTCTCTTTCTGATTGGTGCAGTGTGTAGAAATAAAGTCATGAAGCAATCTTGGTGATAAATCGCATCAGCTGCAACTAAATTAGCAACGTTTATTATACGACACTGAACTCTCCCCACTGGTCATGTCTATTCTCTGCAGCTTCAAGAACTTTGTTTTTCATTTCAAGACTCCTAACTTCGTATATAGTTCTTCGCCTGTCAGTTCGTTTTTTCTTTTGTCTTGCTTTGAATTCTTCGTCTATCACTGCCGTACAAAAGAAACATTTTGTTCGAAAATCGAACTGAGGTAAAAAAGATCGTAAACTTACCGCGCGCTCTTCACTTTGGTATGTTGACGCGATTTCTGCATTTCTTTTTAAATCAACTTTTATAGTTCCTAGTCTGGTGTAATTTCTCCGACACAACGAATGAACCGAAACAGATTTTAAATGCTCCAAGTGTTCATGCTTATTGTCTTTTCTTTGGACACTAGCTCTCTTTAAAGCGTCGATCCCCTTTTCTCCTACATTCACGAAATCATCATTTGACATTAATTCTTTACATATAAAACGTAGTTCTGTATCAGCCATTGTTCACAGACGCACACGGAACGGTGACTAACTATTAACTGGCTAGGAAAATACTAGGGTAAGACCGATTTGGCACCTTACGGTATGCACATGCGCGTGTCTTCCAGTCATCGCGATGGGCACACAAGCATGCACGTCCCTGGTGTGATAGTGCGCTCTTTCAAAAGTCAATTATCTTTGTTCGTGTTAGACTTATAAAAAAATATAATACATGTTTTTTGTGCATTGTTTTTTGTAGAAGCTACCTCCATTATCAACGCGCATTTTATAGTCAATAACTTCGTTCCTGTTAGGTTTACGACAAGAATGTATAAAATCGTTTTTGTACATAATTTAATGTTTTTTAATTTTTGAAATAAACTTTGTTTACATAAAGTTAATATTTCCCTAGTTATTTGAAAAAATACAAAAAACCTTCCCATTTAGTGTAAAACTAATTTGGCTAATTATGGTATGCACATGCGCGGGTATCTCCCCCCACCGCGATGGGGAACAGCGCTTGCGCGTGCCAGGTGTGATAGTGCGCTCTTTTCAAAGTCAATTATCTTTGTTCCTGTTAGACATATAAAAAAATGTTATGAAGGATTTTGTTCATAATTTAATACTCTTTAATTTTTGTATTTAATTATTTTTTATAAAATCAATATTTTTAAAGATATTTCCAAAAAACCAAAAAAGTGTACACATTTTCCAAGATGGCGGCGAAAGCTCAAGTCTGATCGGTGGGGACTTTTAGTATGTTCATTAGCATGCCTAAACAAACATCTCCACCAATTTTCAAAACTTTCATGTTTTTTTTAGCCATTCGTCAAAATCGGGTCTATTTTGACTAGGGTATTTCTCAATTATGAAAAGCCCAGAGGTCGGAACATTTTTATCTCGCATTGTGCGTATCCACTTCAAAATTGCCTCATCCACATCTTCATAGACACATGTTTTCAAACGTTTTGAACAAGAATACGTTGAATCATAATTTTGCACCTTATCACGATTTTTTATTGATAAGCTGTTTGGAGGAATACCAAATTCTAAAGCAGTATCCTTTTTCTTCACGCCTATATCCACCTCATGAAGAATTAATTTTTTTTCTTTGATGCTCAAGCACTTTCGCTTTGACATTTTCCTGCTACAAGAAGAGAAATTACCAGCATGACTCTGATCAACAATCTAGAAATCGGGAGACTAGTTCAAAGACACGGGACAGCTCCATTGGGGGTGAAAGGGGGAAATTCAAAGTTTTTTTTAGTGAAATGAACAGTGGGGGTGGGGGGATAAAGATTCCACTTCCTGGATGAAATCCAAAGAATGACAGTGATTTTACTGCTCTCGGTGAGTTAGGAGACTCGTAAAACCTGTTCAGGGTCTTTGTTCATCATAAAATGTGTTAAAAAAAGAATGTTTGAAATGTTCAAAAATATTTTGAGAAATATGGAGAAAAAAAGTATTGGATCACAAGAAAAAGTTCGTTAAATAGAGAATGCACTTCGCTATTTGGAGGTTATTTTACGAAGAAATTTGCAAAATGTTCTTGTCTCCAAGGAAAAGTTCGCAAAATAGAGGTCCGACTGTGTATATATATATATATATACAGTGGAATCTCGATACATCGAAACTCTATATTATATTGGAATTCCTTGATAAATCCTTATTACAATCTTTTAAATCCTTTAAAAAATTACAAGTTTTTCCATTCCCCTTGAACCTGTGTAACATTCCTGCCTAACACTAAATCGAACATCGGTATATCGAAATCCTCGATAGTTTAAAGTTTTCTCATTCTATCAAAGTTTTGTGAACCTCAAGTCTATGGGTAATACTTCATATTAAAAAAGAAGAAAAATGTATAAATTTTTGAGATCAAAAATGATAATTCAAGGATCAATATATTCGTTTCTATTCGGGATAAGGAAGGGATACTGTACTGTACGGCTTAACTGAATGTACGATCGAAATATCACTAAATATATGCATCAATATGTGCATCAAAGGATCCGACCTTCAAAGTCTGCTGATTTACAGAAAATCTCGCAGTTCTCTCCCGTACGATTCTTTAAATGAACCTCTCAGCCAGTGCCCTCGATTTAGGATTTTGAGAGCTGTCTAATCAGAAAGTAAGAGAAGTAGAAAATGAATGATTTCCTCCCGCCCTTCAAAAGGAAACGCAAGGTGCAATGGAATACAGTTTCAATAAGGAAGTGCTAAAACAATGAATTTGAAGTGTTTGCGCGGATATCGGGAGTCTCGTGCATGCCAAAAGAAGATAAATCGCTTCACGTAATTTACTTTGGGTGGGTTTGCTATTATCAAAATATATGACTTTTCACTGAAAACTAGCCGACACATGCACCAAACTTCTTTTAATAAGGTTACCCATCCGATTCATTTGCAGAGAACTTGTATTCACTTATTTTAATTATCCTAAGTTCTGCCCTCCGTATTACCATATTTATTACCAAAGTCAAGTGTTCTATGATTATGCATGTTTCTTTTTTTTTTATTCAATTCCTACTATTAGTTCACACTCTCCCTATATTTATATATCGTGTTCAAATTTTCAATCGTTAATAAAATATTTTTTATTCATCCACTCAAGTTCAAATACATTTTTTTAAACTTGTAATGGATGACACTTGATGTTAATACAGTTTTTTCAAATATTATTTCATTAATTAAATTGAATTAATTAATTTTAGTTTTATATGGGAAAAAATTTCTCGGCAATAATGGTGTTCACAGAATCGAGCCAATATCAGTGCAATTCCCCGCCAAACGCAATTCCCCGCCAAAAAGTAACTAAAATTAAATTTTTCTTTGTTGACCTAAGAACGAATTGACTTAAATTTTTTTTTCTAAAATTACTTGTTACAATATATTAACCAAACTGTAGTTACCACCAAGTTTGTCATCAAATTCTAACGTAGAAAACATATGCATGCGGCCCGAGAGAAAGAAAGGTTAAGTACGGCTGGTCAAGATTGACTATACATATAGTATATACCAGTTATCGGTCAGTTTGTTCACAATATTTCCAAATACACTCTTGGATCCCCCCCCCCAAAAAAAAAGCCGCACCAAGAAGGAGTTATCCGAATGGGACGAAAATCGGAAGATGTGATGTACATGTACAGAAAAACAAGTGATTGCAATTTGAGAAAAATTGGATGATGTATTCGAGAAAAAGAGCTTCACAAAGTGAAAAAGTCAATAACGCGTTAGTTTACCTCTGGCCCTTATGCAAGCAGTTATTCGGCTTGGCATTGATTGATAGAGATGGCGGATGTCCTCCTGCGGGATATCGGGCCAAATTCTGTCCAATTGGCGCGTTAGATCGTAAAAATTCTGAGCTGGTTGGAGGGCCTTGCCCATAATGCTCCAAACGTGCTCGATGGGGAAGAGATCCGGTGACCTTCCTGGCTAAGGTAACGTTGGGCAAGTACGAAGACAAGCAGTAGAAACTCTCGCCGTGTGCGGGCGGGCATTATCTTGCTGAAATGTAAGCTCAAGATGGCTTACATTTCAACTTACATTTGTGATGCCCTTCGTGATATGAAGGGCAGCACAATGGGGTGTAGAATATCGTTGACGTACCGCTGTGCAGTAAGGGTACTGCGGATGACAACCAAAGGGGTCCTGCTATGAAATGAAATAGCACCCCAGACCATCACTCCTGGTTGTCGGCCGGTGTGGCGGAAGAAAGTCAGGTTGGTATCCCACCGCTGTCCGGGGCGGCGTCTCCAGACACGTATTCGTTGGTCATCGGGACTCAGTTCGAAGCGGGACTCATCAATGAAGATAATTCTACTCCAGTCAGTGACATTCCGGGTCGCATGGGCCCAATACTACTGCAAACGGGCTTGTCGGTATACATAGGTCAATGGTAGTCGGCGCAAGGGGCGCCGTGAGCTCAGCCCACTTTCTCTGAGCCGCCTATGAAGGGTGCTTGCGGTCACTGAAGCACCAGTTGCACGTACAATCGATGATAATGATGAATATGGGGCTGTGAGTGCCACTCTGACGAAAATCAAAAAAGTCTAAGTAAAGCCAAAATTAATTCACTATACTATCAGCAGAACATTTTAGAACTAATTTTTGAAGAACAAATTCCAGCCTTATATGGAAAGGACATTGATAAAGTTGAGCCTCATATGGACAAAGCCTCTAGTCACACGTCTAAATCAACTGCCTATAATTTAGCAAAGAAATAATCAGAAACAGGAATAAAGTGTATCCAATTTAATGAAATACCCGTAAAATCAGCTGATGCTTCTCCAATGGACTTTTGCACTTTCAGTTTATTAAAACGAGCCTTAGATAAACAGCATCCAAGAACACTGAACGAACTTTGGAAAACGGCCCACGAGGAATGGGGTAAAATTGACATGACAGTACTAAGAAAAAGTTTACTTTCATAGAAAATTCGAGCTAGAGCTATTTTCAAGAACCATGGCTATCAGATAGCAGTAAATAGCCGCAAAAAATATGGCATTTATACATTAAACTTAACTAGCAAAATCTTTTCCATAAAGTGTGAACGACCTTCTGTAGTATTGCTTAATCTATATATATAAAACAGTTCCGTAACTGACTCACTGACTCACTGATATACAACGCACAGACCAAACCGCTGGACATAAAGGGCTGAAATTTTGCATGGCGATTCTTCTTATGGTGTAGGGGTGCACTAAAAAAGATTTTTGAAAAATTCTTCTTAGATTTTTTAAATTAAATTTTTAAGCTGTTTTTGTAACTTTTTTTAAGTTTGCATTTAAAATAATAATTTGAGGATTATAAAATTTGTATCACGAGAAAGATCATAAAAATTCCTTTAAAATGAAATCTTTTTGGAATCTTTACCTCGATTTTCTGATTTTTGGGGAATTTTCAAATATTCATTTTTAGAATTTAATTTATTAAATGCTGATTACGTGATTTCTTTTTCTGGTACTTTAAATAAATTTATCGTCACGTGCATAACAACTAAATAGACAAAAAAAAAAAATTTCTTTCTAATGCAGCAGACGATTGGATATTATCCAAAAAAAAATGTCCCTTACGATTTTTTTATAAATATATATTTTTTAAGTATTCCCAAACCATGTATTTACTTTTTCACACCCTTATATTAGCTAATAAAGGAAAAGTTTCCCCATACTGACGAAATATAAAAAGCAGTTTTGTAGACTAAGTAAACGTTTCAGATTGACGCCTAAGTTGAGCAACTAGACTTAGCCGTCTGTCCAATCGTCAGATCCTAAAAATCTAAGGCAGGCATTTTTTCCTGTTGATATTCTTCGCCATTCCTCAAATATTTCTTCTATACGTCTTAAAAGTAGAAAATTTTAATATTAATAGTATGAAATTTTGTTCCCTGTAAATCAATTCATTTAAAACTTTAAAGCAGAGGTCTATGTGATTGTAAAGGGGGAAATATCTCACCGACCGTCATACTGAAAGTTGTCTTAAGGCTTCCGTGTACTAACCCTATTGGATTCGTTCACCTCAATGTTAACCTATAGAAAATATGTGTCTACTATTTACAGCTACAAAAATGCTAATAATCCAATAAAAAAAGCATTTTCAGATAGCCTGAACTTTTCTTCACTTTGTAATAGAATTCATTTTATAAATTGCGTCCACCAAAGGAATTTACGAGAGTTTAAAACACCCTATACCAGACTTTTCCCCCGAATGATTTAAATTTTAAAATATTATTCCCATTTAAAAAAACGAAAAATACCCCAAGGTGTAATATTTATTTCTCTATTACGGAGTACAATTTTTAAAAAAAATCTTCAAATCCAAGTCGGCCTTGGACACATTGTCTCCATAGGTTAACATTGAGGTGAGCGAATCCAATAGGGTTAGTACACAGCAGCCTTAAAAGTACGTCCAATTGCTGCAGAGTGGTTAACGTCGTGAATTTCCCTGGGTTAGGCTCAGGTTCGAATCAAGATTGCGGTAGGGACGTTTTTATGTTGTCCTCCCTTGTGAGCAAAATCTTGATGTGGGTAAGTCAAAGTCCTAGGATCAAAGTCTACTTCATTGAATTAAGCAAACGAGAAAAAAATTGTTAGATTTTAATTTTATCTTTAGTTTTGTGTTTGAAAAAGTATTATACCCGTTTAAGGGGACAGTGGACCTTCAAACCTAATTTTTTTTGTTTTGAATGGATTTGCTTGAAATTTGAATATGTGATTAGTACCATAGATATTTAAAAGTGGTTAAAATTTAATGATAAAATAGTAATAATTTATGAATTATAAATTATTACTTATATCAAAAATTGGCCTCATTAAAAATGTTCCATGCGCATTTCTTTTGTATACAATATGGTAATTTTTATTTACAGGATACGTTATAGAACTAACAATGAAACTTATTGCTTATTTTAAGCATTCATTAAAAATATAAAGAGAAAAAAATAATAATAGTGAAAACACCCTTTTTATGACGCAAAATACCTATAAATCATCTTTTCGAGTACAAAATTTAGAAATTCTGAGCAACGAAGCATAATTTTTTTTAAATAAGATTTATTTGATATACAGTAAAGTATATAAAACTTAAATTTCAAAGCAATACGATAATTAGAAATGATCTTGGGGCAGTTTGAATATTCGTATGACATGAAAATTTTTATTTTGAGAAAAACGCATTTAAATTTATTGCTATTATTAACCACATAATATCTAAATTAAATACAAATGCCTATTACTAAGAAAGTAATCACAAAAATTAAAAATTCTTTTTGCAATACATTCCTACTCGTCCGTAGTTTCACAATTCAATAAAATTTTTAAAAAATCAAATTTTTTGACAAATTTTACCAGTTTGAAAGCCCACTGTCCCCTTAAAGCTTAGTATGTAGACATTTTATGATCAATTTAGATTAACATTTACTTGGGGCGTTTTTCTGAATAGAAAGATAGAATAGAAAATTTACAAATGTATAGTATGTTCTAATTTAGAAACTCAGAACAACATTGTATAGGAAGTTCTTCGATGCTGCAAACTGGCAGCTGTGAGAAGCTATTTTAGCGATTTTAACGAAAGACTCGACAATCAAGTGTGCTGGATGCCCATGAACCTTAAGAAAAAAACTTTTAATTTCGTCTGTAGAAAATACATAGCATGACCAAACAGCTTCAAATCGTTATGATATTCTTCCATTCCCTAATTTGTATGACATTTTTAATAAACGTTTCCTACCGATGTTTTGTCAGAATTTTACCAAGTTTTTAATGTATTTTGTGACTGTTGATTAAAGATTTTATATCAGAATGGAGTTGAGTATTCAAAAAAAATGTAGAACCCAGGTATATGCGGGTAATATGCGTGAAATCTTACGACGAAATTATGATCAGTTGGGGTTTTACTTTATTTTAAGTTTTCAGGACCTCATAAACTTTATTTTGGATGCAATTTAAGGGGACTCACTACCCTTAAATCTTTAAAACATTTGATTTTTTGAAAAAAAATATATGTTGAAGCCTAATCATTTCTGAACAAAATAAAGCAAACCGCATGAAAATATTCCGCTTAGTTCCGGAGATATTGATATTCTAAATATTTGATTACTATTCAAGTTTATGGTAAGAAAAATTTTAAACTCATTTTTCTCAAAGTGTAATTTTGCATCATTCCGCAACTGATATATTAAAAACTATGAAACATAAATCAATGAAATTTTTATCACTGCATAATTATGTTATTTTATTACGTCTGAACTAGAATTATTGCAATCACTGCACATTTTGTTATTTTTTCAGGGGTAAATTAATGCAAAAATTTAAGGAAATTTTAAGTATATATTGAGCAGTTTTAAAAAAATTGAAAAAATATTTCAATGTTGAATGTTTTATGTTCAATTGTATTTTGAATTATTTATTTGAAATTTAAAACATGAATTATACATTTAAGTGTAAAATTTATTTCATAGTTCTGCGCGCAAGCCAGTATACAATAAAAATACTTAAAAAACAAGGTATATCTAAAGCATTTAAAATAAATTATTTAAAATTATTTTGAGAGTTGAAAATTTGTTTATTAAAATAAATATATCAATTTATCATATACAAAAAATTTGCAAAAATTGGGAGTAAATTGAAATAGTTACAAAGAGTCAAAAATAGGAAAATATGCCTTATTTCCTCCACTTAAGCAAAGAGTCCCCTTAAGCAAAAAGAAAATGAAATTAGGTTACAAAAGTAGCCACTTGTTCTTCTACAGGTTGTTGTAAGTCAAGAAACCCAATCCTTGTGTAAAAGCAATAGAATTGGAGTTTGATAAATTCGCATTGCATTCATATAACCCTAACTTTTGCTATTAAAATATTCTTAAATAATATTAGTACAGCTAAAGCACGTTTCAAAAAGCATAAATTTATTTTAGATATGGTTCTCTGTTTGCTGGCAATTAGAAATGCTTGTGAGGAGCAAATATGTTAACGATTCATAAATCAACAATGATTATTTTGGTTAGCAACAAACAGTTCAAAGAACAACTGCAATGGAATTAAGACAGATGACATTTACGGAGAAGCAGGGAAGAAGTCCTTTCTAGATTTTTCTACTTTTATCGTCGTATCGAAGAGAAAATTGCTTTTCCCAATTGGGATTTGTTCGGGGAAACAATCACATCGCATACCTAAGGATAGTAACTATCATCTCTTGACCCGAAACTGGACGACATAGATAATTATTGTGGATTTGAGAAATTTTAAGCCTCGACTTTTTTCTTTCTTTGTTTTTAAAAGCGGAAAACGGGTATTTAGTAAAACTTCAATGTTTTCTTTTATTATTTAGGTAATCACTTATTATATTTAAACACTTTTGAAAGAGTTGTCTACATTTTATATTAATTATATGTATTTATCATTATATAAACATTATTTGTGTTTTTACTTTAATATGAATATTTCTGTTTTTCCCTGTATGTGAATACTAGCTGAAAACCCGCACTTCGCTACGGAATACATTCAAATTAAATACAACGGTCAATGTATGCAATTAATGCCAAAAAAGTAAATAAATAAATATAAATTTATAATAAATAAAACGATCAATGTATACAATTGATGTAAAAAATATATATATATATATATTTATAAAGAAAAAAGAGATATTTTTATGGAAAAAATAATGTAGAAGAAAATATTCAAATTAAATCTAATAGGACATATTAAAGAATATAGTACAGTTAATATAGTACAGTTTGAGGAACATATCTTTTACTGTATTTTAATATTATTTTGGATAATGTCCAATTGTCTGCCGCATTAACAAAGGAAAAAATAGTTTTTTTGTTTATTCCATTGTTATGGACGTGACGATAAATTTATTTAAAGTACCAGAAAAAGAAATCACGTGATCAGCATTTAATAAATTAAATTCTAAAAATTAATCTTTAAATATTCATCAAAAATCAGAAAATAGAGGTAAAGATTCGAAAGAGATTTAATTTTAAAGGAATTTTTATGATTTTTCTTGTGATATAAATTTTATAACCCTCCAGTTATTATTTTAAATGCAAACTTAAAAAAAGTTACTAAAACAGCTTAAAAATTTAATTTTAAAAAATCTAAGAAGAATTGTTTTAATCTTTCTTAGTTCACCCCTACACTATAAGAAGAATCGCCCTGCAAAATTTCAGCCCTTTAGGTCCAGCGGTTTGGTCTGTGCGTTGTATGTCAGTCAGTCAATCAGTGAGTCAGTCAGTTACGGAACTGTTTTATATATATAGATTATTTACTTTCATCTTAATAATATTTATTTAAATATTTCTTTTAACACTTGCATGACAGAGTTGTCTATAAATTGTTGAAAGGTAGACTGGTTTCCCCTGATTTTCGAATTCAAACGACATTAAATTATTAACGTTATAGACATTAAATTATTATCTATTTAGGTAACTTTTGAGACATAGGTAAATTTACTGGTCATGAACGCAGCTCAGAAATAAAAACTTTCTCATTCATAAGGATTATTTATTTATTTTACCACTTCCATGACAAAGCTGTCCAAAAAATATTCATAGCTAAACTGATTTCCTTAATTTTCTCGTGAAAACGATACTAAATTCTTCCATATCATTAGTAATTTTTACAAGTCGCAAAACAAAGAAATATTCTCGCTGAATAGATTTTTTTTCACACCTGTTCAAACTCCTTTAGACTTCGCGAAATTTATAGCATTTTGACACCGTTGGAAATAAATTAAAAGATAAGTTAACGGATTGTATATTATATATCTTCAGACAGAACACTTTTGTACTTCGAAACAAAAACTCATACACAATCCCTCTATTGTCCTCAGAGAAACCGTCTGATTCAAACTGTCTATTTCGATTATAAGATGTCGCAAAAAACTCTTCATTTGCATATTATTTATGTGACCTATTAATTTCTTTGCAGACATAGAAGACAAACTACTGCATTTAAAGGGCCAAATGTTGTACATGGAAGAATGGAAGAGCATGGCTTATTTAGGAACACCAGTGTGAGTATATAAAATTTTTAATTTATTTTGACTGTGGTATATGTATACTGCAAGGTGACTTTAAGCTCTAAGGTGTCTTATTTCTTTTCTCGAGGATTGGGGCTGGTAGAAACTTAGGATATTTGTTAAAAGATGCTGGCGTTCTTTACGGTGATGAAGGATAAATGGCAACACCATCCGGTTACAGCTGTGGTGTCGTGGCGTTCACAGCAAAATTTCAGTACTCGAGAGAGGTTGTTTCTGAGAGAGGACGAGGCCATTTATTCGAATTAAGCTCTTTTATTATTTTTCGTTGGTGTAAGATATTTACACGTTATTTACAAAATAGATACAAGCCGCATCTAACTGGCTCCACTAGGCGTTCAGCATCAAGCATTCTCACGTAGAAAGAATTAGTCCGTTGATTCTCCCGCTAGTCGACATCCCCGGCTTCTCTACACCCAGAAGTCCGTCAGTCGCTCTCTCATACCGAAAAACCTCTGTGTGCTTCTTGCGCTGGACCCTCTTTTTAAGCACCTTCTGCAGCTTCTCGAACAATCCAGACTCCTCTTCAGAACATTCCAGGTGGCTCCAAAAGAGACCTCTCACGGTGCTTAGCGACATCTGGTCCTTAACGAATAGGCGGTACGAGAACCGTTGGCTGCTTGGCGAAAACCATAGTACACTGCCGCCATCCTAGAAACGCCTGATGACAAAAAGACCGGTTACACACACAGACTGGCATTTTCCGAGAAACGGCCAAGTGGTTAAGAGGAGAGTATAGCCACGCTGCTACAGTGTCTTATTTCTTTTCTCGAGGATGGGGACTGGTAGAAAATTGGGATATTTATTAAAATATTCTGGCGTTCTTTACGGCGATAAAGGATAAATGGCAACACCATCCGGGTACAGGATGCTCCTGGCGCGGGGTGGCAGTAGGAGCATTGTAGTCAAGATTGCGAATCGGGCCTTCCATGAGCGATTTTTCAGTGTTCTGAACATACCCCCAAAGAAGCGGCCATGCAGTCGTGGCATCGACATTGTGAAAAATATATGGAGACTATATGGAGAAGTGACAGTAGTTTCAGAATTTTCTAGTGTACGTGATTTTAATGGAAAACAATAGGAGACCCTAGAACTTGAATGCACCTCGTATTTCTCGAACTATCATGTGTCGTGCAATTTATATTTTCAGAGAAATGTCTATAGTAATAGAAAGGAGATAATTTCTCGAAGTATGAAATAAATAGATAAAACTAAATAAGGAGTCCCACCAATAATTTTATTCAAAATTTCGCAAGAAAGAGAGACAAATTTTTTTTAAGGCCATCAGCTATCCTGAGTCAAGAAATATGCAAATTGGTAATTGTGCCTCGGTGAAAGCTGCAAAACTGCATAATGTCGCAACGGTTATCTGTTGTCAAGATTAAATAAGTGATGTTTATAAATATATCAATCCCGTGTTACAAATGGAATACGTTGTATAACATCAATTATGAAGTGACACTCGCAAAACAGGAAAAAAATGTTCCATTGTAAGTGGGCTTAGATTGCAAACAAGTCTCATTACTTGGTATTATGGAGCCTTGAACAAGCCGGTTGGTAAAAGAAAAATAGTAGAAGCAACTGACATTCGATTGCTGAGGACGTACTTTCTATTCACGTGTCAGATCATTGCTGTGATAATCATGAAGCAATAGTTAGCATGTTAATTATGATAACAGTACCAATGATTTGTAAACGCATAAGTCAGCAGCAACTATCAAAGAAGGTAGGTTTTATTACTTTCAACCAAAGGTGTGGTTTCGTAACGTGGATCTGTGACCGGGAACATTTTAAAGTATTCCACTCTTTGTCAGGCATATGTTTATAAGTACATATATATATATATAGTGAGTAATTATAGTCTTTTATGCTCTAGATGTATTTATTGAGATTGTTAACATCTCAAATTTTTACTCTTTTTATATGAGTGTAAAACTAAACACATTTGTATCAAAACGTCTTAATAATGACCACTCTTTTGTCCCGCTTTTCAGCATGCGTGATCTAGATGCCATGCTTCATACAGGTCTGTATATCAATGACTTGAGCATGCATGATTTCAGCAGAGACATGGTGTTAGCTGGACAACAACAGTCAGCAGAGCTTAAATTAGCCCTTGATCAAGTAAGTATTCAGGATCCTTTTCCTGGTTAAAGTTAAAAATTCGTTTAGAATCGTACTTATAAATGACAAAAGCATCAAACAGGCGTGGTTGAAGTTAACTAGGTGGGCTTCAGAAAGGATAGTTGAGAGATAAGAAACGCATCTGATTCAAGTTCTAAGTTAAATTCCCACTTTTAATTCTGGCGAAGCAATCAACGCATGATATAATGCAGCGAAGATACATACTGTGATTCATGCTAAAAAAAACTACACATATAATGATGCTGAGGCAGACGATCCTGTGGCGCCATCTGTTGAGAATTACACAGATCAGAAGAGCAATAACAAAATTTGTGGATTTTAATTTAGGGTTAGTTGGTTGTTTCGTTTTAAATGGCGCAAGGTCCAGAAAGGACAAGCTGCACCAAACGCAGCAATAAACACAGATCCAATACAAGAGCAGAACCACTACACACATATAGAGTTAAAAATAAATTTGACACACAATAACGGTATAAGAGGTGATAAGAACAATGAATGCAAAAATAGACATATATAAAGGGTGATAAAAACAGTCAAGTATAATAATGAAAGAACAGCGATATAAAACAGTGATAAAAAAACAACTAAGATACCAGTACTATAAAATCAGTATTATACAAAAGTGGTAGAAGGTTATAAGCGAAGCAGATAAATAAAAGCAGTGAAGGTAGAATCAAAAGAAAACCTCTGGATGTTATTTTCTCATCCTTATACAGTAAACCACTAAAATACAATTAGAGGATCACATTAGAAGTTCATTGGGTGGATGTACTTTGTTCAGTCCCAGTAATGTCGGAATGTTAATAGCTAGTGAATATTTAAAAGAACGTAGGAAGAAGATGAAGAATTCAAAGGATCGTTTCATTTTTAAGGAATAAGCCCATTTCCATAGCGTCAGGTATCAGAGTAACACCAGTGGCATAGCGAGGGAGGGGGACCAAGGGAGTCTATCGTGCCCCGGGCGCCACTTGCAGAGGAGCGGCGTCATATGGTCCCCAAGAACCATTGGACCATTTGGTCCCAAAGACCATGGGGGAGGGGGGCGCCTAAAAGGTATTGTGCCCCGGGAGCCAGTTATGCTCGCTACGCCACTAAGTAACACTACTTATTACAACTGAAGAAAATCCTGGATGTGCGAAAGACAGTTTGTCTCTTGTAAAATGCTTAGTCTCGTGGGAAAATCAGGTGGAGTGCCTGGGATATAGGTATTTGTAGCCTTTCGTAATGGGTATTAAACTTTAAATCCTTTCGGTTTAGCTCCCTAAAACTGCAAATGGCCGTAGCTCTTTAAAATAAATACGTATAAATGAAAGTTATGCTGTGTTTAATGTAAGTGAAGTTATTTGAAGTTATTTAGCATTGTTTTCAATTGAAATATTTTAGAGATTTAAAAATTTACGAGTTATATAAAAATACAAACAACCCAGGAACGTATGTATGGTTGTACTGTATTTCTTTATAAAATCATCAATGAAATTCACTTTTCTTGTCTTTACATTTTCTTTTTCTATTGAAATATTTATAAAATTATAAATGTTAATTATTGATTATAACAATATTTAACTTTAAGTATTTTACTTCTCAAAATATTTTACTATTAATATTTATAATAAAATGCTTGAGTTTTTAAATTATTAAATAAAATTCACAACTTCTTAACTATATAATAATATGTTATGAATATTTTTAATGTAAAACTTAATATATTAATAATAATAATGCTTTATTTAATACAATATACAGTCGAACCTCCATATATCGAAGTAGCAAAATGCCGGAAAAAAATTCGATATATAGAAATTTCAATATATATAGAATTGATCTTAGTTTTATCATAATTCTCCTAAAACATTTAAATTAAAGCTCATTTTCGCATAGGAAACTCTATTTCTAATTTATATGCGAATAACATTAAATTAACTAAAAGATGAAGTAATATGAAAGATTTATTGAGCTCTATATACCTTTAAAAAAAACAATAATCCAGACAGTGGTTACAGTGATCACAGTTACATTCTTTAAAAAAAAACTACAAATATCTTGCTGTGCAGCCAGTTTTGCCGAAAGTTCATCAAAGAAATGCTCGCATTTATTCAGTCCACTAAAAACTTCAGGGACATTTTCCGCGAGTTGAAATCCACGACGTATTGTTTCAAACGCCAAAAAAATTGGCAGATTTCTATTCTAAAATGGAATAAAGTCTCTCAATATGTCGTGAAAAAAAATTTCGATATATAGAGATTTTTTCGATATATAGAAACAGTTTTTCTATGTAATGAACATGGAGATTCGCTAAGAGTTCGATATATAGAAAATTTCGATACGGGGAAGTTCGATATATGGAGGTTCGACTGTATATACATTACTTTAAGGAAAATTTTAACTTTTCTGAAAAAAATAGTCATTTTTTTTCTTTTCCTCATCAAATAACTGCGATCTCTAAGATCCATTGTTTCTTTTTGGTCTTTGCTTAGGAACTCCAAAAGAGTAGACAGTTAGAAGAATCCATGAGGAAGTTGGACATCGAAATGAAAAGGACGGATGAGCTTCTATACCAAATGATTCCTAAACAGGTAGCTGACAGGCTACGGAGGGGAGAGGCAGCTGTAGACACGTGTCAGGTAATTTGATGCGAATTCTTGCATCTTAAGGGGTCAGTGGACTTCCAAAATTGTGAAATTTGTCCAAATATTCGATTTTTTTTTTAATTTTATTGAATTGTGAAACTACGGACGAGTAGGAATGTTCTGCAAAAAGAATTTTTAATTTGTGTGATTACTTTCCTAGTTATAGGCATTTGTATTTAATTTAGATATTATGTGGTTACTAATAGCGATAACTTTAAATGTGTTTTTCTCAAAATAAAATTTTTCATGTCCTACGAATATTCAAACTGCTCCAGGCGCATTTCTAATGATCGTATTGCTTTGAATTTTAAGTTTTATATACTTAACTGCATATCAAATAAATCTTATTGAAAAAAATTATGCTTCGTAGCTCAGAATTTCTAAATTTTGTACTTGAAAAGATGATTTATAGGAATTTTGCGTAATAAAAAAGGTGGTTTCACTATTATTATTTTTTTCTCTTTATATTTTTAATGAATGCTTAAAATCAGCAGTAAGTTTCCTTGTTAGTTCTATAAGGTATCATGTAAATAAAAATTACAATATTATATGCAAAAGAAATGCGCCTGGAACATTTTTAATGAGGCCAATTTTTGAAATAATTAATAATTCATAACTCATAAATTATTAATATTTCATCCTTAAATTTTAACCACTTTTACATATCTATGGTACTAATCACATATTCAAATTTCAAGAAAATCCATTCAAAACAAAAAAAGTTAGGTTTGAAGGTCCACTGTCCCCTTAACTATGGCAAGAGCCAATGATATCTTTCAAAGGCAAGATCCAAGGATATTATGAGCCATTCATAAACCAAATCGGTGAAGTCCACTTTTTGAAATTTTTGAAATTTTAGCGTCAAAGCACTTGACTGACGCCTAACTTTTTACATTCCTAATAAATTTTCTAAATAATAAGGATTAACACCACTCAATGACAAACTTTTCTTTGGCCATCGAAGAATTAGTCACTATTTTCTGGAGCCAATCCATTTAAGTCCATTCTCTAATGTAAATCGTTGCAATAATGCCCTCCAAACGCAGAATCAAGTACTTGATGATAACGGTAAATCGTTTACCGCTGTTTAATTACAAAAAAAAAATAATAATTTAATCAGTTACAGTGTAACTGCTGCACATTGTAAGTACTTGTAAACTATTAAACAATTATTTCAATTTTTTTCCTGTAGTAAAACAATAATTGGAAGACTGATTTGGATGTTATTACTTTTTTTTACTTGCCAAATCGGTTAAGTCCCTTGGTCACACAAAAATTGGAATAATAATAACAAAGACTCAAAGGATATTCTATCTTATAGATTTAATGTGTCATCAGATAAAAGCTCCATATGCAATAACACATTCTACGCTGTTTATCTGAATTTCTATTTTCAGAAGAATTTTAAAAATATATATGTCAGACTCTCGTCTCCCATTCTTAAGTGGAATTGATGAACGTGAGTAATAGCGTCTTCAATGAGCCCAAAAGAAACGCAAACAGGTGTCGAACGATATACACCTTTGGAGAGGTGCAACAATAGGTAAAAGTACGCGAATCATTTAGAATGATTTGTGAAACCCATTAGCGGCGCGCTTTTCCCTTGGAAAAGTCGGCAAGAAAGAAATTCATCATAGGTGGTCTGCAGAGGGCGGAGCCGAGAAAGGTCGGGTATACGAGATGGTTCGAGAAAGCGCTGAGAATAATGCATAAATAACGATGGTGTTGCGAATGGAGGAGGAGGATAGACTTGGACTGTTGAAGGGTCGACACGCGTACGGAGAGACGAGGGTCTCCTTTGGACTTTGAATAATAAGCCCTGCTCTCATGAGTGTTTTAACGTTCGTCGGAACGAACCTTTGTAAATGATTTATTTAACCAAGATTTTAATGTGTCAATAAACCAGATGTAAATAAGAGTTGGTTCTACAGTTATGATTACTTCTACAAGATAATGATTTGTCGGATCTCGACCGTAAAGGTTAACAATATATATATATATATATATATATATATATATATATATATATATATATATATATATATATATATATTATTTTATCTCTTTTCTCCACTTTTTGTTTTATGGACTTAAAAGATTTGGCAAGTGATCGGCTTAGTTGAGGGAAATTTACAGTAAATGAATTGTAAAATACACTGCTCAAAACAATTAGGGGAGCACATGGTTTTAACGAAATGACGCAAATACTTACACCGATAAGTAACATAAAATAAATCATCCATAATTTAAAGCCTAGCAGGAAACAGAAGAAGAAAACTTCATATGCAAATCAAAGTTCATGACGTCAAAAACCAGAAAAAGAACATAAGGGCGGAAATCGGGATGTTGCAGAAACGTCTGTTTCACTGCCTTAACTGTGAAATTCGATTGCTCAGTTATTCTTTTTGAGAAAAGGTGACTTGAAAATGTCTCAACAACGTGATAACAATACATATATTATTAAACAATATATATTATCTTATCTCTTTTCTCCATTTTTTGTTTTATGGACTTAAAAGATTTGGCAAGTGAACGGCTTATTTGAGGGAAATTTACAGTAAATGAATTGTAAAATATATTGCAGAGATTGGGACACTCTTTGATGCATTCTGTTACCACATTGAGAAAGTTTATCAAATAAACATTTATAGAGCTTAGCTCACTTCTACCCAGACTTGGGTGTATATAATTTGAAGTGGCACTCTAAATGAATTTGATACAAACACAGTTTATACATGAAACAATGTTCATTGAATTCGTTGCACATATAGAATTTGCTTTTACAGCAATAAGCATACGTACTACTTGTACGGAATACATATTAACACTCAATAGAAATACACTTTGCAAATACTCACAAACCAGCAGAGAGTCAAACCAGCAGTACTGCCACGTAAACTTTGGGGCCCCTAAGCACTAGCACAGGATAGCACCTGGAGCTGCTTTCCTCGTAGCTCCCTTAACTCGATTATCTATCAATTTTAACAACCTTCTTCAACCCTTTTCAACCTCTTTATTAATCAAGCTGCATGCTTTTTATACCAAGCGCGTATGCCGAAATTAGCATATCTCAAGCAGCTTCTTCAATTCATTCACTCAAAAGTTCGATTCTTGTGAATCGAATCTTATGTATACCTTACACATTCTTTTAGACTTATGAGCTCCCATGATATATGATAAAAATCTTCCGTAAATGAATGGGTGAGTATTCAAGTCAAGATACAATGCCATATGAGGGAAGTTTACTGTAAATGAATTGTAAAATACATTTCAGAGAATTGGACTATCTGGGATGCAGTTTAATAGCTTTCTGGGTGTAGTTAAAGTTACATGTATAATTTACCACAAAAAGAAAGGACAATAAATGAGGCTTAGTAATAAAAAAAGAGATCCTGTTATCTCCAGAATAGTTTAGTTGGGAGATCATACACACTGTTCTAGCGGTTGAACAACAACAGGGAAAGCAGCCTCCGATTGTCGTCAGGTAACTGACATCAAAATACGTATGGCTGCAATCGAAATTGCCATTGAATTGTCTAAGAGACAAAATCGAATAGGCGTCCTTTTAGACTTTTAGTCCTCAGATCCCATGATATATGGTATCATCTATAAATCTTCAGTAAATGTATGGATGAGCACTGAAAAACAAGATCTAATGACATATGAGGGAAATCTATATATATAAAACAGTTCCGTAACTGACTGACTGACATACAACGCACAGACCTAACCGCTGGACCTAAAGGGCTGAAATTTCGCATGGCGATTCTTCTTATAGTGTAGGGGTTCACTAAGAAAGATTTTTGAAAAATTCTTCTTTGATTTTTTTAAAATTAAATTTTTAAGCTGTTTTTGTAACTTTTTTTAAGTTTGCATTTAAAATAATAATCCGAGGGTTATAAAATTTATATCACGAGAAAGACTATAAAAATTTCTTTAAAATGAAATCTTTTTCGAATCTTTACCTTGATTTTCTGATTTTTGGTGAATTTTTAAACATTAATTTTTAGAATTTAATTTATTAAATGCCGATCACGTGATTTCTTTTTCTGGTACTTTAAATAAATTTATCGTCACGTGCTCAGCAATAAAATAGACAAAAAAAATATTTTTTTTCTTGCTAATGTGGCAGACGATTGGACATTATCCAAAAAAATATTAAAATCAATAAAAGATATTATGTTCCTCAAACTGTACTATATTAACTGTACTTTATTCTTTAGTATGTCCCATTACATTTAATTTGAATATTTCCTTCTACATTATTTTGTCTATAATAATATCCCTTATAAAAATATCCCTATAATAATATCCCTTATTTTTTTATAAAAATATTTTTTTGTTTTTTTTAAACCAATTGTATACATTGATCGTCGTATTTATTATATATATATATATATATATATATATATATATATATTTAGCATTAATTGCATACATTGACCGTTGTATTTAATTTGAATGTGCTCCGTAGCGAAGAGCGGGTTTTCAGCTAGTCTTCTATAAATCTTCAGTAAATGTATGGATGAGCATTGAGAAACAAGATCTGGTGACATATGAGGGAAATTTACATAAATGAAAATAAAATATATCTCAGAGAACGGGACAATCTGTGATGCATTTCTGCAGCTTTCAGTACATAGCTTCTCTGTTGAAAGTTATATGCTAAATCTGACATCCTGTTTCTTGGCAAAAAAAGACAGGAAGGCAAAACAATCTAACTTAAAAAATAATATTTCTTCTCATCACCGGTGTATTTCAGTTGATAGAACTCTGGCCCAGAGAGCAGGAGACCTGGGTTCGATCCACAGTGCTGGAAGATGGTAACGATCATAGTATATTCTGTAATTTTCTTCCCTCCCCCCCCCCCAAAAAAAGGAAATTAATGACAGGAAGAATTTAATAGAAAAAGGAGAGATCCTTACATCGCCGGATTGGTTCACTTCGTAGAATAATTGCTACTATATTGTGGTCCTTTCCTTAGCCTTTGATCTCTGTATATTCATTATTTTATAACACATTTTTTTAGTTTGAAAAAATACCCATTCATGTAATCAAACAAGATATACTTTCGTTTTAACACATGGTTTATATTACTTTATAGGGTACCAGATGCAATTTATTGTTTGTTTGTGTACATTTCTATAGTTCTTGTACAGAATTTTCCCTCAAACGTGTTTTTAAATAAAAATAACTGATTATGCATATGAAAATACTAGGATAATTTGAAATTTTTGCTTTAAAAAATTAAATTCAAAGTTTAATTCTTGTATAGTTTTTGGTACTTCTACCGACCAAATAGTCCTTTTGTCATAATTTTTTTTCTCTCTCGTGCATAGGAAATGTTTCAAAATAATTCGACTTTGGGATTTTTGAAATTTTTCTTTATGAAGCCTCTTATACATTTAAAATGCACAAAGAACCTCCTTTTTTTAAAAAATAATTTTTGCTTCAAAACAAACATTTCCATGATATTTACTCTAAATTAAAAATTGTGAAGACATTTTGATGAAAGTAGATTAAAGATTACAGATTAACCAACTATTCGTTCATGAACTACTTCGGCTCTAACTTATCTGGCGATTTACTCTACAAGGAAAACTAAATCAAAAATCGTGAAGACATTTTAATGAAAGTAGTTTAAAGATTACAGATTAACCAACTATTCGTTCACGAACTGCTTCGGCTCTTACTTATCTGGCGATTTACTCTGCAAGGAAAACTAAATCAAAAATCGTGAAGACATTTTAATGAAAATAGATTAAAGATTACAGATTAACCAACTATTCGTTCATGAACTACTTCGGCTCTAACTTATCTGGCGATTTACTCTACAAGGAAAACTGCAAGGAAAACTAAATCAAAAATCGTGAAGCCATTTTAATGAAAGTAGATTAAGGATTAAAGATTAACCAACTATTCGTTCACGAACTACTTCGCTCTTACTTATCTGGCGATTTACTCTGCAAGGAAAACTAAATCAAAAATCGTGAAGACATTTTAATGAAAGTAGATTAAAGATTACAGATTAACCAACTATTCGTTCACGAACTGCTTCGGCTCTTACTTATCTGGCGATTTACTCTGCAAGGAAAACTAAATCAAAAATCGTGAAGACATTTTAATGAAAGTAGATTAAAGATTACAGATTAACCAACTATTCGTTCACGAACTGCTTCGGCTCTTACTTATCTGGTGATTTACTCTGCAAGGAAAACTAAATCAAAAATCGTGAAGACATTTTAATGAAAATAGATTAAAGATTACAGATTAACCAACTATTCGTTCATGAACTACTTCGGCTCTAACTTATCTGGCGATTTACTCTACAAGGAAAACTGCAAGGAAAACTAAATCAAAAATCGTGAAGACATTTTAATAAAAGTAGATTAAGGATTAAAGATTAACCAACTATTCGTTCACGAACTACTTCGGCTCTTACTTATCTGGCGATTTACTCTGCAAGGAAAACTAAATCAAAAATCGTGAAGACATTTTAATGAAAGTAGATTAAAGATTACAGATTAACCAACTATTCGTTCACGAACTGCTTCGGCTCTTACTTATCTGGCGATTTACTCTGCAAGGAAAACTAAATCAAAAATCGTGAAGACATTTTAATGAAAGTAGATTAAAGATTACAGATTAACCAACTATTCGTTCATGAACTACTTCGGCTCTAACTTATCTGGCGATTTACTCTACAAGGAAAACTGCAAGGAAAACTAAATCAAAAATCGTGAAGACATTTTAATGAAAGTAGATTAAGGATTAAAGATTAACCAACTATTCGTTCACGAACTGCTTCGGCTCTTACTTATCTGGCAATTTACTCTGCAAGGAAAACTAAATCAAATATCGTGAAGACATTTTAATGAAAATAGATTAAAGATTACAGATTAACCAACTATTCGTTCATGAACTACTTCGGCTCTAACTTATCTGGGGATTTACTCTGCAAGGAAAACTTTTATCCAGAATACTTGAAAAACTCCGCCTGTCTATGACTGGTACTTTGGTGTCTGCCCTGGTAGAACTCTTATCTTAAAGGATGATAGAGCTGATCAGACTGCAATCTCTAGGTTTGCCAGTCGCCACTTGAGGGGTCTAAAATTTTATCGGCAAAACAAAACTCTTCCCACTTGCAAAAAGTGCAATACTGAGCAGGCCACCCCTTGCCACATCCGGACTTGCTTAAGAGAACGGTGACGTTAATTTTTTTTTAAACTTTTCATCATAGAGATACGAAATTTTGTACTCATATACATTTCACTATAAATATAAAGAATACGTTAAAATAAATTTCCAATCACATTACAATTTTAAAAAATTTGAAAAATTTGAAATTTATAAACAAAATTTTAAAATGTTCCTTGCTACTTAATTTTTTAGATATTTCCTCAATTTTTCATTTTAATCACTTTAAATTATATAACAAACAAATCTGGGTATCAATTTTTTAATCCCTTGAAAAGTTAATTTTTGAGAAATTTTTTCTGAATTCCATCCCGATTTTCATCAAAATTTTGTCTTTTAATAAATTATAAATCAAATTCAATTACCTTAATGAAGTCGAATTGTAAAATGCATGCCCAGTTTTTTGTAAACAGTATCAGGATTCTTCCTTATCAATTTCATGAATTTTGAACAAAAATTAAATCGCATGGAGCATTTAAAAAATCTAAAAACCTTGAAAAATCTGTTTTGAGAAAAACAGATTTAAAGTTTATCACTACACTTACCCTTTATAAATTACTTCGTAGAAGCTTCATAAATGATTTTTTACTTGAAAAAAACTATTTTGGTACTATTAATCTACAAAAATAATTTTTTTTTACAATAACACAATCAATATTACAATGACAACATTTGCTCAATTAAAGGTATACCGTTCCCTTAAATTTATCTTAGGATGATCGATAGGATATCTTAGGATTACCGATCCGCGGTTATTATTGGACCTCCTGAGGATCTATGGGATCATGGACTTGGTCTAGCTTCGCTAGACTTGGAGGGATTAAAAACAATTACAACAACAACAACAACAATAAATTGAAAGATCGTTGTAGAAATTTTCGTAAAGATACCTTTCAAGAAATTTAAGATATATCCTTTTAAAAGTGCCAGATCGTAAAAAAAAATTCCATTCAGAGATAAACTTTCAGTACGGACGTACACCGAGGTATGCGTAAAAATTGCGTCTTAAAAATATGCCTGTACTCTAAAAGTAAAAAATCTCTGAGACACAAATGAAAATTACCCATCTGAATTTTATAAAAATGTATCCCATAAAGTTTCAAAAATTTAGTTCTCTTAAAAATAGTTTATAAAGATTTTTTTTAATCTAACATCTGCGAAACGATTGTACTTCAAAATCTTTTGAGGCTTCACTTTTTTGATGTATTCTTGATTTTCTTTTACTTTTGTCGCGCAACTGCTTTCAGGACTTTCGGTGGTTCAGCGTGCGGTGCTAAATAACAAATTCGATAAAAGTAGACTGCTCATCTATAAGTGATTTTAATAGCTAGCTTGATTCTATATATACATATATACAAGGGCTTAAAAACCCTAATCAATAATATGAGCATAAAGCTCGTTCAAAATGGGAACTTCTGTCCCATTTCAAATCTCAACAAAGGCTGGAGCATTTCTGCCCACGTCACCACTCGAACGACGCAGCGTTCGACCACGTGACGACTCAGCGATCGGCCATCGTGGGGGTATTACTTCACAATTTTTGAGGTACACGCGTAGAAATGAGTTTGCAAATGATGTAAAGTTCGGAAATTCTTTTTACGTGTACTAAATCTTCATTATACCAATGACACAACACATGACACAACACAATATACCAATGTCAAACACATAGACATAAATTCTTTTTTAGCTTCGCATTTGTCTTTGTATGTACTAATATCCAAATATTAAATTAGTGTACGGTTGCGTCTATCACATGTTCCCTGACGGCATGACCATTAACTTGAAATAAATGGTTTCGTTTCTCTATTTTCCACAGTTCTTCGATTGCGTAACTGTTTTATTCAGCGACGTGGTGACGTTCACCGAAATCTGCAGTCGCATTGCCCCGATGGAAGTGGTCTCTATGCTGAACTGCATGTACAGCCTCTTCGATCAGTTAACGGAGAAACACAATGTATACAAGGTAATGCCATCCCTACCCTACGTGTTTTATCTTCTAATAACATTATTAGGGCTAGCTACATGTCAATACGAGTCAGACTGCAGGGAAAAAAACAGAATATGTATGTAATAAAAAGATTGTAATGCATTTATTATATAAAATTAGAAATAATAAACATTTAGAAATTATCTGATTAGCAATATATTATTTTTATGCTCTCGTTCGTAAATTAACCGTGATTAAGCATGCAAATTTTAAACACAAAAGATTAAATATTCCCGAAAGAGCATCTACATGGCTCACAAACAAAGAATGTAAAACTTTTTAAAAAAGAAAAGCGGAGAAGTCTAAGCACGTTTTCTTATTACCATGTTTTTATTAACTTGCTCTCTTGTATGTGTGTTTGTGTGTGTGTTTGTCTAGTACAAATCTTGCAATCAATTTTTAACTAACTTCCCGACTAGCTAGACATTTAAAACTTCTAGAATAGCTCAGAACACGATGAGAATGCATTTTGTTAATACTTTTAGCCATCTTTAAGCAGAATTAAATTTATAAGTTATTTTCAGTTAATTTTGTTTCGTAGACTGGTGCAGCCATCTATTGGCCGGAAAGGGAACTAGTCAAATGCAACAAGTCAAACAAGTCAAATGCAAGTTAACTTCCAATTAACTTAATTTTATTTCAAGTTGATGGGATAATTCATCAAACAAATTTTAAAAAAGTATTTATTAATACATAGAATTGTCAAGTTTATATGATTCACCAGAAAATTTAAAAACATGGTACATAAAAAGTCTTTTTATCTTGAAACTATTATTCCTGTTAAACTAATTTTAAAGAGTATATTTTACTAGAAGGTAACCCGTCATTTTGACGTCATAATACTAATAATGACGTCATAATGGGAAAAGTATATGAAAGTTAAAAAATATCCCGAATTATCTAACAATATTGCATTTAATCCACACCTTGTAAAAGCAAACCCTTTCATTATTTTTTATTTATTTAGTTTTTCATGCGATTGGAGTAGTAGACTGCCATCCAGTTTTTTACAGCTCACTACGCGATATGAATACTTGAGCTACTTGATTCATTCACATTCAAGTTTGTTTACTTTCAGAATTCATCTCAAAAGTAAACAGATTTTTAAAAACTGTTAAATATACAGCTAAAAGCATCCAATTTTTTTTAGTTCTGAATGTTTTATAGAAAAATAGGCTGAACAAACGTGATTTGATGGAGAAGATATTAGTTTTTAGGCAAGAAAAAATTCTGATCCACATCTGAAATTGAAATTAAGCCTAACCGGCCGTTTGTTTACTGAGGTCTTCAATTGAAAGATGAGTACAGCCCGGAAGTGTTATATAGAGACAACGGCTATTATATATATAATTACTTCAAGATTTCTGCGTAACGATCCACAATTCCTTTTAATGGCTTAATGACCCACTTTAAATTATCCGAATTTTTTAATTTTTTGGGAACACCCGTGCGTTTAGTCCGCATATCAGCGGATATTTGTGCTTTTGTAAGTAATTAATGCATTGATATCCAATGTTATAATTCCAAAACGTCCCAAATTTATTTTCAGGTGTTCTCTCTGAGCATATCCAAACCTAATAAGGCAATTAATACTTCTGGATGAGATAAGTGCCCTTTCGAGCCTTGCCCTTCCGAGTTACAGAAAAAAAATCTGGAAATATATTTCAGTAACAAAAATTTTGATCTGAAAGATAAAAAAAAGGGGTTTTTTTTGCCTTTAAAGACAACAAAAAAAATTTATAAATAAAATTTTTATAAAAAGATTATATTGAAACCTTTCATATACGCAAAAGGAAAAAAATTATCAAAAAAAAAAATCTTTTAGTCTAGAACAGTGACTCTCAACCTTTTCTTTTTTGTCGCGGCACACTTTTAACGATTTCCAAATTTGGCGGCACACAAAGAAAAAGATAAATTTAAAAGTTGTTTACTTAAAACGGATAAAAACAGTTAAAAATATGGCATTTAACTGTACAAACAACAGTTTTCTTTTACACTGTACTTTTCTTCAATTTAAACAAACTTTACTCGTAATAAAAAAAAAGCATTATAATTTTTACTATATACATTTTTAAAATTTGGTGGCACACTTTAAGAATTTGGCAGCACACAAAAGTGCCGCGGCACAGTGGTTGAGAATCACTGGTCTCGAAGGTATATGAAAGCCTTAACATGCTTAAAAGTGTAAATTTTAATTTTTCTAAAACTGTTTCAGACTGTTCAAGTATTGTTATCTGCACAGTGATCTCTGCATAAATGCATATTTCAGCGAAAAAAGATCAGAACGTAATGACAGGGAATGAAATTATAGCCTAGTGGTAGCGCGTTGGGCCTCGGACTAGGGGTGCTCAGTTCAAATCCCGACTGACGCCGTTGAATACCTTCGTGTCTAGGCCGAATATGTGCACTTTAAATCCTCAGGCAGGAAAGTCATTCAATGAAGGTTTGGCTGGGAGAAGGTACAGCCTTCCAGATGTCGCCTCTAGGGAAGCTCGGTTAAAATTGAGGTGGCACCTGCCTAAAGTCGAACTCCGCCCTTGTGATGCCGGTATTGTAAACCGGACTGTGTTCCTCTGCCCGTAGTCCAGACACGGTCTAGCATGTTCCGGACAGGGGGGGAGGGAGAATATATATATATATATATATATATATATATATATATATATATATATATATATATATATATACATATATATATATATATATACATATATATATATAATATATATATATATATATATATAATATATATACATATATATATATAATATATATATATATATAATATATATATATATATATATATATATATATATATATATATATATAGATAGATAGATAGATAGATAGATAGATATGTATGTATGCATGTATGTAGGCATGTATGGATATATATAAATATATACAGGGTGTCCATAATTAAAGTCCCACTTTCAAAAGGCTGCAAAAAAAAAAGAATCACTGGTCAGAATGACTTCAAATTTGAACTGAATATAATGGAAGAAGGGGGAAACAACTTGGCATAATAAAAAAAAAGAGTTCCAAAATGTTACAGCACCATCTATTGATACATTTTGGACCTTTTTTTATTATGCCAAATCGTTTCCCCCTTCTTCCAGTATATTCAGTTCAAATTTGAAGTCATTCTGACCAGTGGTTCTTATTTTACATCCTTTTGAAAGTGGGACTTTAATTATGGACACCCTGTATATATATATAGATAGATATATATGTATGCATGTAGGTATGTATGTATATATATATAAATATATATATAGATAGATATATGTGTGTGTGTGCGTGTATATATATATATCCTATCTATAAGTCACAAGAGCAACCCAAAAAATGGAAACATTACGTACACATCCCTCACCAAAGAATCATTTCATCTTGGTTGTTAATTGAAACAATGGAGCAAGTTCGTTTTTTAAAAGAAAAATTTACATCGTGGTTCGGGTTTTCTCTTTTTCCCCTTACCCATATGTTATTCTTGTATTCGGCATTTACGAGCATAAATCTTTCCTTCCCAGGTCGAGACCATCGGCGATGCCTACATGGTGGTGTCCGGCGCCCCCGACCAAGAAGCCTGCCACGCGGACAAAGTTTGCCACATGGCTTTGGACATGGTGGACGTCATCGGCGGCCTGACGGACCCCTCCACCGGAGAAAGTCTTAGGATACGAGTCGGTAGGGAACTTCTCCCGTTTGTCTTCTTTTATATCTTGACTTATCAGTATTTTTACTTACTAGAGGAAGAATAGTTCGCATATCATATTTGTAATTCTGATTCGTTACAATAAAAATATCAGTATGAGGTTGTTACTAATTGATGTAGAATTTGTTAACCTTTTCCTTTCGGGCTGGAATAGTATGTATCCCAAGCATGAATATGAATATGAATAAATATAAATATATATATATATATATATATATATATATATATATATATATACATATATATATATATATATATATATATATATATATATATATATACAGAGGCTGTTCGCACATTTTTTAGACGATTTTGGTAAGCGGTAATAAAAAGGCGTTTGCTGCAAAAGAAATAATTGCAATTGTACTATGTTTTTAAAAGTCAAAATTATCGCCTGCGGCTTGAAAGTTTTGTTTTTATTCAAAATGACGTTTTTAACAAAGAAGTGGTTCGAAGGCTACATTTATGCTCTTTCCAAAGAGAAATATGCATACTCCGTTATCCAAAAACGATGTGAGAGTCATGGTTTTGTGATATCTAAAGCGTCGATAGGTAATATCGTCAACAAGAAAGGAAAAAAAACGTCAAATTGGAGCCTCAAGTGAGACAAAAATTCCAAACAAGTATCCAAGGAAAAAGCGGACATATTCGACTATTGCAAAGGTACGTTGTTTAATGTTAAAAGAAAATCCCCCTAGTCAAAGGACAGTTGCAAAATCATTAAAATGCTCGGTGTCCACTGTAAACAAAATGATAAACGTTGATTTAAATCTTAAAAAAGCGAAAAAACGCAATGTGCATCGTCTTCTTCCAAATCATATCGCTGAACGCAGGACACGCTGCAGAACTCTATATGAGAAACACTTATCCAAAGAAAAATGGAAAACAATTGTCACAATAGATGAATCATGGGTGTATTTAAAGGATTGCAACAAAAAAAGAGCCATTTATTATCATAAAAGGGGAGAAAAAAATTTAAGTACATGGTTCAAAGAATCGAAAAAAAGTTTTTTTAAGGGATTCATGATTGTTGCTGGTTTTTCTTATAATGGCAAGTTAAAAATAAAGAGAGTGGGAAAAAATGTCAAGATTAACTCCAAATACTATCAGGAACATATTTTATCGCCAATTTTTCTGAATGAAATACCATCGCTTTACCCACAGTGCCATCAATCTGTGAGACTCCATCAGGACAAAGCTAGCAGGCACACATCAAAATCCACTATAAATTTCCTAAAAGAAATGGAGCAAACAACTGGTATCAAGGTCATACCCTTCACTGATATCCCTACTAAATCTCCCGATGTATCACCTATGGATTTTTGTGCTTTCGGACTTTTAAAATCTGCATTATCCAAACGTCGTCCCAAAACTATTACAGGACTCTGGAAAGCTGTTCAGGAGGAATGGGATAGAATACCTCTTCTGACACTTCAAAATGCATTATTATCCTGGAAATTGCGGTGTCGAAAGATAGTTCAGAATAAGGGATGTCAAATAGAACATTTAAAACACAAGAATTTTATGTAATTTAATTTTGTGAATACAATATACATCGTCTAAAAAATGTGTGAACAGCCTCTGTATATATATATATATATATATATGAAATAAATTTCAAACCCCTTTTTACTTTTTAACACGCCCTTTCCAAATTCTTTATCATAACGCAACAGAATACGTTCCCTTAACCTTGGATTGCGACCTAAATTCAACCAATATAAATCTATTTTTCCCCTAAAGCGGCTGCACGCGCGAAAGCATTATATAAGCATTATATAACGGGCATCGCGAGACCATCACCTCATATGACGCGACTTAATCACGTGTCAGTTTTTAACCAATTAAAGTTCAGCCCGCCTGAAAAACTCGCGCTTTTCTCAATAATTCCGTAGCTTTTGGGTGCCTGCTCTCAACCAGGAAACATGTAGAGCTGTCCGTGAGTATTTTACAGCGGTCCTGCCGCTGGTCGGGGCGCCGTACCCGACTAGCCGTGATGTGTTTGGAACGTTAAGTTTGACAAGTGTATCTCCAGTCTTTTTAAAACCCCATTCTTAATAAAAGAACTGTGAAGTTTTGTGGAGTACTATGTTTTCTGCCTGGACTTCCTTCCTATGCCACTACGACTAAAAGATTTCTCTGGGACGCTGCGCTTTCTCGTTCCTGATGAGTTAACGGCCAAGTTATTTGCCACCCATACAACCATACTATTATTATTATTATTACAAGCCTTTCTTCGCCACTCGCTACGACTACATTGAGATTGCAATCCTGGTTATGCGACTACAAGCCGTCCAGCTTCTCCATCCATATCATTACATATATATATATATATATATATATATATATATATATATATATATATATATATATATATATATATATATATATATGTATGTATGTATGTATGTATATATATATATATGTATATATACATACATATATATATATGTATATATATATATATATATATATATATATATATATATATATATATATATATATATATAATATAAATATATATATATATGTGTGTGTGTGTGTATATATATGTGATAATAATCACATTTGGAAGATTTAGATGCAGTCGGTACGAGGAGTGATGCGCATTCAGTAAATCGCTGCGCACAAATTGGAGAGATGCAGTCGGGCGTAGTGTTGATCCAGGAAAACACTGACGAAATTTAGGAGAAACAAACATGGAGCCATTGATGAGAAACACACATTTCCGACGATATCCAGGAAAACACCTTTATTCAATCAGAAACATCGCGAAGGCTGCAGCGGCCACATGACTTGTCCGGCGTCATGTGGCTTGTCCGGCATGACTTGTCCACATGACTTGTCCGGCGTCCATATAGGACGGGACGTAAAAACATACAGGAGCGGACAGCAGGTCCGACAGCGACAACAGTTAGAAACGAAGAGAGAGCGGACAGCATGTCCGACAGCAACAACAGTTAGAAACGAAGAGAGAGAAAAGTCTTGCGTTCATGCAATATTAAATGGGTGTTTTGCGATATTTTCGCCAGAGGGCCTAAACTACTTAATTTTTAATTGGGCGACTTCAGATTCGTGGAGTTCACGTGTCCACTTAAGTTTATCGGGGACTTTACTGCTAGATACCGCGCTTGTTAGAAACTGTGAACTGTTGAACTGGGCATAGGATAAGTGGCCCATAAAGTTCTTGCAAAGTGGATTTTTGACATTAAAAAAGACATAATTTCAGAGTGATTCGAGGGCTCTTCAAGAATTTTGACACTATACTGACATTCGGAATCTCATAAACTTTGAACACTCATATCTGAGGATGTTATTGAGTTCAGATACTTCACATGCCTGCTTAATGATCTGCAGGGCTAATATAAATTATACTTACTTTACTTTTAGGTCGCAAATTTGGAAAAGGGGTCGTACTTTATTAACAATAGAGTATGTTTTAACGTAAAGTAATTTAGGAAGACGCGTTTTCTTGTTACATACATATATATATATATATATATATATATATATATATATATATATATATATATATATATATATATATATATATATATATATATATATATATATATATATATATATATATATATATATATATATATATATATATATATATATATATATATATTCATTCTTGAGCCCGTATTCTTGGGATACATGCTATCCCACCCCGTAAGGAAAAGGATAATATAGAGCAATTGTTAGATCTAAAAAATAAAGCTTTTTATAGTCTTGATTTTTCTGTATGTTTACTTAATGGCTAAAGAATATTTCACATATCATATATGTAATTCTCTTCCTTCCTATAATAATATCGGCATGAGGTTGTAACTTATTGTTATAGAATTTATAAATGCAGCGTAATTATTTGTAAATATAATGTAATAAATGGAAATTTCTACGTAAAAATAAAGCTTTTTATGATATTGATTTTTCCGTATTTTTACATACTAGCTGAAGAATAATTCATATATCATATACGTAATTCTGATTCGTTACAATAAATATATCAGCATGAAGTTATAACTTATTGATGTAGAATTTAACAATACAGAGTGATTATTAGATCTTAAAAATAAAGCTTTTTATAGTCAAGCGCTTCGGCATACACTGGGGGAGATATATTGTGCAATCAGTGATCAGCTTTCTTATAAAGCTGCCTAAAATAAATCTGTTTTAAATCTCAGAGAGAAATAAATTTCTTGAAAGCCTTTAGCAGTCTGCATGTATGAGCTAATATTTTACTTAGCTTAATTTTTTCATTGTATTTCGTATTTAATGGCAAAGGGATACTACAAATATTATGAATGAAATTCAAGTTTATTTGTAACTTGTTAGTGTACTATTTATTAATAGTGAGTAATCATAAGGTCTGGAAAAATAGATTTTATGAGTCAATCGCCTCTTTACTATACGCAGCTGGGGTAAATTTTGAACGAGGTATATAACTTCTGAAAGATGGTTAAAATAACTAACTATCAAACAGGAAAAAATAGTTTTGCAAGTATTTATTCCTTTAATATTCATCCACATAGGCCCTTAATATTCACCTTCTAAGGGTCGTTTCTCTTTTCTTTCTTTAATTTCTGTTAAGAATCAATTTGCTAAGTTCATACGTATTTATTAAAAAGGGAAACAGATATTATGAATGCAAAACTGATTTATTTAGCTATATTGGAACTCATTTGTAACTAATTATAACAGATTTTATTAATGGTGAGTAATTATCAGTATTTTGGAAATAAAGTTTTTATAAGTCAAGCTCTTCGCTATATTCTGTTTATGTAAATTCTAAATTCATGGGTAGAGTCTCGGAAGCTGGTTTAAATAATTGTCCTTCAAAGAGTAGCAAATAATTTTTCTCCCCTATTTGGACAGTCACAGAATCTAAGCTAAAAATATGTTAAAATTAGATAGATAGATAGCCAAAGCAGCAAGCTAAAGCTATGAAATTTTAAAGAGTAACAATAGATCATGAATGGGAAAAATATTTGTTATTATAAATCGGTTTCAAATTTTATAAATGCATGATCTATTGTTATAGTGTGTATATTTTTCTATATGTTCTGTGTGTATGCTCTTATGGGTATTTGGATTATGTAATATGTCCGTAACTGTGCATTGTAATTTATTTACTTCATATATGTCTCTGAAAGTAGTAAATAATTCAACTGATTATGTCTACGTATATTCTGGTAGTAAGCATTCGTCTATTTTTTTCTGTTTCATAGTTTAGCATACATCAGAAAACTTTTTTTTCTTTTTTTTACTTCAAATATTTGGTTAAAACTTGCTTTATAGCGGTTTGGTAACTTGCTTTATAGCGGGGGTGGGCAGACTTTTCCAGGGTACGGGCTACTTCAAATTTTTTCAAGGTGTTGCGGTCCACCCAGTGACGTAGGTGTGGTGGGCCAAAAAAAAACGGTCTACAATATTTATTATAACTTAATAATAAATACGGAATATGTACTTACCTACATAACTACAAGAAAAAAAAATTACTCTTTTAAAACCGCGTTTAAAGCAAATCGCATCGGTGTCCCACAAATCTGTTTCTTTTAGTATGTGCTGCGTCTTAGGTCTTAGTAAAGGCGGTCACCCCAAAATGTCTTGGTGGTCCACCGGTCGATCGCGATCGACTTAATGCCCACCCCTGCTTTAGAGCAATACTAGTATTGTCATGGTAAACACGATCCCGAATTTAGCTTCTTTTCTCTCGTGATAATTTCTTTGAAAATCCTACCACTTGTTTAATCTATCACAAGCATTAAACGTGAGATTTTTTTTAAGGTATTCATTCTGGAGCCGTAGTTGCAGGTGTCGTGGGTTTAAAGATGCCTAGGTACTGTCTCTTTGGGGATACTGTCAACACAGCCTCTAGGATGGAAAGCACGAGCGAGGTTTGTTTGCTTTCTTTCGTGACCATTTTGTTGTGTAACCCTTTCAAGGGCGCCGTTTGCACAGTGTGAACGCCTAAATCTAGTCTTCTTTTCACTTGCATTCAATGTTTTCAAGTTAAATGAGCAGAAAAATGGTTAGTGCTGACATCTGTTATCAGTGTAAATAAGTAAAAACATTTTGAAACTTTTAATTGGAAAAATTGTCAAGATTTTTTAGCTTAAAAGAAATCGGGGAAAATATTTCTACCGTGCAAATGGTGGAGGTTGTGCCCCTGAAAGGGTTAAAGGTTTTCTCTAAACTATTTCTGCTACAGGCTTTGTTGCTACAATAGATCTAGATACATCACCATGTGTTTCCATTGCTTCCCGACAAATCTATTGTTTCTAACCATTCCCAAATATATATTCGCATGCATGGTTTTAGGTGCCTGTCAGTGTGCATCGTACAGACATGCATGAACATTTTGGTACGGACATTATACACAGTGCGTATGGATCCCGCAATTATAATAGCTACATCTCATCATCAATATCGATGCATGGAGGATTGGAAATCGTTCTTGGCATTGATACACAAATTATTTGTAATTCGCGGAAGCAATTCTAAACATTGGAATGGGAATGTAAAATAATCACACTTAGATATTACACGCTCCTACATTCAAACTCTTTTACGTTAGCAATTTCTAATGCAAAATCTGTTAAAATAGTGGCAGATAATAATTAAATATTTTATCAGGAGAAAAGTGTCTAATAAGGACCCTTATGCAGAACCTTCTTGATTTTAGGTAGGCGGAACGTCTCCTTTATGTATGTGTTATCAGATGATAATATTAAATGATAATATTTTATCAATGCATACTTGTTATGGTGTTGCACGGTTGACTAGTGACTGAGAGGCATGCCAATACAGAATCTTCCTGTTGTTCTGAAAGAGGGATGTATTTTTTTATTGTTATATAGCAAGATAATCTGATTATTTTGTCAAAATAGAAGAATTCTGATGTTACTCTAAGGACTTAAAAATGAGAAAAGAATTTTTATTCAGAACCTTTTTGCATTTCTAACGGAGTATTCTTTAACGATGTATAATCAGATGATGATTAAAGGTTTTATCAAAGGAAAAGTGATTCTAACGTTACTCTACTAACTGAAATGTCTGAAGAGAATCCTTAGTATCAATAAAGCAATTAAATTTTTTTTGTACTATGCAACCACATATTAGAAGTTACAAACAATCACG
Source organism: Dolomedes plantarius (assembly GCA_907164885.2). Taxonomy (NCBI): domain Eukaryota; kingdom Metazoa; phylum Arthropoda; class Arachnida; order Araneae; family Dolomedidae; genus Dolomedes; species Dolomedes plantarius. The sequence continues at coordinate 199,556,427 of OU015496.1, read as the reverse complement.
CATTAATAGCAGAGCAGTATCATGTGAACAGACTTTTCTAGGATCTGTTACATTCAAAGTTCTTCGGTTTATTGTGCGTCGTGAACTCCTGTAAGAAAAATATATCCCAATCTGCAATGGACGACTGCAAATATATGTAGCATCTAATATTAGTAAATAGCCCGGTGGCGTAGTGGTTAAAAGCGTCAAGCTGCCATCCCACAGGTCCAGGGTTCAACCCTGCGACTGGGCAAGGTCGACTCAGCCTTTCATCCCTTGAGTGGGTCGATAAAATGAGGACCAAGCATGCTTGGGAACTAAACTCTGGGGGTCCCACGTCAGGTTGACCACCTGACTGAGACATATGCTGTATGGCACCCCAAAGTCAAGAAAGCGGAGATGGGTACCGCCGGCCCTGGTCCACATCGGACTGTAGCGACGTGAGTTTAGTTTAATATTAGTAAATAAATGACATGGAACTTCCAATGTTTTGGTGTCCTGAGTGTATGCTTTATTTAATTCTTCAGTCTCCGACTTCATCGATTAGCGTAGTAACATTAACTACAAATCCGAGTGTAAAATCAAAACGCCTTTAAAGGTATCATAGCCCAAATCTTGATGCTTTTATTTCTATACCTAATGATACTTAAAATTATAAATTTATACAGATAACGTGCAGTTATTTGACAATTCTAACGTATGCGATGATGCAAACTTGATTATCGTGCCCAAAAGCATGATACATGATACCGTGCATACAAGATGTTATATCTGACGTGACATCTTCAGCTATAAGTGGTGCGTATAGCCGCTCCCGTCATATTATTTTCGAAAAATCAATAATCATGAAATCCTTTCAATTTACATATATAGCATACTTATTTTTTGATATCGAAAACATTTTTCCTCTTGATCTTATTAGATAGCATTCATAAGATAACGTTAAAATATTCCATCCTCATCTCCTCTTATCTACCTTCCAAATATTGTAGTCAAAATCACTCCTGAAACAGTAGCTTTTAACACGATTTCACCACTAAATCGAATCATGGCTCATCACCATTCGATATATGGTATCATTCGAATCTGAAAGTTATTTTTGGGTTTGATAACTCTAATTAGTATTAGTTATAAAACCGATACTAAATAAAATATCGATAATATTTCATTGGAAAATGTTAGACTTTTTTTCCTACATATACAGCTTTTAAGGAAAAGTTTCTTATTCCTTTAAACCAAAATTTATAAATATGGTTGTTTAACAGCATTATTTTTGACAGCATTATTTTTGTTTAACAGCATTATTTTTATTTGCATTTTTTTTATTTTCCAGGCTTTGAAGATTCACATAAGTGAAGATACCGCCCAACTGCTGTCACCAGACCAATGGGACCTTTGTGAGAGAGGAACTATCAGCGTGAAAGTTAGTATTCATACAGATACATATGAAATCTTTCCATTAATTCATTTTGATTGTAGTGATTGAAACAAGTGTAATATTAATTGAGCATGCAACATCTGTAATGCATTGATTAGCCTTTTAAAGGTTTGATTATAGATTTCAGCATTGTGAGTTTCCACAAAGTAGGCTCGGATTAAAATGCGGGCAAAGGCATGGAAGTGCTTGTGCTGTAACCTCGTGAGGAATAGTGATGGTTCACCTGTGGTGCTCCTATAATAAAGCAGCCAAGAAAATGGCGATGAGGATGGGCAAATGTCCTTAGAATTAAAAGCTCCTGTGCGTTGGGGAAAAATAAAGGCCCTTTATCTTGATAAGCGATTAATCTAGTCTTCCAATTAAAACTAACTATTTTTCCCAAAGTGGTCTCTTCACTAAAAGTTGCTTTTGGCACAAATTTTTTGGAGGAAAGGACATATCCTCATTGCAATTAATTTATGGAAAAATGCTTCTATTGAAATTGTCACATTAAATTCTCTTGATAACAAAATATAATTTCATCTCGTAGGGTAAAGGCCTCATGAAGACCTACTGGTTGAATGGATATAAAGGCACGCCTAGAAAGAAAGCATCCTTGGAAATTGTTCCTACTATTCCAGAACCTCCTCACCATTTTGGAGATTCGCACCAGTATTACTCGCCCGTGACGTTGGGTGCAAACAGGGCAAGGGCTTTCTCTGTAGCCCCTGCTTTGTTGTATGGTTCATCCAACAACTCCGTGTTATATTCGGCAGCTAGCTCCTCGCAAACCGTGGGAATCCAAACAAACCAAGAGCCTAAAGTAAGTCGGGTAAGGTTCGCCAGCAGCGCGTCGTGCTATTCACCCAGAAATTTCGCATTGACAGTGTCGCAACCATCGACTGCTTGGGAAGACAGTGGACAGGTAGCTGATAACTACCAGTGCACTTGTTGTCAGCACCAGTGCCAGGCGAAAGCGCCAGTCAAGCCGCTGAAGATCGTCAAAACTAGACGTTCTCTGAAGAACGCTGTCAAGAAAATTCTCGTCATTCCAAAGAACAGTGATGAAAGACCATCTGCCGAGCAGATACAACCACCTAAAAACTACTCGTGCACAATCTTGTAAAGCACATTGTGCCAGAACTCAGTGGTAAATTTACTTGTCAAGTCTTTTCACTTTGCATCAAACTAATATTAATTTCAGGAACGGGAAGTTACACTTCAAATAATGTGATTTTGCTTTTTGGAATCTTTAGGATTCCATCTGCTGCTCTTGTTGTATCCATTTGCTGTTATCACAGCAGAGAGAAAGCTAGTATTTATGCACACTTATAAATTCACTTATTAGCAGTTGCAGATGTTACAGCAGATGTGAACTGCCAGATTTTTCTTTGAATCATCTCACCATGAGAAAACTTTTCGTCGGTTTGAACACAATGTGATTGATTCACGACGTAGAAATTTCTGTGATATTATTTGAATTTATGTTTTGCTTAAGCTGCGAAAAATTATATATATTTTTTGTGTATAGAATCTGAATTTTGAGAACATATCATGTTTGAACGTGCTTTCAAGTATTTAAAACAGATGTAGGAATGTGAAAAACGCCAACTACTGCTTCGGTGTACTTTTCTCTGTCTGCAAAGCTAAACTGTTGATATTAAAAATTTAATGTAATTAACATTTGTGAGTGCTTTAAGCCTAGTTTAAATTTGTTATAAGGTTGTGAATTAATTTCACCCGGTGAAATTTAGACTTCTCAATGTATCTGATTTATCAAATGTGTCGTAGCATCTTGAACTGTTCATTCTTTTTTACCATCTTAACTTTTTAATCAATGGAATGGATTAGTTATTACTTCTTATTTTATTTAATAAAAACAAAAAAGAAATTTATTAACTCAGATTTGTTATTTCCGCTTGGATATTTCTAGTATTCACAAAACTGAGATAATTTTACAACAAAACATGCTGTTAACATTTTTAATACAGAATTATTGATTATTAGTTGAGAAAAGAATGTTTTCCTTCATTAATTTATTCTCAAAACATTGACAACAGTAAAAATATGATTGCGGGAAAATTTTCATCTTCATTTTTATGAAATCTGTTAAAACTTTATACTTACGGAATAATCTTTTTCGGTTGCAATTAACTGCATTGCAATTTTTTTAGTCGTACTGTAACATAATTATCTTATTTGTAATATTCAAATTAGTATTGAAGAAATAAAGTTGAAGGTTCACTTCGTAATCAGTAAAGGCAATAACCAGTCTGTCAAGTCAACATTAATGGGGATATATAGACCTTAATGAATGATAATAAATAATTGAAACGAAATTTATGAAGCTGAAAAAAGAGATTGACTCTTGGGCGGAAATAGAAAACAGGCTTTCCTTTTTAAAAAAGTGGAGAATAATTAAATTCAGACGAAAAGATTAATTTCCTCTGTAATAATGAAGAATAATTTTAATTTATTTTCTCACATACAGAAACTTCCTTCATTTCATACGTACGTGAATTAAATGAAAGAAGATTTAGTAAATTTAGCATGGAAATCAAAGTGGAAATTATTACAGTAATATTATTCCTTGTTACAAGATGGACTTGTACGTAGACAGATAGACTGATTAAATTGTGAGTACGCAGTTAATAACGGAATAAATCTACAATATTAAACATTACAAAGCTGCAAGATATGTAATTCAACGTACATATATTTATACTTATTTATATGCGTAAACTTTCATGTATATATGCATGTATACCTCTCTCTCTCTCTCTCTCTATATATATATATATATATATATATATATATATATATATATATATATATATATATATATATATATATATATATATATATGTATGTATATATATATATATATATGTATATATATATATGTATATATATATATATATATACATGTATATATATATATGTATATATATATATATATATATATATATATATATATATATATATATATATATATATATATATATATATATATATATATATATATATATATATATATATATATATATATATATGCATAAATTTATATATACATATATAATAATTTATTATCAGTCAGTGCTTTACCACTATACTGCCGGTCAAAACGTTTAACTATACCTTTAAATCTGGTGATTATGCATTTTCAGACAAAAGATACTGGCTATGATCATGTAAGGCATACATTTTCCATGTCATTGTGTCTACTTTCAATGCTGTTTAATACAAGACGGATTTTATTGTTGAAATTTCTATCATTTCTATTTATACTGTTTAGATTGGCAAGATATTATTTTCGTTCTCATCATTTTAACGAAATAAGATTTTTAAAGATTACATTATACGATATATTTAAGTAATTGTTTTTCATGTTTCATAAATACTTCAAGGTATACGAAAAAAGGAATCCCATAATTCTTGGATAATTTTATGTAGCACTAGAATTGTAGCGTAAATATTTAAAATATCTGATTTGTTAGTGTATATAAATGTTTTCTCTCCTTTTTAAATGTTACTGTTTAGATAGTTGTTAATGAATATTCGATTTGAAAACACTGTAATAATGAAGTTTTCTCTACATCGTCAATGTCGCCTTCATTAGTTTGTTTTTTAACTATTAATTATATCGTTGAATTCGCATTCATTATGATGCTTGACTAACTTATGTTCCTCATACTCATGAAGTGCTTATAGTATTTATGACTTTGAAAATTCAACCGTATGAGTGGTGTACGATCAAAACTAGCAATCTGAATCTGACCTTGTTTTCTTTCGGCAAAGGGCAAAGAACTATATCTTATGCATTTTTGAAGAAATAAATTTGAACTTACCTTTAAAAAAATAACCACATTCTTTTTCTATAAGTGGGCCATTTTCCAAACAATTTCGCTTTTGACTGATTGACATACTATCGAAAAGTATCCTTAACTCAATTTTGAAAAAAAAAAAAAGAATGAAGATTGCCATTTTTGTTCCTACACTGTTCATGCAATCATACAATCCTATTTCAGTATGTTTCCTTATAAAAGTGTAAATATGTTATATATGTTTTATTACCAACGACTCATTTATGAAAACTTGTATTCAATCTCTTTTCACTTCGATTGGTTTTGATCCAGTTTTCTAGTTGTACATAGATATGCAAATGTAAATGAAACAGGAAATGACGCATTTGTGGAAGTAGTTAATTTGTATGTCAGAGTATTCTATCATTGTAAAATATCTTGTCTTTTGACTTGTTCAGGTATATCAGTGGTTTCGTAATTTTTTTTTCTTTCTTGGTCACTTCACTTCAGTCACTCTTCGTATTTTATAGCTTGTTTCTTTCCTTCTACACACAAACTTTACCTGGAGTTATTTATTTTTACATAATATTTCATATTCATACGCTGTCCACAATTTAGATCAGTGGTTTCTAACCGGTGGTCCAAAAGAACACAAGCCGTGGTCCGCGAGATCAAAAGTGATAAAAAAAATTGGTTTCATTGTTTCAAAACGACCGTGAATTTAAACAATTTGTTTTAACTAGGAGCAAAAAAATTTTAGTTCCTAATTTTTTGTTCAAATTGAAAATTATTGAAAATTATTTTATTTCTTCCGCTTTCTGACGTTTTGAGTACGAAAAAATCGCTGTTCTGCTTAAAAATTTCTAATATGTTTATTATTGGTTTCATTGCTTCAAAACGACCGCGAATTTAAACTTTTTTTTTTAAACTAGGAGCAAAAAAAATTTTAGTTCCTAATTTTTTGTTCAAATTCTGAAAATTATTTTATTTCTTCCACTTTCTGACATTTTGAGTACGAAAAAACCGCTGTTCTGCTTAAAATTTTCTAATATGTTTACTGGGACATGGGCACGCAGCGTGACAGTAATTTTACAGGTAGTAAAGCACATGCAAGCTGAAAAATCTAGTTAACTTTTAAATTTCCGTAGGTTTTCAAGTTTGCTATTAAATTTTCTTTTACGTTAAATCTCTTATTGTTATTAAGTTTGTTTGTAACTTTTTACTTATAGTTGTTTATCACATATTGATTATTTATTCAGAAAATAAAATCCATTTTTGCCTATAAAAGGATTGGATGGTACATGGTCCCCTACGAATTTATTTATTTATTTATTTATTATTGCTATTATTATTATTATTATTACTATTTGGCAAGTGGTCCGGGATTAACAAAAGGTTGGGAACCAGTGATTTAGACAGGATACATTGGAAAAATAATTCATCTCATTGGGGTAGTTCTTTTATAAACTCGCCTTCGGGATATCATTCGTCTCGTCCATCAAACATTGTTATGACAGTATTTCATTGCTTTTAACCAAGTGAATAAAAAAAATAGTAATTTTTAGCACTATAGTTTTGCTAAAATTTTATTTTTCCCGTACAAACCTAAAAATTATAGAGAAATCAATTTCTCTTGTCGACAACTAGATCACGAACAGCTACAGTTCGATAGACATTTACAAAAGACGAATCACGCCTAAATAACCTGTCTAACCCTTTGCCTCAGTTGGTGACTTTGTAGCTAAAGATTATTTTTTTTTAATAAAGCGTTGAAGTCTCATGATAATTTATTTTACATTTTCTCCTTACATCATTTCTTCCTAAAAAATGTTACATACATACATATATGTGTACTAGCTAAAAACCCGCACTTCGCTACGGAGTACATTCAAATTAAATACAACGGATATATATATATATATATATATATATATATATATATATATATATATATATATATATATATATATATATATATTTATAATAAATACGACGATTGATGTAAAAAAATATATATATTTATGAAAAAATCGTAAGGGATAATTATTTTTTTTGGATAATATCCAATCGTCTGCTGCATTAGAAAGAGAAAAAAAATTTTTTGTCTATTTAGTTGTTATGCGCGTTTAGTTGTTATTAATTTATTTAAAATACCATTAAAAGAAATCACGTGATCACCATTTAATAAATTAAATTCTAAAAATTAATCTTCGGGTAAAGGATTAAAATTCACCAAAAATCAGAAAATCGAGGTAAAGATTCCAAAAAGATTTCGTTTTAAAGGAATTTGTATGATCTTTCTCGTGATATAAATTTTATAACCCTCAAATTATTATTTTAAATGCAAACTTAAAAAAAGTTACAAAAACAGCTTAAAAATTTAATTTAAAAAAATCTAAGAAGAATTTTTGAAAAATCTTTCTTAGTGCACCCCTACACCATAAGAAGAATCGCCATGCAAAATGTCAGCCCTTTAGGTCCAGCGGTTTGGTCTATGCGTTGTATGTCAGTGAGTCAGTTACGGAACTGTTTTATATATATAGATAATATATCTGTTTGTATATAAGAGTGTTTGTATATAAATGTGAGACGAAAGAAATCCACATTTACCTTCCTGTGAATCCCCTACTCCAAAAAAAGAAAAAAACTTTTTTAAAATGACTAATATAATTTACCCCTTTGTGCTAGGGGCCCAGGGTTGCCCAAATTGGTCAGCAGATCTGTACTGTCCGTCCGGCGCCCACGCCTATAAAAATGGGCTGCTCCGAACTTGGGAAATCAACCCTCGACTGCGTATACAGGTTTTGCTACGTAGTGACCTGTCAGTAGTTCGATAGGGCGTATAGTAGAGAGCCGTGGTCGCCGTAATCTTTTCGAAACTTATTCCTTTGCGTTCCGAAGAAAATTGCAAACTCTTTATAAAAAATTAAAAAAAAAACAGGTATTTAGATTGCACGTCTACAAACATACATAATTATTCAATGTTGTACACAGTTTGTTTGCACACAATGTTGCCAACAGAAGTTTAAATTTGATTTGAAAAGCTAACTGACTGACACAAACGCAGATGGGATCTGTAACACACCCACCAGCCATTTAACCTGAATTCCTTCTTCATCAGAGCCCTTTAAGCCTCGATTTACCAATAAGTACCTGTAGGAGGCAAACATTTTCAAAAACGAAAGTTCTCTAAATCAGTGTTTCCGTATCAGGTGGAGAACCGAAGAAGTGGCCTGCGAGGTCAGTAGTGATGAAGAAAAATTGGTTTCATCGTTTTAAGGTTGCAGTGGACCTTCAAATCAAACTTTTTTTGTTTTGAATCGATTTGCTTGAAATTTGAATATGTGATTAGTACTATAGATATGTAAAAGTGGTTAAAATTTAATGATGAAATATTAATAATTTATGAATTATTAATTATTAATTATATCAAAAATTGGCCTAATTAAAAATGTTCCATGCGCATTTCTTTTGCATATAATATGGTAATTTTTATTTACAGGATACCTTATAGAACTGACAATGAAACTTATTGCTTATTTTAAGCATTCATTAAAAATATAAAGAGAAAAAAATAATAATAGTGAAAACACCTTTTCTATTACGCAAAATACCTATAAATCATCTTTTCAAGTGCAAAATTTAGAAATTCTGAGCTATGAAGCATAATTATTCTCACTAACATTTATTTGATATACAGTATATAAAACTTAAATTTCAAAGCAATACGATAATTAGAAATGCGCCCGGAGCAGTTTGAATATTCGTATGACATGAAAATTTTTATTTTGAGAAAAACACATTTAAAGTTATCGCCATTAGTAACCACATAATATCTAAATTAAATACAAATGCCTATAACTAGGAAAGTAATCACAGAAATTAAAAATTCTTTTTGCAACACATTCCTACTCGTCCGTAGTTTCACAAGTCAATAAAATAAAAAAAAAAATCGAATTTTTGGACAAATTTCACAATTTTGAAAGTCCACTGTCCCTTTAAACGACCGCGAATTTTATAAAATTGGGAGAGAACCCCCCCCCCTTTTTTTTGTTCAAATTCTAAAAATTCCTGTTTTTCTTTCATTTTTTGAGGTTTCGAGTACGAAAATATTCCTATTCTGGTTAAAAATCCCTAATATGTTTTCTGTGACGCGTAATCATTGCGTCACAGCCATTTCGCACCGTCGGAACAATTTTACAGCTAGTAAAGCAAATACAGGCTAAAAAAGCTAATTAATTTCTTAGTTTTCATAGGCATTTTATGTTTAAGTTACACTTGTTATTGTTATTATTTGTAAATTTTTGTTAAAGATGTTTATCACAAACAGTTCGTTTATTCAGAAAATAAAACTCATTTTCACCTCTTATAGGGGCAAAGAATCTTCAACCTGTTTTTATTAAATTTATTTATTTATTTCCAATATTTTACTCTATATACATAATGAGAATACTTAATATTCTTTTTTACTACATTGAAGACACTTAAAATTCACAGATAAGTATTTTGAGGAAGGATAAGACCTGTTTTTCAAAATATTCTTCAAAAATGCTGGAATTTTTCAAAATGCTCCATGCCCATAAATTTTTTTCTGATTTTTTCCAAATTTTTCAGGATTGTTAATTGACGTGTTTGTCAAAAAACTGTGCATTATTCTTTGAAAGCACAAATATTTTTCAAGTTTATAAACAATGAAATAATGTAAAAGCAAACAAAAACATAAAAAAATTCCAGATAGATTAATAAAAATATATATTTATGGCATTAGATTCACACGCAAAAAAAAAATTCACAATTATGTTTGCATATAAATGGTAAACTTATATTAAAAAATTTAAGGCTTTTAAATGATATGGAATGCGCATGGAGCATTTTGGAAACTGGTAACATTTTTGAAAACTTTTTTGAAAAACAGGAATAATTTTGCCAAAAAATCCTTATTTTGAATTCAAAGGATGTGCAACGAAGTAAAAAATAATATTATTTAGTCTCATTCTGTATATAAAGTTAAAAATTGTTTATTAAATAAGGCAAAGTTGAAGGTGGTCCTTGTCCCCTTAAGAGGTTGGTTAGGAGATGGTCCCCGATGAATTTTTTTTTTCTTTTTAATCAACAGAAGTTTAGGAACCACTGCTCTAAATGGTCCCCACAATGAGAGCGTGAATCAAAGACATGACTTCCAGGCACTGATAGATGCCTATTATTCGAAATTTATCCCTCCTATTCTCTGCAATTGTATGTGTCTGATAAATGAAGGTCGATGGAACAATCTTCATCTTTCTTAATTTACATAAAACGTTTGTGTCCAGGTGTGAACATAAGCATCTTTCGCATGATGCAATTATTTTAATGTGGTGTTTAAATTCATATTTTGCAATAATGAATGTAACAATTGTATCATTTTATTCCTATACACTACTATCATTAAAGTTTTAATTCTAATTCAGCCTGACCGAATATTGTATCCATGTGTGTGCGTGTCAAAGAAAAGCAGAAATATCAGAGGACTAGCTGTGCATGCAAACGTAATTCTTAACTCATTAGATCAGCAGCTTTGAAAAAAAAAAACTGTGAAGAATCTCTGCGTATTATTCATGAAACGTGCAATCTCCAGTTTTCATTATCACGGCAAGAACGGGTTGCATTCGCATAAGAAACCACTGATATATAATTATCACCACTGACCTGTTACTGAGTTTATGTTTTGTGATCGTGAAATTTTTCTTGACGCATTTGAAATAAAGGTGTTGTACTTTTACCAGAGTGAAAAGAAAAAAAAGTAAGACATGGAAGGCATTTTTATTTTTATGAGGAATGTAAATAGCATTTTGTATATTTTTGAGACACGACATTTTCTGCTAGTTTTTATTTTTTGCTGACGAGTGCAATGAATTCATTATTTGTAAAGTGATAATACATTGTGGAATAATAAAATAATTTATGTTTTCAACGTTTTCTGTAAGTTTTCTATCCATGTACCACTTTTCAGCTTTCGGTACTTTGTAAAGTTAGTTCTCTTTTCAACATAAATTACTTGATGACTTCTAAAGATTATACGAAAATAAATAAACAGAAAAAAAAATTGAAGATTCAAAACCACTCTTCACTGGGCTTGCACCTAGAAAAGAGCTTATCAAGCTATCAAAAATAACATGTCAACATACGGAAGCCAAATAAAAAGTTAAATAGATATCACAACCGCATGTAACCTAACTTATCAAAGACTTCATACCTAAATCCATTTCCTATCTATCGCTATATTCTCAACACGTTACACAGAACCAATTTAATCTTGCTTCTTCGCTGAACTCACTTGTAAAGACCAATAGTGCTTAAACTCTTTACGACCCAAACCCACTTTCTTTACATAAAAAAAAAAAATCACTCGACCTCATTGAAAACTCATATATTGGTTTTTTACTCAACATTTGGTGAAAAACAGTCGAACCTCCATATATCGAAGTAGCAAAATGCGAAAAAAATTCGATTTATAGAAATTTCGATATATAGAATTGAGCTTAGTCTTATCATAATTCTCCTTAATAAAAAATTAAAGCTAATTTTAATATACTAAACTCCATTTCTAATTTATATTCGAATCCCATTAAATGAAAGTTAATAACTAAAAAATGAATTAAAATGAAAGATTTATTGATTACTACATATCTTGAAAAAAAAACAATAATGCAGACAGTGGTTAAAATGATCACATTTACATTCTTTCAAATAAACTACGAATATCTTGCTGAACAGCCAGTTTTGCGGAAAGTTCATCAAAGAAATGCTAAAAACTTAATCAAGGACATTTTCCACGAATTGAAGTCCAAGACATATTGTTTCAAACGCCAAAAATTGGGAGATTTCATTCTAAAGTGGAATAAAATCTCCCAATATGTCGTGAAAAAAATTTCGATATATAGAGATTTTTTCGATATATGGAAACAGTTTTTCTATGTAATGAACATGGAGATTTGCTATGAGTTCGATATGTAGAAAATTTCGATATAGGGAAGTTCGATATATGGATGTTCGACTGTATTTGAGAGTGTTATTCTCGTATCATTTTCCGGGTTAAGTCTTGGTCGTTGTTCTGTTATTATAGCTAATAATTTCGAACACCCAGTCTCACACAGATAAGTAAAAGCAAACAAAGCAATGTAAGTATAGTCACTTTTTGGTGGAGTTTTTACTGTAAAACTGTTTGACACCTTATTTAACAGTACTAGCTGAGTGGCAACCCGATGTGTTGCATTTTTTATTTAAAATAAAATGGTTTTATGACTCAAAGATTAAAAACTGTATAATCACTTTTTTAAATATATTAAAATTTTTAAAAACGAAATAATAATTTGAAATTCTCTTTTTCAAATTTTGGTTTTCGAAATAATTCTTTCAAATTTCCGTTTTCAAATTTTGCTTTTTAAACAAATAAGAAGTTCATTCAATTAGAAAAAATTCTAAAGGTTTTAACTTCTCATTTCCTAAAATTACCCAGTCTCACACAGTCTCTGGATTTCAATTATTAAATGACTCGTTCTCTACTAATAATTTTTCCTTTTGGCAACATGGCCGAATATAAATATTAAATCTCATGGGGGGGAAACGTGCTTTAAAAAATAGAAAGACAGTTCTGATGAATTCAAAATTGGTGGCGGAAGAATCCTCAGCAGTTGCTCATTAAGTAGAAACAAATTTCATGAACTTGCTGGATTTATTAGCGAATAAAATAATAAGTCGAAAAATTACGAACTCGGCATTCAGTTACATTAAGATACTATGGCGATCAGCCAGGAAATTTCAAAAGTGAGTTTTGTAAGTACGCTTTTTTAGAATGATAACATTTTTTTTATTAAATGTATCTGGTATATTTTGGAAGCTGAACATCTAGCAAATGCCGATAAATCGTAAAATTGACATTAATAGGTGCAGAAAACCGAAATATTTGTCCATCAAAATTGTCGATTTCGTGAAATTCGGAAAACTGCTTTCGGAAAAAGCTTCGTTTGCAGCGAAAAACATTTTTAACTTTATGAAAATGTATATATACTTAAAGATGAAGATTTGTAGACCACATGGAAATAAAAAATTTATCAATTTGTGGACGGAAAAGTTGAATTTTGCATGCATGAAAATAGTGGAAATTTGCGAAACAGAAAGGAGCTGGGCCACCCGGAATGTCAGCTGTTTCTGTTGTTCGCTTCTTTTGAGTTCGGCAGTTTAATTTAATAATTAAAAAGGTTTAAAGTTTTGAAAGTTGGGGCATCAGTGCACGCGTCTCGTCCGTCCGCGTCCATCGGTATCAGTCGCGATATCCTGCTATGCTTGGTTTTCGAGATTAGCCCGTCCCCGTTTCTGCTCACTAACAAACATACGTTTGTTTACCTTCAGCTGTTAATAGTAAGATTATATCAAACATTTTTTAACATACATAAAATACAAATAAAAATATTTAAAATATGTAACTATAGAAATATAAAGCGTGTTTTTTAATTAAGAGGGTCCGGGACACAAAAATCTTCATATTTTCGAAAGACAATTGAGGAGTTCCCGTTGAAAAGAGAGTAAGTGCCAAAATTTTCGAAGAGTATTTTTTCACTGATACAAGGGTTTTCTTTAAGGCTAATGGCGTGGAAAAGAAGATAAGTGCCTAGCTAGTTTGGTTTAGTTCGGAGCTAGGCACTTACCTCCTTTTCCATGCTATTAGCCTTGAAGAAAACCCTTGTATCAGTGAAAAAATACTTTTTGGAAATTTCGGCTCTTACCCTCTTTTCAATGGGAACGCCTCAATTTATTGCTTTAAAAATTTTTCTGTTTTTTGTTTCGCTTAGAATGACGTTTAAATAATGTTTCTATCTTAATTAGAACAGGACATATTAATTTTTTTGTTTTGTAACTTTCTATTAGCAGCCAGTCTTTGTTTAAACCTTTAAATGCGTTTTTCGGCATGACGGGTTTTTTTTTTTTTTAACTATTTCTCGTCTTTAAATTGTTATAAGTCAGGAACCGTTAAAGATATATGGTTCAAACTTTGAACATATCTTTTTCAATTATTTTACTTAAATTTTGATTCAGCAAATTTTTTTTTTAATTTACTTTTTAAAATATGGTTTTTTATAAAAAAGTTACACAATTTTTTTTTAATTTTTACTTTAAATATTTTAATTTTTTTAATTAATATTTAAAACAATACTGAATCAAAATTAAAACATATATTTCTGTTTAATTAAATGAAAATTTTGTAATTCGACAAAAAATATTTTGGGTTATAACAATTTTAAATTACCCCACTTTTTTTAAAAAACTGAATTTAAAATTTTTTAAACTTTCCGAGAAGATTTTTTTTTTCAATGTGGAGGCACTTGTCGCGAAGACATTCGCCTATAATTTACCGCAGTTTTGCTAGCCATTTTCTTATGGGGGCGCCATATAGGTGGACCAGCATTGCCCCCTATGAAGGGACGACACAAACGGAGGCATTTTAATGGCGCTTCTCCAAGATTCGATCCGAGCACACTCAGCACCGAAAACCATCGCGCTGTACCACAAGGACGCCACGGCCCACTTTATGAGAAGATTTATGATGTGATTTTGTTTACAGATTACATGATTAACCATCAGAAAAAATTTCAAAATTTTAACTCAACAAATAAAACAATTTTTCAATGTGTCCCAGACCCCCTTAAATAATTTAATGGGACCTAAATTTATTTCAGGCTGTCCGCAACCCTTCCCATTGTTTCGCGACCTGCAGCTTGCGTACCACTGGTATAGATGATGGCTGACATTTCTAATGGATGAAGGACTATGCTGAGCAGCTTATCTAGTCAACATAGCTCTACTAGCTCTTGCTAGCTGACTTTTCTTCGAGTCGAATCTTTCCATCGCCAAGCACATACGCAAACGTTCTTTTGATTCGTCATGTCTCGGTTGCGTCGGTTATCTAGTCAACATAGCACTACTAGCTCTTGCTAGCTGACTTTTCTTCGAGTCGAATCTTTCCATCGCCAAGCACATACGCAAACGTTCTTTTGATTCGTCATGTCTCGGTTGCGTCGGTTATCTAGTCAACATAGCACTACTAGCTCTTGCTAGCTGACTTTTCTTCGAGTCGAATCTTTCCATCGCCAAGTGTCGTATTGGGCCTGTCCTGACTTTATTTGATTTGGGCGTGAATTCGTATTTAATTGTGGTAGTACTTATTATGTTATTAAAAGGGTAGTTGGGTGCGTTGTGTTTAGATATTTGGTTGAATAACACCCAAGGCTCTGGACAAAATTGGCCTACGAACAAATTATTAAAACTTAACCTACAATCTTTCTTCATACAAAACGGAAATCAACTCAATGACGAAAGCAAGTTTTCTTAAACACAAAATTATAGTTTATTTACAATTACATATTATTTACAGTTTATTTCATCAAATTTTAATTTATATCATAGCTGCTCTGCCCACTATCAACAGGGTTCAATTTAGTTTGACTTCTGATTCGGGGAGCGTAAATACAAACTACACAAAATTCTAAAAAGCTCCTATCCAAATTAATTACACGATATCTTCAAATACGTGAAACTCACACTAACTATCAAAAGGCAAACGCGGGATCTGAACTAAACAAAATCAAATAAAAACACTCACGTCTTTCAGCTGAGAGCGACTTTCGGGTTCTGTGATAACACTGGTAGGGACTCTTTCCGTGACGTCAGTTTGCACTCTGTAGTTTCTCTTTAGTTTGATGGGTGACTCCTCCACGCTGGGGTTAGCTTTAACTGTAGGCGTACTGGATCCAATCTTCTCTGCCATCCCTCTCTTTATTTCGGATTCAGGCTCAGCTATCACTCGTTTCTCCACACGTGCTTTCTTTCTCGGGAAAGGATCCACCGAGCTCCGTCGCATCAAACCCCCTTAATTTTATTTTTGCTCCGGGAATATTCCACCGGACTCTTGGGGCAATCCAACAGGAACAGGTTATTTTTCAGCCGAACCCATGGAAAGCCTCCTGAACTCCGACTGACCGACTTTTTTCTACTTCTCCCCCCAAAAAAACTCACTTCAATTATTTTAATTCTCTCACAGTTCCCGCCTCCGGAATCACTTCACTAGCCATTCAGGAAACTCTCGACTTTTTTATTTGTTAAGTCCCAACACCTACAAGCCTCTCATTTGCTGCCCTCATTCTTGATCAAAAACGCTCCTCTTACGCAATAATCCAAACAGCTGATGACCACCCGCAAGACAAACCGCTAACCCTCGTGGTCTACCAACGAACCCCGCTATCAATCTCCCCCAAAGTGTCATTGTTGCATAATGTCATAAGTGGTTCCATCCACAGCTTATCTGCGTCTGGAATCACAGCCCCCACATACGCTAGGCTCATAAAACTTTCGTAAATTTGCTAATGTTGCCGACAAACGCTTTGCCCTATAATTACGTCGGCATGAAAGTCGTTACCGACCTTACACACAAAATGTATTGAATCAAGCTTTCAAACTTTTTATTTTCTCTTAAAATATAAATTTTAATTTTTTTGAAAGCGCTTCATTACACTAAGCACATACGCAAACGTTCTTTTGGTTCGTCATGTCTCGGTTGCGTCGGTTATCTAGTCAACATAGCTCTACTAGCTCTTGCTAGCTGACTTTTCTTCGAGTCGAATCTTTCCATCGCCAAGCACATACGCAAACGTTCTTTTGATTCGTCATGTCTCCCGCTCTCTAAAAACATCTGTCACCGTTTGCGTCGTAATTCCCATTTAACCATGTCTTCAGTTCCCTGATCACTTGTGGAAATGATCAGAAGAATGTCATTGAAAAAGTGGATGTCCTTAATGTCGCCGAGATAGAGCATTCGGGTCCGACTACTTCTGGTTTCTGACCTGTCTTTCTTTTTCGATCGTTCCTCTTTCTACAATGCGATTCTCCCTCGGATCAGCTGTTTGCTGGAGAAGGGGATATACCTATTCCCGAATTTCCAATCCTGCTTGCTTTCCTCCTTGATTTCGCTACTCGCGCCTTACGGACTTCGGACCTACAGCCCTTTCGTGTAACTTCCACTAACTTGTTTTTTATCCCAATCATATTCCAAATTTCCTGTCTTCTAGTTTTTTAATTTTTTTTATTATTATTAGTATTATTATTTATTTATATAACCTCTTGTTTCACCCATGGTATAAATTCTCCATTATTATTTAAGTTAGCCAGGCCACATTGGTTACTTGTACTCGTTCTAGTTAATAAGACGAAACGTCGCAACGTCACTGGCTACGTCAGTTTTCGTCTACTATAGATCACGTGATTATCGGGTGGCAGAAAACAGAAGCCATTCCTATGCGTTTGCATGTGTTTTTGGACGATACCTTCATTTTGTGTTAAATAATTTAAGTTTATTTATAAAATTCCTCATATTAGTTGTATGTAACAGGTATTTTAACACTTTTTTAAAAATATTTCGCAAGGTTTGAGAGAATATAATCATTCTTTCGTTGAGAATGATTAAAAATAATGTTGAGATATGTATAGATATCAGAATAAGTTACTTGAGGCCAGGGTCTTGTATCGTAACTCTAGTCTTCCTCTGTCAATAAATACGGGTCACATACTGAATAAACCTTTCCGGGCTGTACCTGAATGTTTAATTTAGTGATATACCTTTGTTTAGATACCGTATCTAAAGACTTTGCGTAATCTGAGAGCATTTTATTCAACAAGCTGTAAGAATGCTCATTGAACGCCATGTTAAATTATGCAATGTTTTGCCACTCCTCGCCAAACATGAAGTAAAATCTGCAAGAGTTGAGATGTGACATGCTGCGAGACACTGCCCTATTAGTTGATTTTTCTACTAATTAATTTTTTTTCTCCCTTAATCATTGTCAACATTATATGCAAACTTGAGAACGGTTAATCTTATGTCACATACTAACCTTGATACTGAGGATAAGGAGCTCTTGCTCCGTGGTGCCTCTATAGTGTTTTATGTCAATGTCAGTGTCAATGAGCATTCGGGAAAACACCGGTGTCGAGGTTAAGAGACACGATTCTAATCTTCTGGTCTCTGCAGAAGGTCATTGTTCAGCTCCCCCAACTGTTGGAGAGCACTGTAATCAATCGATACTGGAACAAATGCACAAAAAAAACTCATGGATCAAAACTCAGTATCATTGAAAAACAAATAAATAATTAATGTATTAAAAGGAAAAGTAAGTGCAATCGACCACCCTGTATCATTCACCCCAAAAAAGTAGTAAAAATACTGAATTAAAAAAGTGAGAGTTCCTTACAATGTCGGAATAGTTCTGTTGGTAGAACACGTGCATTGGGGTTAGATCCGAGCTCGATCCTCTATCTCCTTACTCAAGACCATGGCCTCTTAGTTTCAGTGTGACAACTGACAGACTGTTATTACAATGTTCAAGGTTTTAACTCAGACGTTTTGCCGACAATGGCGACAAGAAAATGAATTTAACGAAAACAGGTCAGAGAGAAGAAAAATAATAATAACGCGCAGTGTTGATCTGGCATACACCTTCCAAGCATGTGGGATTTCCCGCTAAAAATGTGTTCCAACACTTATCGTTTATTTTGTGTTAACGTGTTAAATTGTAGGTGCTGGCCTAATGACCGTAGCGCTGTCAATCAACTATCTCTCATGATGTTCGTTTAATCCATACTTTCAAGGAAGTTGAACAAAGTAATTGTAATACTTGGTTTGAAGTATTTTCGTAGCTTTGTTCGGATACTGGGAATTTCCTCCTTGATCCAACTCCAGAAATTTTTAAGTTATTTTCATTCCGGAAATATAACTGTTCATTTTCTTATGATTAAGCCACAATTAGGAAATATATATATATATGCAATGTTAATTATAGCCGGCTAGTCGGAGAGAACAGAAAATGTTTCAACGGAAAACTTTAGATCACGTTTCCTGAACTGAGATTTTTCAGAACAAACTCGGGAAATATTTGTGACAAAATCGTGGAAAATATCAACAAGCTGTCGGTTATAGAGCAGTGTTTTAATGTCGGTGTTTAAATCATCTGCTTTCAGGTAATATTAGTTACTTAGAAGCAGACTAGACCACAAAACGAGACCTTAAAACAATAAAAAAAATTCTAATAAATGACATGCAATCAAAGCAGAAAAACTATGTAAAATATTTAAACTTTGAATAACTAAGGAACGGAATTTTTTCTCGATTATCTACTTGATTAAAACATAAGACGAAATTAGAATTAGCTGACGTAAGTCAGCTAACTAACAATGAAGTCCTTTCGACAATGAATAGAAAATAATTACAAGATACAAAGACATTTTATATACCATGTTTTTAAATTTTCTATTAAAAAAAAGAAATGCAATTTTCATGCAGCTTCTTCATGAGCTGCAAACGAATTCGCATCTTCCATAGTTAATTATGGATTTCAAAATTATAAATTATAATCTATAATTTGAAGGGGAAAAAAATCAATGAATTTCGCAAATTGCATGTGGGCATAAATAAAAATTATCCCATTGTAATGAAAATGTAATATACTTGGTTCACTATTACATTAATAGATGGCGCATGTAGCGCAGTTAATTTTGGCTTCAGACGCTACTTGTATTTTTACGTAATGGATTTTAAAATATGAAATAAAGATGGCTAAAAGTATTAAAATAATGCATTGTCATTGTGTTCTGAGCTATTCTAAAAGTTTCAAATGTCTAGCTAGTCGGGAAGTTAGTTAAAAATCGATTGCAAGATTTGTACCAGACAAACACACCCACAAGAAAGCAAGTTAATAAAAACATGGTAAAAAGGGTCTCAGAGGAGAAGCATGGATATGATATTCTTCTAGAGAATATATGCCCTTTTTTTTCATAATTTTGTAAAGTAAGTTTTAAAAAAATATTTTTGAAATACTGAGAATCACTTTGTGCTTTCTCGATGAATACGTATCTAATCGTCATTCACCTAAACTCAACCGAGAGGAACTGATATACAAGGTGCAACTGATTTCAGATACCTGGTGGTTAGTGACGCAAATAATCTATGCTTAAAATGCCATGATGTCAGATTTTAAGTGAAAAACACTGCGATCAAATTGGTTCTCTTTTGCGAGCTTATGATGTGAAATATTTCGAATTACTTGAAGAGATCACTACGTGACAGACTGGCAATTGAAAACTTGTAATATCTTTTTCCTTCTTCACACAAGAGTCCTGTAGCGGAAGCGTAAAAGGAAAGATGGCGCTGAGACGGAAACAAACCAATCATAGGCGTTAAAATTTTCGTTGCTAATCGTTTGGAGGTTTGTTATTGGTTAAATATATTTCAATACTTAACCAATACTTCCGCTACCGGGCTCCTATGTGAACAGGCTCTTACATAGACAGACGATACAAAGGAATTATATAATGACAACATCGACTGGAATTCACATATCCAAAATTGTATTTGTAGGTCAGAAATCATTACAAGTACGATAACAAAAGTTTTTGCTTTTTTCTTCCCCATATTTAGGGTTTCAAGAATGGGCATCTTTGCTTTTGAACTTTGCCCCACCACGTGAATTTCCAAATTTAATTTATCAAAATTTTGCTTTCATCATTTTGCCTATAAATAATGCGAACTTCGGATTTTGACGTTATCTTAAGTCTTCTATCTGCATAGAGCTTTCATATTAAATGTTGTTTTTTCATGATTTATTTCACTATATATTTTTTCTTACATTGACACCTCATTTTGGAGTCCCAATACCAGTTTCTACCAGCAATTACTAGTTAGAAGAGTTGGAACATTAATGCTTCTATATACGAGGGTTGGACAAATGTTTTGGCTCTGGGGCCGCTTTGTAGAAGAGGAGGTTACCGGAGAGCCGCACCTTTTAAAATTATTGCATTTATTAGTTAACTCTGCATTTCAGAAAAGGTACATATTGTATCATAAAAATCAAAAAATATAAATTAAATAAAATATTGGCATTTTTTCTTGCTGTCTTTGGCAGTTTTTCTAGCTGTCCGGGTTTTCTGGCTGTCTTGGCGCGCCACAAAACAATCTGTAGCGGGCCGCAATTTGCCCACCCCTGTCCTATACGAAATGTTTTTATTTTGAAAAAAAATCTTTGAAATGCGGCGAGAGAGTTGTACGAATATATGGTTTTTGAAGATTTGCTAACTTGACGTAGGGGATGTGCATTGCATCAGGCATACCGTGATCAGAGTGTGTTCAAGAACATAAACCGACTCAATGGTTGTGACTTCAATTTAACATGTTTTAATGAAAATGTTTGTGGCAACAGTGTTATTATTCTTAAAGAGAAAAATGTTTTACTTTGGAACTGTTGGTTTTTTGATAGGCTTAGTGACACGTGGCGGTCGGATGCGTTTCTTGTTTTTTCGCTGCTTTTTGGTAGGCGTTCTTCGTGTACCGTTTGTGTATTGTTTCCTGTGTTGCGTTGTGCTTCTTGTGGCTGCTTTTCGTGTTGTTTTTGAGATTTTTTTCCTCGGTTTGGTTGTGGTGTTGGTTCTGCAGCTGCCGGTGACGGAGTATGCGGTAAGTGGTTTCTGAATTTTTCTTTTCTGGAATGGAGGAGTCGCAGGCTGACAACTTCTTCTGGTCTGCTAAGCTCCAGCCGCATGAATCTTTGGGTCAAGGCGTGGGAACTTTAACAATTTTTCTTGAAAGTCCTGCAGGGGCTATCCCTATTTCACACCCAAAAAAACTGAAGGATGAGCTGGTCAGTCGCGTCGGTCCCAAGATAAGTTTAAGTTTTTTAAAGGCCACACATAACGGAAAAATCGTTTGTGTCACGGAAGATAACAATACTGCCATCCAATTGTTAAAAATTAATGAAATATTGTCGGTACCTATCGTGCCCAGATTAAATCCGGATACACTTACGTCAAAGTTTTTACTATATGATATTCCGCTAAATGTCACCTGCAATGAAGTTGCGGAAGAACTGTTAGAGAATGGCATTCCGGTTTTTGAAGTCCGTCGTTTTCAGAAGCTGACGGGAGGTAATCGTGTTCCGCTTAAAACCATGCTGGTAACAAAAATTGGGCAACAACTCCCTGAGAAGATTCACTTGTGGTTCGAAGAAATACGCATACGGCCTTTTATAGATAGACCCCGGCAGTGAAATAATTGTTTCCAATTCTCACATTCGACTAGGGCATGTAAAAACGCTGTGGTATGCTATAAGTGTGGAGAAGAACATTCTACTCAATTGTGCCAGGCTGATAAAGTGAAATGTAGCAACTGTGGCGAGGGCCATGAAGCAATTAGCAAAAGTTGCTGCGCATATATCCGAGAAGCGGAAATAAATAAATTCAAATGCCTTAACCATTTAACGATCACAGAAGCTCGGCGTCGTTACGCACAGAATAATAACAATAGGAAGGCACCTTTCTATGCGGGGGTTGCGTCTCCCAGCTATAGGGAGGAAAAGATTAATCTACAGGAAGTAACCACGAACTTTGAAAAGATCATGGAAAGATTCGAGGCTAAGTTTGAGGAAACCCTCCAGAATTTTTTAAGTACTCAAGTCGAAACTTTCAACAAAGTCATCGAAATAATGACATCATACTTTACGAACATGTTACAAAAATTTCTCCCCCCGACGCTGTCGGGTGCTCCGCCAACTAGAGAGAAAATAAAGAAAAAACAGAGACTGTCACAAGCTAATTCGCCATCGCCCCTGTCCTCTACTGCTGAGGACTTCGGTTTGATGGATTTCTCCGGGACCACCGATCTTGATAATCCCGGTCCTCCGCCTGGGCCGCCCCTGTATTTTGAGGGGGCCATTCCTGACTCCCCTTCCCTCTAGGGGGTGGGCTGTCTGGCGGCCTTTTTTGGTTTGTCCGTGTTCTTTTTTGTTTTTGGTCTGGCTTCTTTTTCTGTTGTGTCGTGGAACGTTCGTGGTGTTCGGGCCAGGGCCGCTTGGCTCCGGTGTCCGGTTTTTGCTTACTCAAGAAACCTTTCTTACTCCGGCTCTTTCGCTGTCAATCAGAAAGTCCTGTATCGTAGAGATAGGCCTGGGGGCAGTGGGGGTGGCGTCCTCACCGCGATCCAGCGTAATGTTATTTCCATCGACCTTTCTCTCCCCATTCAACATCCTTTCATCGAGTATGTTGTTAAATTATGGGTCAATACTACTACTCTCACCATTGTAAATATCTATAATCCCAGATGCAGTTTTGACCTTGGCTTTTTCGTTTCTCTTCTTGATGATATTGAACCACCTTTTATCATCGGGGACCTAAATTTAAATTTACTAAAACGGGGCAGTCAAGGCCTGGCCCCGGTGAATCAGTTTCTTGACTGGGTTGCTAGAAATGATCTTTGCATTGTTAACAGGGACATTCCTACTCGTTTCATGGCTAACAATTCACCTTCTGTACTCGATCTTGCTATTATTTCTCCAGACTTATTCCCTATTGTAAAATTTTATATCCACCCTGATAGTTTTGACTCGGATCATTGTCCGATGTTCTTACAGCTTTATGGTCCTTACGTTCAGTGTGTTATTACTACCTTTCGACTTCGGACCAATTGAACTAGGGCTGGCCGAGATTTAAATAATAGCATGAATTGCCATAACACTCTTTCCTTCTCGGATCTTATGTCATCAAGTAAACAGGCTATCTCTGATAATAATCACTCTCAAAGAATTACTGGGACGTCCTACCCACAGTGGTGGAACTCTAGGTGCTCTTGGATCTTGGGGCAGAAAAGGAAGTATCTTCGGCTGGCTAAGCGGACTTTTTCGCGTGATTACTGGTTACAGTATAAAAAATTTTCAAGTATTTTACGTCGTCATATTAAATGTAGCATTCGTAGCTTTTGGAACAAACTCTGAGAGGGTATAATATTGCCCAGGAATTTCTAAGCAGATTGTTGATGCTCATGGGACGATAGTTATCCAAAGTCATTTCGTGGGACAGCATGTATCCCATCCGAAAGGAGCAAGTTAAATTGAAAGCATTTATATTGCATTTTCAAACTTTCAAAAGTATTTCATCATATTTTTTTCCCCTCCGTTACAGGCACATAAAGAAACAGTACAGAATAAGCACTAAAAATTAATGGGTTTTCTTATAAACCAAACATTTATCCTTTCGCCGATAGATGACAGCAGTGAAATTTAAAATATGGTACAATCATTTTGTATGGTACAATCAACAAAATAAATTTTGTAATGATAGGTTACATATTTCATATGAGGTAATCAAAATATTAATATCAATTTTTTACTTATGTGAAATTTTTAGCTGATTGTCAGAATCTAATATTTTATATCCGGTTGATATTTAATAACTCGAAGAAAAACACTTTTCAAAACAGACACAAGTCATTTGAAATTCGGTTTTGTGAAGCTCTTTTCCGATACGGATTCATGTGCAATCAGAAAAAGACATTTGATATAGCCTTAGGTAACTTTTGGAAGCAAATGAAATTTTCTGGTTTGGAATGCTAGGTATTAAGTATTTCAGTTTCGACATATCTATCAATTATGTCCTTACCAATCAATCTGAATAGCTTCCAAATCCTACCTAAAATCAGTACACTTTTATTTCGATGAAATGGAAATCTATTAATAACATTTCAGGGTTCTAAAGGAACTTTCTAAAAAATCACCCAGAGTGCCAGAAAATTTCTATTTTGTGCCATTTCTAGGATGCATACTGTTATTTTGCTGACCATTTCCTGGCACATTTATTTCAAGAGAAGGAATCGCTCAATTTATATTTTTTCTCTGATAAGCTAATCAGTTATTTTCCCTCCCACACAAAATCATCTTTCCCTTAAGAAAATTAAAATATATCACAACCGCTTAAAAAAATAATAATAATATAACACTTAGTGAATTTCTCCATGGGCTACGCTGGAAGCACATTTTTTCAAAAACCTATAGGACTGAATACATACATATATTTTTAGTTCAAATGGGACATAAAATCAAGAAAGCAAATATCATTTTAGTAAAAATTAATGCAATTTTAGTAAAAGTTATTGTAACTTGATCAGATTAATGTAATTTGAACACGCAGCTAACCATCATAAAACAAATGTTTAGCAATGCTTCAGGACACATTTTAAAATACAAAGCATCCTGAATATAAGATACTTATGGGGGAAAAATTATAATACAGAATATGTTGGAATGAATCAGGAAACAGAAAAAGCATCTATGCAAGGTTACATTTTATTTATTTATCACAATGAAACAATAGATATGAGAGTATCTTCTCTGGAAGTGGCAACTTTTTAATATCTCTCATGTTGGAAAGACCTATAGCTTTTCGTATAGAATATCTACAGCAGTGTTGTAGAGTAGGTGGATTAGATGCTATTTTCTCATACCATAGTTGCTGTTTCATCACTGAAAGAGAAATTTCATATATTACATTACTGCGAGCAGTACAACGCAAATGCTGTAACTTCTCAATAATACGTTCATAAATTATGTCCAGTAAAGGCTGCTCTAGAGGAAATTTCATATATCGAGATATAGGACGGTCCACAATCATTCCTTGTTCTTCCAAGCGTTGACATATAACATCTACTTCATCATTAATAACTACAACAGATGTACCAGTTACATCGTGAACTAGCCTAATTGTGTTGTCAATAGATTTTACGTCATAGAAACCAAAACACAAATCCAATGACTTTAAACGAGGCAGTTTTGGCATAGATTTCATGATGCAGTTTAAAATGTCCTGTTCATTAGGTATTGATAGCAGGTATCCAAAAAGTGATATGGAGATACTGTGAAGGAAGCAAGGTACTTTTAAGTTTACATCAGCACCATAGGCAATTAAAAATGATATAATTTTTATATCAATGAAAGGAAAAAGAGCTAAGTACAGAGGTGATTCACCCTTAGATGTAGGCTTGTTGATATCAGTATTAAAACTCTCTAGCACAAGGAGTTTCAAAATTTCTATATCAACATCAATATTTGGCCTTTTAAGCAATATATGTAATGGTGAAAATCCATACTTGTTTTTGGTGTTGATATCACATCCAAAATGTACAAGTTCTCTTACACATTCTACCATTCTATTTTCCACAGCATAATGCAGTGGGGTATCTAAAGTATCCAAACTGGGTGAAAGTAGACAAGCTCGACTAGGAGAATGTCTTAGGAGTGTTAACACACTTTCTTTTAAATTATATTTTGCTGCAATATGTAGACTAGTATGGCCATTTACATCAATAGCATCACAATCTGCACCAAACTGTAATAATAATTCTATGCACTTCACATGATTATATTTAGCTGCTAGATGAAGAGCAGTTGTATATTCTTCCATAAAATTCAGACCAGGAGTATCAAAACCTTTAAAATAATTATGGTATTCCATATATGGTCTTCCATAAATAGGTGCATTAATATGTGCTCCAGCCTCAAGTAATGCTTTCAAACACATATAATGGCCATTTTTGGCAGCTAAGTATAATGCTGTACATCCAAACACATCTTTGGCATTCACATCTTCTCCATGCTGAATTAACATTTGAACACACTTCACATGTCCATTTGCTGCAGCAATCTGAAGAGGCGTCGACAACTTTTTGACAGAACCTAATAATACTTTTAAGTTTCCTGTTTCTACATATTCACTTGAAGCTAGAAGTTCAGCCATCTTTTCAACATTCCCAGACTTAGCAGCGTCAAAAAGAGCCTGTTGCTTTTCAACTTCTATTTTGAAAGTCATAATTTGATCCTATAAGAAATAAAGTTCAGATTTTAACATTCTTTTCAACATTAATAATAGTAAAGTTTTTTTTTCTTTTTTACAAATTAAAGCTGATGAAATATCAATGCAACATTGAAATGAATCTATATTTTTTTGAAAAAAAAAATCTAAATCTGATTCATCTAGCCCAGAGTTACACGTTTACTACAAAATCCATTTTTTGTCATTTATTGTAATACATTAAAAAAAACTTATGTAAGTAAAAACACAAAGCATCAATGATTTAAACAGGAAAAAAGTACAGGAGGCTTATGAGCCTGCAATAAGAACTTGATCACATTAGTTTCATTGCCCAATTCATTATACATTAGTACAAAAGGTAGATTTCATTGAGTATAAATACAGTAATCAAATCACTAAAATTATCACTCATTTTTAAAATTATTTTTTAAAGACAATTTGATAACGTATTAATTCCACAAGTTTAAATTATGGATGAGAGTAATTCTTTAAAATTTTTTTTCTGCTCGAGGGTAGTAAAATAGTCTCTGCAAGTTATTTTTTCATACAGCAGGTGTAATTTCAATGCAATATTGAAATTAATCTTAAAAAATACTAAAACCATTAAATTCAGACGTCAATTTATATAATAAACTCAATAATACTTTAGTGCTAATAATCAGGATAAATATATATATATACACATGGCTGAGGTACAATACTCAAACTGATGTGATTTCTCTCCGAGACGCCAATTCGGGTATTTTTCTTTCTTCTTTTCCTGTCCTCTTGTGAGGCTATACATCGAAGACATGCTAGATTCTTTATATGCACAGCTACTAAAAATGGCCAAATCTAAAAAAATGTAGGCAGCGCGGCGTTAGTTATTTGAAGTTTGGTTTTATTCCATCATTGCCAGACAAACACCTGCCCATGTGCCTTTTATACATCAAAGTATTAGGCAATCATGCTATGAAACCATCCAAGCTAAAGGATCACCCTGATAAAAAAGATAAAGAATGACTTCAGAAGAGACCCACGATGGACAGCATGTTTGCTTCAACATAAAAAATAGACAATGATGGTTTGCAGGGGGTCTTACAATATCTCGCTACTCATAGAAAAATCAGGAAAGCTGCATACTATCAGGGAACAGATAATTTTGCCAGCCATTGAAGAAGTTTTAAAAAATGATCTACACAAACCTGCTGATCATATATTCAAAAGAATTCCTTTGAGAAACAACACAGTTAAAAGACGTAACGATGAAATGAGTTATGATGTTGAAAGTTTCTTGTGTAATTATCTGTAAACGACCCATTTCTCCATACAACTAGACGAATCAACTTTACATGATAATGAAGCACTACTATTGGCATGTATTCGTTTTGTTATGGACCAAGAAATCCATGAAGAACTGCTCTTTGCGAGGACTTTGACGACAGATACTAATAGGAAAACAATATTTATTGTTTTGAGAGATTTTTTTCATGGAAATGTCTATCCCTTTATCTGATAATATCAGCAGCAGCAGATGAAACCTCTGCCACGTTTGGGCACTATCGTGGTTTTATAAGGCATTTAAAACAAAATATACCCGGGGTGTTTGCAGTTCACTGCATCATCCATCAACAACAATCATTTTAAAAAAACTTTCATCGATCACTCCTATACCCTGAAATGCGCTTGCTGTCGAAAGACTTTGCAACGGCGGCTCCAAGGGTGTGGGATAGAGGGCAGTAAGTCCCCCCCCCCCCCCCAAAAAAAAAAAAAGCCCAGGGTATTTTTTTTTCCATAGTCTAAAATTATATAATCGTAGACCTAATGCTAAATAAATGAGTTTAAATTTAAAATGAGAGGTTGTATCTCAATAAAGTCCAACATTTTGCTATTAAAATTAGAACGATTCTACAGTCATGTGGAGTTAAGAGGTAATTTTCATGTTTTGGCGAGGGAAATTTGTTTATATTAGATTGCACTGGGAAGTGGAATGTTTCTTTTAGCGGGAAAGATGTCTTCGTGTCTTTATTTTGGTATTCAGTATTTAACAGTGACCTGTGAATGATTTAAATCAAGTTTCATTTATATCGTATTTTGAAAACATGGAGATAAGTGTTCTTTCTTAAATTAACTACTTTCATAGGTCTATTTGTAGGAACTTGCATTCGAAACTCGAAAATAAAACTTTACTACCACCTGACGGCAAAGAACTAAGAATGTAGTGGAAAGCGTCTAAATAATTTAAAATAAGAGTTTATTACGGTACATAATGAAAACTGGAGTTAAAATTTTTAAGTCTAAAACAAAATGTATTTTCAGACTGTCTCACAAGAAAGGTACTTTGGTGTTTATACAGATTCTTAAAGGCCTCTTGGGATGTTGTATTACTCACGAGAAACTTGGATTGGAACACTCTGCAACTTCGTGCGGCGGAACTTATAGGGCTTATTATTTATAACTTATTATCCAAACAAGCTGGCGATTTAAGTTATAATCCGGGGATTAACGTTATTAACCGAATTTACGTCTTTAGCCTTAACAGTTCTGTTTTCAACATTTTTGTCGTAACTCTAATGGTTTACGAACAAATACATTTTGAATGAGATAGAACATATGGCTGTATCTTAGTTTTTGATCGCGTTAAAACGGCACGAACTGGAATAATACACATCCTGGTTTAAAATCCATTTCCCATTTCATTTCAGTTGCTATCCAGTTGTTCTATCACTACAAATGAAACATTTTTATGCAAGCATACTAATATCATTTTGATTTACCAGTTTTTCCTTATTTGCTGTTATTTCTGCCATTTTCTTATTTTCTGAAAATTCAATGTTAAATAAAACACTACCTATTTGTTTAAGCATATGTTAAAATCAAAATGAAAACATTAATAAATTATTACCAAGAAAGATTTCATTTAGATTTAATTGTTTAATCCTCTTATTTATATATATATATATATATATATATATATATAGCCGACGTTACCCCCCCCCCCCCTTCCAAATCTCTCAACTGGAGCCGCCCCTGAATGTTTGAAAAGATTTTTTTCACTTTTTGAGAGTGTTTTAGACTTTTTGGATGCTAAAAATCCCATTTTGAAAGAAAAATTAATCAAATGGAAACCACACATTACTTATTTAACAGATTTCTTTGCTAAATTTAATGAGGTTAACATTCAGTTACAAGTTGACAGACTAAATTTGATAAAAAGAAAGAATAAAAAGACCATCATTGCAGCTGAATTAGATAAAAAGGCCATTGAGAATTTGATAAAAAGACCATCATTGCAGCTTTTCTTGCCAGAATGACATTATTGAAGTAAAACATTAGAGGGCGTGAATTTTTCCAGTTTCCCAATTTGGCGCAGACAAACTGCAAGGATGATGAAATTTCAGCCCACGTTCAACATTTAAATGTCCTTGCCACAGAACTTGAAATTAGGCTTGAAGATGCATTGACTATGGAAATACCACGTATGGATTATCAATCCATACGGTGACACTAAAGGATGTCATGTTACTAGCAGAACTGATCTGAATAATCACCAACGAACTTAAGTTGCAGTTTTGAAAGGGATATCAGCAATTCTGGCTTCAGAGAGACATGCCTGTTAAATATCCTACATTATGGACTATCGCAAGAGAGTTTTTGACAGTTTTTCCATTTTCATAACTCGTGGAAATGGGTTTCAGCGTGGTTTCCAATCTCCTTACCAAAAGAAGAAGAAAAAAAAATTGGAAATCACTCGCTGAGGAGATTGAAGGTTAAACCTGACTGAATTAAAGTCAAATATTGAAATTTTGCCATCAAAGCATCAGGCTCATCCCTCCCATTAAATGTACTGATTTTGCTGTATATTAACTTTATGTAAAAATGTTACAAAATTTTAATTTTGTGCTGTTATCATTAAAAAATGTATAATTGCAAAATTTAAAATTTTTTACTCTACAGTAAACCCTATCAAAGTGAGTAGCCCTGGGTCAGCTTCTACAAAGCATTTAAAGTTGGTGAATTTCGTAAAAAATTAATAATTGGAAATCAGGGTTCTACCCAAAACAGAAAAAAATCGACGTGTGGTCTACAGGTCAAACAAGTTTGGGGACCTCTGGTTTAAAAGATAAAATAAGTACCTATTATTCGTCTAAGTGTGCCTTGTTATAGGGATGCATAATTATATTTATAGTGCATTTATTACATGTTACCATTTATGCTTAGACAGTTTGATGGATGTGTGTATCAAATCAGAATTTTTTTTTTTTTTTTACAGTTCTAATCTCAGTTTTAAAGGATGTGATAAATCACTAGCATTTTTCTTTTGTTTGTTATAAAAGAAGGAACTAGAGATTTTGAATGTGATGTGCGTGTGAGTGTGATAAGGATAAAACAAGAAGTTCCAAATAGTTCAAAAAACTTGACAATTAACATGAACACTAGAATAACAAATAAAAGCATCTTACACCAACAAGCTGATACATGAATACTAAGGACATATCAATATCGAATAGTCAAACTCTAGTCAGACTTTGTTGAGGGCTCTTTATCCCAACACCCACTACGAATATAATAGAAAATACAGACAAGACAAGAAAAGAATGGAAAAGAAAATTTAATCGATTTAAATGTATGAAGGTTTGTTGGTTGGTTGTTTGGGGTTTATTGGCGCAAGGTCCAGAGAGGACAAGCTGTGCCAAACACATGGTAAAACCCGAAAGAAACATAAGTAAATAAAAATTCTACTCCATAATACATAAAACCAATGATAAAAAATGCACACATAAAATACAGGTAAAAGCAATCAACCTATGGAATAGGACGATGTAAAAACACAAATATATATAAATTCAAAAATTGGAAGTGTATAAAATATAAAAACATTTACAAAAAATCTTAAATTAGTGGGTAAAACCCGATATGACGGATGAAAGTGAATAATATCGTAGGCCCCACATGGGAGCCATATCAGATATTAAACTGATAAGAACAGATACTACAGTTTAAATGTATGAAGGAGCATTTCAAAAAATAAAATTTAAGTTAAAAGGTTACGTAACCTTGAACATCCACCCCCATACGACAAATTCAGAGGTTACCGCATGGAATATTTATTGCCCTACTTGGCTCACTAGTAAGAGTATTGTACTTCAGCTATATATGTATACAGTCAATTCCGGTTAATTCGACCAGCCACTCATTCAGACCGAATCTCATCTTGTAACATAGGGCATGGACCAGCCGGTAATAAGAACCAAAATGACCACGTTCTGATGTGGTCCGATTGACCAGAATCGACTGTGTGTGTATATATATATATATATATATATATATATATATATGTAATGAAATAAGATCAGATTACAGAACTATTAGAAAAAGAAATTTATTTCCGAGTGGCTAAACGGACATCTGATCTAGTTGAAAGCCAACACCCGAGTGATTCCCGGGGTTTGAGTATAGAGGTATCTGCGGTTGAAGAATTTGCTGACCAAAGATGTTTTTGCAAGCTGCATCAGTTGTGCAGGACGATTGCCTTATTTGGGCATAGACAGTGTGGCTTGCCCAGGGATTGCTGACGCTATGAAAAATATTCCTGGGTTCTTGAAAACAGAATTTGGTAATGCCATCTTAAACATGGGAAGGGAAGAGAATTTACAGGGGATCAACTTAAATTTTATATCTTTCATATCCCCCCATTTTAAAAACGTTGTCTACCCGGGTGGAGGCTCTTATACATAACATAAAAAATAAACTACAACATATTACAATTATACAGAATATAACAGAAGATTACAAAAATATCTGGCAAAGTCCACAATGGTTCCTCCAGATAGCAGGTCCATGCGGTTTCCCTACTATCCTTCATCTTATTTGCTTCGTATGCACTTAACCATACTTACAGTATAAGTTCAAAATATAAGACTGGTATTCAAAATATAAGACGATAACATAAATTCTATGATTACATGACATATTATCTTGATATATTTGATATGAATAAAACACAATATAAATATTTACACTACCTGGAAACTATCTCTTAACACTGTCCACATATTGTATTATTAGTTCTCACATTATATTATATTTATGACATTGTTTATATCACAATCAAAATTTACTCTATTATATTATTTAACTTCCTTGGGTACTCTTATATTCATTACAATTCTCTATTCGTGCAAAATTACAATATTGTAAATTTTTACATTCATTTCGTATCAATATCTCTTCTTTTTCTTCAAAGTACTGTTACATTAATAAAACAACTTCATTACATCAAAATTCGTTTCAATAGCAATACACATTTTATACCTTAAACATACCTTACTTCTTATACACAAATCACATTTCTCTCAAACAACCGTGTATCCTCACGTTTGCTGAGGAATGCTTACTATGAAGTTGGAAAGGAGGTTAAAACAAATTCCTCCCGCCACTTCAAAAGAAAATTTTTGTGGATGAACAAATGTAGATAAATGGATTCAGTTTCTCAACTGTAGTTGCTCTCAAAGAAAAACCCCAAAAACCAAAAATAAAATTTTTCCGAATGAAAAAAAAAGTTTCGAGTT
Organism: Dolomedes plantarius; assembly: GCA_907164885.2. Lineage (NCBI taxonomy): Eukaryota > Metazoa > Arthropoda > Arachnida > Araneae > Dolomedidae > Dolomedes > Dolomedes plantarius. The sequence continues at coordinate 199,522,969 of OU015496.1, read as the reverse complement.
GTGTGGCCATCACAACCCGACAACTTTATTAAAAAAAATTAGAAAAATAAAAACAAAACAAGAACAACTCAACTGAGGAAAAGAATGCATCATGACATTAAATTAAATATTATAAAATTCAAAATTCACCTTGATAATTACAAAATTCAAAATAAACTTCACATGATCAGTCTATACCATTTTTAGTTGTCCTTAAAAAGTAGTTGTAGATTCGGAGACTCACAATATTGGCAGTCCATTGATGGGAGTCCATCAGTATCCTCTGGTTTCTGTTCGCTTGGGTTTTTAATATCATTTAACTGAAAATTCTCTCTAGGACGGAAAAATCGAAGGCGAGTAGAATGTACAATCTCAGTGGGAGTTTTATAAAGAGCATTGGGTTTATCAATTTCAAAAAGAACATCTGAACATTTTTTTAGAATAGTATAAGGGCCTGAATACGGTGGGGCAAGTTTTCGGGTATTTGGATATTGAAATTCTTCATATAAAACTAAATCTCCGACTTTAAATATAACTTGTTGAAATCTTCTGTCATATCTTATTTTATTCGACTGATAATATTGTCTAGTTCTTTCTTGTGCAATTTTTCTAGCTTCTTCTATAGGAGGGTATATCTCATTATCTTGGAAAGAAATTTTATAAGGCAATTCGCCATACATTAAATAAATTGGGGGAAATCCAGTTACCGAATGAGGGGTATTATTATATTCTTGGGTGACAGAGTCTAAGATTTTTGTCCATGGCACATTACTAGGGCTATTACTAACTTTACATTTTAATCTAGTTACTATGGTTTGGTTAACTCTCTCGACCTTTCCGTTCGTCTGCGGTCTATGAGCAGATGTCAAGAGCTGTGTAACATTATTATGTCTGAGAAAATGTTTAAACTTTGATGAGGTAAAGGCGGAATTCCTATCACTTAAAATTTTCTCGGGTACATGATTTTGAAAAATAGAATTCAAACAATTTATATAGGTTTCCGTGGTGGCACTTTTAGAGGGAAATGTCCAGATGTACCTAGTGGCATGATCAACTACAATGTGTAAATATTTCTTAGTAGAATTATAATAACTTAAACCACCTACAGTATCAATTGATAATAGTTCAAAAGGTTTTTCACACAGAGGAAGAGATTGCATAAAACCATATTTTTTCTGATGAGACTTCTTGTTTACTTGACAAGTTTCACAATGTTTAACATAATTTCCAACATCATTAATTATCTTAGTCCAATAATATTGAGGTGAAATAATTCTTAACATTGAAGCTATTCCTGGATGACCAAATTTTTCATGTACTTTCTCTATTAATTTAATTCTTAACGCTTTTGGTACTACAATTTTGATTAAACCTTGTCTTTTTACTACTACAATATTATCCTTATTAAAACATCTGGGTGCTGTTATATTTTCTAACATTTGAAAATGGATGATTTCCTTTATCTCTAACAAGGGTTCTGGAGGGGTTGTAGTTATATTAAAAGCAATTGGGTTTCTTGTTAACATGTCAGCTTCAACATTAGTTGTACCTTTCTTATATTTTATGTCAAAATCATACATAGAAATTTTTAGAGACCATCTGAAAAGTCTACCTGTAGGATTTTTAAAAGTTTTAAGCCAAACTAAGCTGTGATGATCTGTATGTACAGTAAAATGTGACCCATGAAGGTAGCAATGGAATTTATCAAGACTATCAATTATGGACAAACATTCTAATTCCGTTATCGTATAATTAATTTCATATGGTCTAAGTCGTCGGGAGTGATATGCAATTGGATGTTGAGTTCCATCAGGATGTTCTTGTTTTACTATGGAGGCTATGGCTTCTTTTGACGCATCAACATAGACATGGCAAGGATAATTTGAATTATAAAGGGCCAAAATGGGTTTTGAGATTAAACTATCTTTAAGTTTTTGAAAAGCCTGTTGACATTCAGGCGTCCATGCCCATTTCTGGTCTTTCTTTAAAAGGTTATTTAAGGGAATTCTAATTTTAGCGTAATCAGGAATAAATTTATGATATACGTTAATGGTGCCTAGAAATCTTTGTAAATCTTTAACGTTCCTTGGGGCCAATAATTTTTTTATTGTTTCTACATTAGTATTATTTGGGCTGTATGATCCATGCTTAACTTCATAGCCAAGAAAATCAATAGTATCTTTAGCAAAATGACATTTCGATTTTTTAAGTTTAATATTTTCCTTTTCACAAATTTCAAAAATGGTCTTTAAGTGCTGAATATGTTGTTCTAATGTCTCTGAGAAAATAATTATATCGTCAAAATAATTTAGAGCAAAGTTAACTTGATATTTATGAAGTATACGCCTAATTGTTCTTTGGAATATTGCGGGAGCATTCTTAAATCCAAACGGCAGTCTGGTAAATTGGTACAAGCCATAGTTAGAAGTGAAAGCAAGCTTTTCAGCTTCCTCATCCTCTAATTTCAGGTGCCAATACCCACTACATAGATCTAACGTAGAAAATACCTTAGCATTGGTCAATTTGTCTAGAACACTGTCTATTCTGGGAATGGGTTCACAATCGGTTTTTGTAATTTGGTTAATTTTCCTATAGTCAATACATAGTCGAGTCCTAGCATTATCTTCTTTCTTAAATGCGAGAGTAATAGGTGAACTATATTGGCTATAACTAGGTTTAATAATTTTAGCTTTTAACAAGGCATCTAATTGTTTCTTTATCTCTGCGTCATCTCTAGGCGACGTTCTGTATGGTCTTTGACTTATAGGAAGTTCTGAGGTTAAGACTACTTTTGGCGATTCTAATTTAATTTCTCCCACATCAAACTTATTCTTAGCAAAAACATGATCAAATTTTTGAATTAAATTGTCAATATCACACTTATCATTATTACAAGAAATCACATTACATAAATCATTATTATTACTTAAAAATGCAGATACTTTTTCATTATTTCCATGACCACTTCTCTTATTAGGATTATTATTATGACAGCTGGTACAATTAAAATGCTTAAGCAAGTTATTATCCTGAAAAATTTCTCTAGTTTTAAAATTAATAGTGACATTAAAGAGTCCAATAGCATGACCAGATAATATAACATATGGTAATTGTACATTAGGTAAATAATAAAATTTTAATGTTTCAATTTTTTCACCCAATTTTAACGGAAGCATTATATACTGACTTACCTGGACGTTTCGTCCCACAGCTGTAATGTTAATGTTGCAGTTTTTGAAATTTAGTTGGTGATTTTTATTTAATGTGGATCCCGGTAAAATATTTAGAGTTGAGCCTGAATCGAATAAAATCTGGACTTTCTGTCCACACAACAGGCTCTCTACTACTGGCACTCAGTCACTGTCGTTGGTTCTCACATTAAAGTTTTTATTATGATTCTGCATTGTCATTCTTGGCTGAAAGGAAGGTGCACTGGTGTTGAACCCTGGTCTGGGACGTTGCTGGAAACGGGGCGGATAAAAATTATTCCTCGGTCTCCACTCCTGGTGTTGAAGATCAAAATTTGGCCGAAACTGTCGGTAATTTCCTGGGTGTTGTTGGAAGCGTGGACTCCAGGCTGGAGGTCTATGGAAAACTGGTAGCTTGGGGGTATAAAAAGTCCTTTCCTCTGAATTTTGCTTATCCAATAGTTTTAACATGTTTTTTAGTTCATCACAATTTTTTGTCGAACGAAGTTGGAGATCTACTTCTGGGCGTGCGTTTATTCCTTTTATGATGTAAAATTTTTGCTCTTCCGAGGTCATCGCTGCTTTCGAAGCTATTTGCTGGATAGTGTAGTAATACGCTTCGTAAGTTTCTTCCCTTCCTTTTTTCCGTCTTAACAATTGTTGATGTATTTCGGCCTTACTTATCTCCGTCTTAAATTCTTTAAGCAGTTCTGTTTTTAATTCTTCGAAGTTTTTAAACAGGGGTTTGGATTGAAGAAATAGTTCCACATTTCCGGTACACAGCTTGCGAAAGAATATAATTTTTTGTATAGGATTTAATGTTAACAGTTCCGAAACCTGCTCATATTCTGCGATGTAATTTTCGATTGGCACTTCATTTGAATAGGGCTTAATAAACACATTTACATCGGAAAAGCGGACGTGAGATGGCTCGTTATTTTCACCGGTTAAGTCCACGGTTTGATTCAAAATCGGATTTTCTCCTTTCTTCATTGCTCTTCAAAACTAGGTCACCGAACAGCGTAAATCCACCAAGGTCAGTAATACAGTAATCCACTTCTGCTCGCTGCTATTTTCGACGCACGAAAGGGCGAATTAAGTTTTACGACGGGTGCTGGTAAAATTAATTAAAACTCCGTTTACATATTGAAATAAAAATTTTAAAACTGGTACCCTCACTGCAGAAAATCCTGCCGGCTATAAATTCTGTAATGAAATAAGATCAGATTACAGAACTATTAGAAAAAGAAATTTATTTCCGAGTGGCTAAACGGACATCTGATCTAGTTGAAAGCCAACACCCGAGTGATTCCCGGGGTTTGAGTATAGAGGTATCTGCGGTTGAAGAATTTGCTGACCAAAGATGTTTTTGCAAGCTGCATCAGTTGTGCAGGACGATTGCCTTATTTGGGCATAGACAGTGTGGCTTGCCCAGGGATTGCTGACGCTATGAAAAATATTCCTGGGTTCTTGAAAACAGAATTTGGTAATGCCATCTTAAACATGGGAAGGGAAGAGAATTTACAGGGGATCAACTTAAATTTTATATCTTTCATATATATATATATATATATATATATATATAACACGATAGGATAAATTGCGGGAACCTTCGTGTAACACTGCAACTGTAACACGGCTTCGCTCTAACACGATAAAAGAAGCTGTGAAACCCTTTGTACAACACTGTACTTTTACAGCACTAGATAACATGATTCTTGATTAACACATTTTAAATCTAAATTACTCAAAAATAATGATGGGAAGGAATAATAGACTATAGTGCCTTTACATGAAAATGTATGAACAAATTATAATTTATTTATTTATAAATCTATAAAATTACAAGAAGGCTTAAGCTTAGCTGAAATTATTTTTCTTGGATGCAGACCCTTTCGCTGAAAGAAGCCGAAAATTCAAAAGGGGGCTGCAAAATTATCTATTTCCATACCATGATATCTACAAGGACCTTGTAAGAGCCAGCAAACAAACCAAAATTACTGATTTTTTAAAGACGATAGAAGGTGCAAGAAATCGAAATAAAGAAAAAAGTTCTGAAATTGAAGGTGATATCGTTCAACCGAAAAAACGTTCTTGTTTGATTTTACTGAGCAGCAATGAGGAAATTTATTAAATTAAGGTCACATTAAATGAAAATATTTTTTCTTTCTTTTCGATTTGTGTTATACATACATTTATATTTAATAAAAATTAAGTTGCTTATATGGAATTTTAAAAAAATGCTTGTTTTTAAATAAGGTTTCGGAACGTAATCCCCCTTTTTGTACTGGCTCTGGGTCTCATAACACGGTTTTGCAGGACACAGCATTTTCTAGGAACCTATTTACCGTGATATAATAGGGTTACCTGTATATATATATATATATATATATACACACACACACACACATTTACAGTGGTGCACCCAGGGGGGGGAAAGGGGCCCTTCCCCCCCAAAGAAATAGAAATTGCATTATGAATATTGATTTTGCATAAATATTTTTATCCGTTCATCTTGCCCCCCCCCCCCCCCAAGAAAAAATCCTGGAGGCGTCAGTGCACATTTATATATATATATATTAAACTCTTGAACTTTGTGGTAATTCTAATCAGCAGAGTTTAATTTTTTAAGAAAATGCCTCAAGCAACATTACTCGGATGTCTTTTAAGACAAAGAAAAATTTAGATGCTCTTTTTGGAAAAAACCCTGCCCTTAATTAGGTATAGAGCAGAGGTGGGGAACCTGCAGCCTCCATGATCTTCTCTTGTGGCCTTCATAAAAGCTAGCACTTGTATTAATTAATATTTAATTATATAGATTACAACAATTTCCAAATCAATAGAATTAAATAAAGAACGGCATGAATGTATGTATAGTGTCGGCCAAAATAAAGTTGACATTTTGAAATTTTTGTCTATAGTCTCTACAATTGTATATTTATCCAAATGAGGTGTGTTTACCTTGATTGTATGATACTTTAACTACACTTTATATGTAATTTAATACTCAGAGTTTCTTAGCAATACTACCAGACATGTTATATACACAAAAACTATTTTCTCACTATTATTGTTGTGACTGACTCATGTACATTAAAACGTATTATTTTTTCTGCAAAAAAAAAATAATAATTAATAATTAATGTTATAACAAGTTTCTATCCTTATGTGAATACAAAAATATTTTTTATTGTAACTTTTTATGTCAAAAAATAAATAAATAAGAACTTTTTTTTGTTGTTATTTTTCTATATTATGCACCAAATTGTTAAAACTGTAACTATAATAATAATTTCATAAAAGTAGCATTTATAGGTTCATCAACTTATGCAGCCTCCTTTATTACTACCTAATTTACATGTGGCCTCTAATGATAAAAAGGTTCCCCACCTCTGGTATAGAGTGAACATCATTTCAGCATTTCACTTAGTTACAGGTAAGGAATTTGTTCTACAAATTTTAAACAATGGCACTTTATATTAATCACACAAACTGAGAAAAGAATGATTTATATTACCTTTTCCTTGGAGTCTGAAATGTTATCGAGCTTGATTTTCTTTGGCGGAGACATTTTCCTCTTCTAATTTATTTCTTTTTTTGTTCTTACAATCAGTGTTTCCCTTTAACTCCAAAACTTGTGATTTCTGTATGTGAAAGAATAATAAAAACGAAATTCAAGGCACAAATAGAAATGAAACAAGAAAAACATGCATGCACACACACAAAAAACAAAAAAAAAACTGAAAATATTTCACCAAAAGGTTTAATCAAAGATTTACAAACTTTTTAATTACTGACACAATCCACAATCATGTCATTCAAGGTTCTATTAGGCAACATAAATAGCTGCAACTCCCAGTGTTCAATGTTCACAGCTACTCATTTAGCATTTCAATGAAAAATGCGATGATACATTGGTCTGTAACCCTAAAATGTTTCACTATATAATTTAATATGAAACTAATACTTAATTCTATACCCTAAAATCTTTCCAGTTCACAAACCTACTTTATAAAACAATTTTTCTGCATCAAAGTTTAATTATTCGTGTTATTATACTTTCACTAAGAGTCATTGATCTAACTCATGTACATTACTAAATTTTACCTGAATATGAAAATGTTTAACAATTTTATTTTAATCTTTAGAAACATATAGTTTTTATAAAGCACTTTAGGGGATATTTACATAAATACCATGCCTAGTTGTGAATTAATCCAAGGTCACAACATCGAAAAACACAAAAATTGAAAATAACTCCCCCCATTCACAATGTTTTAAGTCACATACAGACACATTCAATGAAAAAAAAAAAGATTCTGGTCTTAACTGAACATCAGTACAAGAAGAAAAAGGAATAACAATAGTATGGTACAGGGCGAAGGATGGCAAGATAGTCAACTTGGCTGTCAAACTTTAAGAATTCTACAGTCATATTCTAAAAAAAAAATTAGAAAGTCTTCCCAATTGCAGACTAAACAAGAAGTTACATTTTTGTAATTCAAATTTTCATAACGAATAAAATCAATTGACTATCTGATGACAATGTAATCTGTAAACAATCCTATGAATCACCGAATACTGTTAATAAGAGCTTTGGCCTACAAACACTTAATTTTTTTATTATTATTACATATCATAATAGGATACTGCTAGTAAATACTTGACAATTCATTACAAGTTACACTGATCATACAGTGCATCGTATCGCTTAGTAAAGAAACTAATATGATTAATATAAATATATATATATATATATATATATATATATATATCGTAACGAATATATTGGAGAAGAATTTTTCAAAAATTTTTCTTAGTGCACCCTTACACTATGAGAAGAATCGCCATGCAAAATTTCAACACTTTAGATCCAGCGGTTTGGTCTGTGCGTTATATGTCAGTCAGTCAGTTACGGAACTGTTTTATATATATAGACTATATTATGCTGTATGTATGTATAAATATATTAAGCTAAAATAAAATATATAAATTAAAGAAAATCAGGTAAAAAAATTAACGACACGTGCAGAATATTTATGCAAAAAAATTATCAATTAATTTCAATTTAATATAAATATATATTATACTATATATATATATAAATGTATAAATATCCTATATATATATATATGTGTAAAAATATGCTATATTGCCCAAATATACAAACTAAAGAGAATCAGATTAGAAAATCATGCACTTACCAAGAACACGTGCAAAACCTCTGGCAATCTGACAAGTGGTCAGCAGACAAACAATCCGTGTACTGATATTTGACCCTTCTGAACTTCCTATCATGGAGCTACAGAAGGAGGATAAGCTTCAATGGGGAATTCCTCGAAAAAGGGACCGATTATGGTCGCTCACCGGCAGATGGCGCGACATGTTCCTCTGGTTCCCAGTTTTCATTCAGTTATATGGACACGTGTTTTAGAAAATTGTTTTACAATTTTCTAAAACACGTGTTTTACAAAATTGTTTTACAAGGTAATTAATAAAAATGACATTTTATGCATAAAAAGTGAATTTTTTTTTTAAATCGAGCATTTTGCAGTCAACTACTGTGCGTATTCTGTCAAAATAAATTATTAAGGTACATTAATAATTTTTTACTACACTGCTGGCCACCCAAATTGCAACACCAAGAAAGACAAGAGATATCACAACAAAATTTATTTTGTAGATAACATGTTGACCAAGTATCAAATGATTAAATTTATAGACTTCTCTGAAGTGTGGTTCCTGCCAAAATCAGTAGCCAGAGTAGCTGCCATTGTTGGAGATCACCGCTGCCACACGCCTCGGCATTGATTCAAAGAGACTTTGGATGAGTTCTTGGGGTACAGCAGACCAAGCAGCTTCCACACGTTGCCAAAGTTGATCTGCTGTGGCAGCTGGGGATGGAATCTGGGTCAATCGTAGAGCAACCATGGACCACATGTTTTCTATCGGCGAAAGATTCGGAGAGCGAGGCGGCCAGGGAAGCAATTCAATCTGGCGATTGACGAAAAACCGTTGGACAATGCGTGCCACGTGTGGTCGCGCATTATCCTGTTGAAATATGGCTGTGGGCAAGCCCTGAAGGTAAGGAAGGACAACTGGCTCCAACACCTCGGAGATGTAGCGCTGGCTGTTTAAAGTACCAGCAATGCGTACTAGAGGTGTGCGAGAGTGATATCCAATACCGCCCCATACCATAATACCCGGTGCAGGACCAGTGTGGCGGTGCATAACGCAGCTGTTCAGCATCCTCTCTTCACGGTGTCTCCAGACTCGAACGCGACCATCGTGGTGTTGCAGACAGAAGCGTGACTCGTCAGTAAAGACAATTTCATTCCATTCTGCCGTCCACATTCTTCTGTCATCGCACCATTGGCGGCGGAGACGTCTGTGGTTCTGCGTCAAGGGTAGACAAAGCCATGGACGTCTTGCGGACATACCACTCTGCTGTAAACGGCGTCGAATGGTACGCGCAGACACTGGATGATGCGTTACAGACTGCATGTGCTGTGCTATGGTTCGTGATGTGACTGAGCGATCCATCACTGCCATGCGCACAATTTGCCTGTCATCACGTGAAGTGGCTGAGGTGGATGCGATCGAACACGCCGGTCCGTCGTACCGTCCTGCATCCAACGATCACATATCCGCATTACAGTTGTTTGGTTTCGTCCAACACGACTACCGATTTCCCTGAAAGATAATCCACAATCTCGGTAGGCCACTATCCTTCCTCTGTCGAACTCGGATACTTGATCAAAAGATGATCGCTGTTTTCGACGAGGCATAGTTGATCGTTTTTTTGAAAAAACCACAAGAAAAACACAATTGCCGAACTTGAAATCGTCGAAATCTCCAAGCCTTAAATAGCGCTTTGAAGTGGCGCCACAGGCGCGCGTGATGTGCGTCTGCGCTGAAATTCTAATCATTTGCATATCTCACCTCCGCTAATGCATGTTGTAAATTTCATGTTATTTGCATGTTTCCTTCAGGGTGTTGCATTTACAGTGGCCAGCAGTGTATATGTGATTACAATACTTCAGGCAACAATATCCAGCAACATTATTCTAAAATATATTAAAACCTTTTAGTACGTGCTATTTTTAATTAGAAATTTCAAAAATGACTGAGTAAAAACTTATAAAAAATTCTTTAAAAATTTAAATATATTAAGGTTAAAAAATTTTGGTAGATTTTGTTGTCTAAAGTGTTGTAATCACATATAGTAAGCAATTATTAATGTAACTTAATAATTTACTAGTTGGTACCCGTCAAAACATGACGGCTAGATAGTAAATAAACGTACTAATACACAAATTATACTCAACACATCATTTCCAAATGTAGAAAATCAAAAAAAATGTGCAGAAAAAAATTAATGTGTTTAAGCAGCCTCGTGCTAAGTATCTGAAGCCAGAATTAAAAATGTCACTGAGCATGCGCAGCAAGCAATTTTTTAAAAAATTGTAAATTATCGCTAATTAAGCAATTTCCATCAGGTTTAATCTTATAGTTCACAAACATAATTATCATAAAAATAAAAATGGCAGAGAGAGATCTAGAGACTCCTCGAAATAAACGTGTTAATCATTAAACCATTTCACTGAGCATGCTCAGAAACAGCGAGTTTCTAAAGACAGAAACATGCCACTGAGCATGCGCAGAAATCAATTTTTTTTAATTGTAAATTATCACTCATTAATAGAAATCGCGGTTACAAAAACCAAATTTAACAAATCTACAGATTACAGTCTTTCGTTTAAGACCAAAATGAAGTAAATTAATGCTCTAGTTTTCTCTCACGGACTGCCCAAAAAGTCGGCTTAGCAACTTAAATATATAGATTTTGATAGAATGCGCACAGTAGTTGACAGCAAAATGCTCGATTTAAAAAAAATATTCACTTTTTATGCATAAAAAAATCCTTTTATTTTTTTATTAATTACCTTGAAATATTGCATATATAATAAACAGTATTATAGGCAGTTACTCAAAAAATTTCTTGTAAATCAAGCAAAAATCATGAGTAGTACATACAATCCATCATAGGTCCAAAAATGATACTTTTAAAGGTACTTAAAAGTGACCACTCCCCTTAAGGGGAGTGGTCACTTTTACGTACATTAACTAACTTACGTAATTTCACTAACTTAATAGTGATTAAATTCAATATTATGGTTCCAGCATTGTCAGGAATTACCTTCAAGTTGGTAAATTATCGATTACAAATATTTTCAGCAAATTAAAAAGAAAAAACCCCAAATAACATTGATATGGACAAATCAGCTATATTTTCGCATTTTCACAAAGTATGGGTTTCATTGTAATCACAGTAAAAAGATAGGAAAATATTAATTTTTTTTAAAATTATACTCAACAGAATTTGCACAAGCATTTATAGTAACAACATTCTTTATCATACAATGAAAACTTATTTACTTATCAACTAACTTAATAGTGATAAAATTCAATATTAAGAAAAGTTAACTGGAAATATTTTATTTCTGTGCACAATTTAAAGAAAAAAATTATGGCTTTATTTAAGACGTGTAGCTCAATTTGCCATAACCACAAAATATATTGAATAGAAGAAAAGTATTTCATAATTATAAAGAACTGAAATTAACAACATACACTATTAATACATTATTATAAAATAAAAATTAAATGTGTGATATACAATTTACTAAAGATAAATTTATATACGTAAGTATCGTACATCTTTTATTGATGAGCGATTTCCTTTAGAGCAATAGTATGAGTAATTATTTACATCTTTTTACATACAATAGAGCTTTGTGAACACGTGATGATTATTTTTGATGGGATATAGGGATGATTGTAAAATAAAACACGCTTATTTCTAGCAGAACTTAAGATGTCTTAACTTTGCGTTCACTTAAAACACAGCAGCTGTACTTTTCTCTCATTATTATACATCTTATATTAACACAAAACAATAATAATGTTCTTACCTTAGGAGCAGCAAAATACTAGGATTTCTCTGTCCAGTTTCTTTATTTCTTTTTAAGGCTGATCTATAGCCAGTAGAAGAACCCGGAGCAGCAAAACACGTGTTTGGCATATTTCTGCACACAGAATAAATTTAAAAATTTTTAAAACAACTTTCACCACCACGCCCAGTGTTGCCAACCTTTACGAAGCGCCTCCCCCTAGCGCCATCTCGAAATCCCCCTGTTTTCCCCTAGCGCCATCTCGAAATTCCCCTGTTTCCCCCTAACACCAACTTGAGATCCCCTAGACCAGTGGTCGGCAAACCATGGCTCGCGAGCCACATGTGGCTCTTTGGCTCCTTGAGTGTGGCTCTTCTACAAAATACCACGTGCGAGCGCGCACGTACAGTGAGATTGAAACTTCGTGATGACTGGTTTTCTTATTTCTATTTTTATTATTACCATGCTTTTATTAACTCGCTTTCTTGTTTGTTTGTGCGTGTGTGTTTGTCTGGTACAAATCTTGCAATCGATTTTTATCTAACTTCCAGACTAGCTAGACATTTGAAACTTTTAGAATAGCTCAGAACACGATGACAATGCATTATTTTAATACGTTTAGCCATCTTTACGCAGAATTGAATTCTTTTTCAGTTAATTTTGTTTTGTAGACTGGTGCAGCCATCTATCGGCCGGGACGGGAACGAAAAGTTAAACGCAAGTTAACTTCCAATTAACTTTATTTTCTTTCAAGTTGATGGGATAGTTGATCCAAAAAATTGTAAAAAGTATTTATTAATACATAGAATTGTCAAGTTTATATGATTCAACAGAAAATTTAAAAACATGGTACATAAAAAGTTCTTTTTAATCTTGTAATTATCGCATACTTAGTTGGTGTTTATGTGTCTTTATCTTTAGGCGAGTGCTCTGAAGCGACTTAATGAGAAAACATTTCTAGAAAGATTAAATGTCAACGCGTATCGTCAAGTCGTATCTTTGCGTCGTGTTTTACAATGTATTACTTCCGAGAGCGTGTCCCCGAAGAAAACACTAGATTAGTCAAAATGGTCTTCGAATATAACCAAGCAACAAGTCGAAGATCTTAAATTAGTTTCAGCTTTATCAATAGCAGTTGATGAGTCTTGTGACATAAATGATACAGCGCTAATTTCACTTTTTGTACGATTTATTTCATATACGGGTCCTAAAGAAGAACGTTTAGAATTATTGTCACTCAAAGGTCAAACACGTGGAGAGGACATAGCAAATACTGTAATTAAGTGCATTGAAAAACATCATATTCTACTCTATAAAATTGCCTCAATTTCAACAGATGGGGCGAAAAGTATGACCGTCGTAAGAAACGGGTTTGTTGCTATTTTGAGAGAAATTCATCTAAACGCAGTGACACGCGAAGCAATTTTAAACGACACGCGAGACGATCACATTGTTTTAACATCCATTTAACTTTTCAAATTTTGATTTTCATTCGTCGGACTGAGAGATCTATAATCTAATTTGTACTAGAAATAATTTTAAAAAAATAATTGTTTGAAATTGATTTTTTCAAAAGAAATAGTATTTGACGAAAGATTCTCCCAATTTCGAGAAATGGAGGAAACTTAAATTATCCTCTTTCGATTGGCTTCAAATTGATAACTTAGAAACGGAAATGGTTGAATTTCACAACAGTGTTCTACGGAGGAATAAATTTGCAGAACTAAACGTAAACTTAGAAAAAGAAATTGCAAGATCTGGAAAATTGTGACGAATATATTTTAACAACAAGCACTGAAAATATTATTTTAACTGAAGGGAACTCGTTGTCTAATTCGCTAATGTCGATGAAAAACTTAACAAGAGATCCTTTGACAATGTTTGGATCAACCTACGTTTGCGAACAGTTGTTTTCGACAATGAATTTTATTAAAAGTAAGAATAGAAATCGACTTGTCCGCTGCGTGTGTACGATTAAAAGTTACAAATATCGAACCACGTATAAATAAATTATCGTCCGAAAGACACAATAAGTGTCACGTTAAGTTCGATAATTTTTGTACTTATTTTCTTCCTGATACTGATGGTTTTAAACAAATCATAATAAAAAGTTAAATTTGTTTTTTGTTTTAAATATATATCGTGTAATTTTTTTTAATTTCCGAAGGTCTTCCAAAGAAAGAAAAAAACATTTTTTTGTGACACGCGGTTTTAAGTTCTACGGCTTCAAGACATTTTTTGACACGCGTTGGAAAAAGGTTCACCATCCCTGAACTAGGAGATGCGAGTCCATTGTTCATATTGGTGTTTGTCATTGTTATGATTTAATTTTATGGATACTTTACAATTTAGTTTTATCAATAAATAATATTGATATTAAGTTTTATTCGACATACCTATAGTTTAACTAAGACATAAAACTTCAAATACAGTTTATTAAGTTAATTTTATTGAGCGCTGTGGAGTGAAAGAAAATGTAGTGCCGAGGATTGAGAAAGGTATGTTGAGATGGTTTAGACATACAGAGATGATGAACGAATGGAGATAGACGAAATAAGCATACAAAACGAGTGTGGATGGAAGAGTTGGAAAGGGTCGACCTCAGTGAACGTACCTCATTCAGATTGAGAACGTTTTTAGCAAAGGCCGCCTTTGGAGTATCCTAATTAAATTAATAACAATGCAGCTACCTATATAGTTTGAGTTTAAAAAAATGTGGCTCTCAAGAGAAATTTCAATCTTTGTACTGTTGACATTTGGCTCTGTTGACTAATGAGTTTGCCGACCACTGCCCTAGACCTTCCTAAAAGAAATTCTGGTTCCAAATAGGCATCCTGTTTGAGAGATAAACTGAAATAAATAGAAAATACACACTTACATAATGAAATGGAGGTTTATTTACATTTGACATATGTATAGAACTTATCTAATAAAAAAACGCGTCTCGATTGTACATTACTGTCGATTTTTCTAATTTTAAATTTCGTCGATGTCAGGATAATTATCGAGTATTTCATCAAAGACATCGGCCTGGCTCTCATTTTGTGCTTTACTATTGCCTGCATTTTTAAAGTCATACGTATTGACGTTGAACAATTTGAGCATACGGGTGGAAGGAACGAATTTGACACATGAACCGCAGTTCTTTTGTAGAGTAAATCTCACCATCATAATACTTAGAAGTACTTCGAGGGACAAATTATTCCGTAATTTATTTTTAATTACTTTGTATGTCGGAAAAGCACGTTCGACACTTGGGTTTAAAATTGGTAGTGTTATTAGCGCCATTGAAAATTTAGCGATATTTTCAAATCGCTTTTTTCCCGCAGAATCAATCTTCAAATACTTCTGAATATTATTCAACAGAATTAGCTACATTTGACCACGATTTATTTTGCAATTGATTCCATTTTGACTCTACATCACTTTTATTGCCGTATAAGTGAGTCCGATGGAATTTCATAAAAATGTCATTGAGACTGGGTTTCACTTGAAATAATGCAACTTTAAGATGAAGATTAGACATCGTTCTCAGAACAGATAAGTTATCTGGTAATCGTTTTTGAATTTCTTGAGCCAAAGTACACAGAAATTTCTTACATCTCTCTTTGACATCTAATAATTCTTTCTCCTTGATATTTTGTGCAATAGAATGAAACTCAAAGCCAAAATACATCGCTGATGTATGCATTAGATGGGACTGAAAATCGAAATCCGCTAATTCAGAACATTTTTATTTTCTCTCACCGTTACGCAAAACTGTCACTACTTACTTTATCTTTATAATAATTATATTCGAATGAAATATGCAGAATTTCCGGAAAGACCACAAAAGAGAAATACTGAAAAACACAGTAAAAGTAACATAAAACAGTCGCCACTTGCCACGTGTCATGATTGCCGTTCAAAATGATAAAATTTGTTTATGGTTGTATTTTGACAGCTTATTTTATTTCGTTTTAATGAGAGAAAGTGGCAGTAAACTTGAAATCAACCTAAGAGTTAATTTCTGATTTTTTTAATGAACTTTAAATCTACGCTCTAAAACCCCCCATAAAAAAGTCCCCCATAGAGAATTGCCCTTAAAAAAGTAACTTCTAAAAAATGCGCCAAAAAAAATGTACCCCCTAGAAAATACCCCTAAAAATATGTTCCCCCCTCAAAATGCCCCTAAGAAAATGTGGCCCCCTAAAAACACCCCTTTTCATCTAATTTACCCCCAAATTTAGGGGCAAAACCCCTAAGTTGGCAACACTGACCACGCCGTATAACTCGCCGTAATGTCGCGCCCTCTACTGGTGAGCGACAACAATCGGTTCATTTTTCGAAAAATTCCCCATTGAAGCTTACGCTCCTTCTGTAGCTTCATGGTCTGTAGCTTCATGAGTACAGTATACTAATTCGATTAAAACTTTTAAGAGCATATGGGAATTAATCGTTTAATAACTCGATTATGATATTCTAAGTCGAGTTCCAAAAGTATATTTTTATTATGAAAAATACGCTTAATTATTTAAAAGAAATTTCTAAGATTGGTTTCTTTAACTTGTTATAAAAAGCTCATTGAAGAAAAAAAACCTTTAAAAAAAAATAAAAAGAATATAATGGTAGCTTTGAAATTTTTATGAAATATGTAACATTTTTGTGGGAGAAGATTTATTTTACTATAATTTGTATGGGTATATGAGTCTATTATTTTGCAAGAATACAATATTTTTACCTCTGAGTTATTTTTTTTTTATATATAAACTTAAATTTGCCTTTTTCAAGATATATTCAATTTTATTAATGGATTACTTAAAGAAATATTAATGCAATTTTTTTTAGCCATCTTATGTATTTACCGATCTGTTTTTTTCCCCCTCAGTTTGTCTCTCTTTCTCACACATATAGATGATACACCACTGGAAAAATGTATTCCATCATATGTTCAATGTTTCTAATGCTTTAAAACCAATGAAATGTACAATTTTAAATTAATCAAAAATTCTACAAAATATTGTCTCTGTGTAATATATTAAACTAAGTGGCAAAAACGGAATTTAATAAAGTCTCACTGCTTCGCTTTTCAATTGTATTGGATTTTTTTTTTCTGAAGGCGCAATATTTTTTTTCCATGCCTCGAAGCCAAAATCTCGAATTATCCCCTGCAATTGTCTCGATACGAAGTTTTCGTCCTGTTTAGGGCCTTGGTTTTTTTTTAAATTGCAGTTTCATTTGACCACGAATTCATAAAATCTTAAAAAAATCAAAAAAACATTTAAAAATCAAAAAAATTATAAAATAAACAAAAACATTCAAAAATACTTTTGTATTCTTACGCTTTTCTGCTTTTTTAGGCCTTCTTAACTTTAATTATTTTTTTTTCGTGGATCATTAGTCTTTTCTAATTTTCACTTAAATCTTTTTTCAATTCCTACTATTAGTTCACACTCTCCCTATATATATTAATATATCTTGTTCAAATTTTCAATCGTTAATAAAATACTTTTTATTCATCTACTCAAGTTCAAATACATTTTTTTAAACTTGTAGTGGATGGCACTTGATGTTAATACAGTTTTTTCAAATATTAATTCATTAATTAAATTTAATTAATCAATTTTAGTTTTATATGGGAGCCCTTTCAATAGGAAGAGACCTAGAGCGTCTCTTGCTCTTGAATGGTAATTTCCCTCTTAAAACTGCTCACGAATGGGATTTTAAAAGATGGCACATTGCTTGCTATCCAAAAGCAGGAAACCGTAAAATATAATTGCCTGGGAAAGAGTCTAAATGGTTTTTTAACAATATCAAGCTGTTTCAATTTACGAGCAGATGAAAAGTAAGCAACAACAGTAGCTGAGGGTAGACCACCCAGAATTCAAGGTTATTTCAAAGAAACAAATTTGGTAATGTTAAATATTGCTTCTGAAGTAACAGAATTAAAATATTTCTTGCCATTAAATTAATTCTACATTTAAGTTGGGGCGAAATTAGCACAACCTAACTGTAGCGACAAATTCCACGCTACAGACATTGTTTTATCAAATAATCACTAAGCCTATGTTTATCAGGCAAGATGACGGGATGCTTTGCTTTAAAAGGGAGAGGTAAATGTCTCAACTAACCTCCCACTCGTAACAGACCATCTTGGTCCATGAAAGGATGAAGATTTTTTAGTTTACAATTCATCGGTAAATCTCTATTATCTTTCATACATTTTAATTCTTCAGAAAAATACACACCTTGAACATACAAGATAATTTTGTTTAAAGCTTGGATTCTCTCCATGGCATTAATGGGAGAAACCTTGCTTTTTGAATCAGTTGTTTTACCTGAATCGATCGTTCACCTCTTACAATGAGTGATGAAGCTAACACAATAAGCTAAAACAGTAACAGTCTTAGTTAGTGTAGAAACATGATCAAATAATAGCTCAATTACATTATCAGGTTTTACATTAGAAATATTTGCAGAAAATATAGAATTTTTCTTCTTTTCGATCATAACATTAGAGTCACTAGAAAAGTCAGTCATTTGTGTCTCTACGGACCAATTTTCTTGACTCGTTGACAACCAGTCAGGCCCATGCCACCAAAGGTTACAGTCTGGTAGAGCTTTAGGTGAAACCCCTCTAGAGGCTATGTCAGCTGGGTTTTGTTTCGAAGGAACGTGCCGCCAGCGTTCAGATGGCACTAGTTCGATAATTTCGGCTGTTCTGTTGGCAACGAAAGCTTTCCACTTCCTAGGGGAAGAATACAACCATGTCAAAACCACTCGTGAATCTGCCCAGGCGTGGAAAGTGATGGTATAATCTTTTAGAATATGTGAAATCGTAAAGAAGAGTTTAGCCAACAACCGAGCACCGTTCAGCTCCAGCCGGGCAGTTGAAATTGGTTTTAGTGGAGCAACTTTAGTTTTTGCCGCAAGGATGGTCACTTTGGAATCACCATCAATATCCTTTTGTACTGCGTTCAATACCGCAGCATAGGTCAATTCTGAAGTGTCTGCAAACACATGAATAGTTATCTCTAAGCCTCTAGTGTGGATCCATCTGGGAATTTTGATTACCGAGAGGCAATCGAACTCTCCCTGGAAATTCTTCCACCTTTCTTCGAAATTCGCCGGAAGGGGACTGTCCCATCCCAACTTTAGTAAACAAAGTTGGTGGTAGAAGATTTTAATTGAAATGGTGCATGGAGATAATACTCCTAGTGGGTCGAACAGCCTAGCAGATTGAGCCAAGAACTTCCGTTTAGTAATTTCGTTCTCGAAGTAAAAATTAACTTTAAAAATAAAAGAATCAGATTTAGGATTCCAACATAATCCTAAAACCTTGGATTGCTCACCGTCCTTCAATTCGAACACTTCATTGACATTATCAGTTTTAATCGCATTGAAGAGCTCCTTTGAGTTAGACTGCCATTTTCTTAAATGAAAACCTCTATTTTCCAAAAGAAAAAGAATTTCTTGGCATACCCTTGGCAGCTTCATTTTCGTTACGTGCACCTCCCAAGAGGTCATATAAAAGGAATTTTCAATGAGAAAAGCAGCCTCAGGATAAACAGGACGAGCATCATTCGCAATTTGCCTTAAACATCGGGTTGCAAGAAACGAAGCACATTTTAGACCATATGTGACAGCTTGCAGCTTATACTCTTGAATGGGATCGGATTTACTGTATCTCCACAGAATTCGTTGAAAAGCTTGATCAGAAGCAGACATTAAAATCTGGCGATACATTTTCTCCACATCGCAACAAAATACCATCGGGGAAAGCCTGAAATTCAATAAAGTCACAAATAAATCGGGTTGTTGTTTAGCACCTGCACCTAGTGCATCGTTTAAAGAATTGCAGTTGCTAGTTCTACAACTTGCGCCAAAAACCATCCTTAACTTAGTAGTGGTACTGCTGGGTTTTAAAATGCCGTGGTGAGGTAAGAAATATTTTTCATTATCGACTAATTCTGAAGAGACATCCTCCGAAACCTTCATATGTCCTAGCTCTTCATATTATTTCATAAAGGATTTATACTGTTCCTCTAAATCCGAATTTCCATTAAATTTTCTTTCCATACTCTGGAGACGAGACAATGCAACTTGATAAGAATTTCCTCATTCAACTTCTGATTTAAAAAAGGGAAGTTTCACGACGAACCGTCCGTTTTTATCGATTTCATAATTTTCCCTAAAGTGTTTTTCGCAGAAACTTTCTTCTTCACTTAAAACTTCTTTTTTTATTTTAAGAACCTCTTCAGTTTCCCAGAACCGTTTTAAAACTTCATCAACGTCCGGATTTCATAACTTCAAAAAATAATCTATACCAATTATTATATCTACCCTTTTCGCTTCAGCGAATTTGGGATCGGCTAATTCAATGGATTTTAAATATTCTAAATCATTAATATTTCACGGTTACTCGACAAATTTGAAGTTAATTTATTCAAAATGAAAGCTTCAATCACGAGCATGTTGTTAGGATTATGCCTTGACTCGAGAAATAACGTTACACTACCTCTTGTCTTGCCCGCAGAGGAATTAGCAATTCCACAAACTGAAAACCGGCATTTTCTCTTTTTGGATTTAACTTGTCAGCGCAAGATTCTGCAATGAACGGACATTGACTGCTGCTATCTAAAATAATTGTGCAACCCACTTTTCTTCCTCGTGCATCATTCACTGAAACAATTGCAGTTGGCAGCAAGCCAACAAATTTTTCCCTCGCTGCGTTCAAAGCAATGGTGGTATTTACCAGAAGTTCTTGATTTGGCATATCATTTTTAATATTCGTTGTATGGGAATCGAATGCGAATTCATGTAAACTAGTATGGTGGGATGATTTATTACATATTTCACAAACAAGATTTAGAAAAGCATCTTTTAATTTGATGCGAGCCTTTCAGACATCGATAATACAAAGCATTCATTCGTATGATTTCTCTTCGAACAGAGATTGGCATAGCATTAAATTTATAACACTTCGAAATGCTGTGCATTCCAGAACATTTTAAACATTTACTCGTATTATTAGATCTAACATTCGTTATGTTGTTAGTCACTTTCGTTTTTACTATGCTATGAGAATGAGAAACATCTGAATAATAACATCGGTTGTTTACGGATTCTATAAAGTATTCAAATGTGGGAAATTCTATTTCTGTCGTTTCTTGAGCCCATAATTTTCGTGTTTCGGAATCTACCTTGTCTAACAAAAGGTGTATTAACCACAAATCTCTTGAATTAGCTCCCTCATGCAATGCCTTTAAACCCCGAATAACTTCATCCGCAACGTCAGCAAGTTTTCTTAATTTTGCGCCATTTGGTTCGGAAAGCTTATTTTGTTCCAGAAAAGTATTGATTAAAGCTGTAGAGATATGCTTTTTATTACCATAGCGTTTTTCTATTTTTCCCCATGATTCATCGTAACTGTTCTCAGACACCGGAAGGTGCTTCATTAAATCAGCGGCTGATCCCGAAAGTAAACCTTTTAAATACTGGAACTTATGTATTTTTGATAACGAATCGTTATCATGCACTGTAGATTTATATAAATCTTTAAAATTCAACCAATCTAAGTAATTTCCCGTAAAGGATGGAATTGTAATTTTAGGTAACTTAACAGTTCCGTTTCTGTTATCTACATCAACACTCGAATTATTTTGGCGAATTTAGGCCAATGAAGCCATCGCTTCTATCTTTGAACAAATTATAACTTTAATTTATAAATAAACATCTTCTATTTCAGAAAAATCAGATTTTTCTACTGGAAGTAATAAATCTAATTTACTAAATTCATCAAATGCTGATTCCAGCCGTTTTAAACGTACAGTCAAATCCGCTAAATCAAACTGTTCTTTGGATTCTAAATAGAGTTTTAACTTCGTTAAAGAAGCCATTTTTTTGGCCTCTGGCCCTAATTATCTCTGCATTTTCCATTACGGAACTTATCAAAACAATTCAAACAACTTTCTTACAACTTATGAACAAAACAAAAAAATTCCACTTATCTCAACAGTGGAATCAAAACCATCTCGCCATCGATGCCTCCAAAATTGTTCTTCCAAACTAAATATTGTCGAGCCAAGACGCACAAAAGGGTCGGCTATAAGACTTTTATTGACACATAATAACAGAGAATTTCGTCCTACCAGCAAAGAGCCAGAAAACAACGTAATATTTGAAACCGGTAGTATCTTAGCAGGGCCGGCGCTAGGGGCGGGCAAGCCGGGCTCCTGCCCGGGGCGGCAACCATAGGAGGCGGCAAATGGGCTGTAAAATTAACTAGTTTATGAAGAAAATGATTAAACCAAGATTCATTTGAATACTTATGAAAAATTAATAGGTGGAATTTTAATAAAATTTGCTTTTAATATGTTTTACGAACTTTTCAGTATAAGTACCCACTCACTTCAAAAATCCTCAAGCATGAGAATGACATAAGATTGAGGTATGTAGTTTTTAAATAAGCTTCAGAGATAAATTATTGGTACTAGGTGCTTCTACGAATTGCTTCAACAATATAAATGCTTGTTCAAAATTATTTAGCCCTCCGAGGTACAAGTGATAAACTTTACGATTTCCGTAATGGTAATTTTTTACAAATTATTCAATTTCTTGCTCAGTTTGATCCAGTAATGGAGGAGCATATCCGCAGAGTGCTCAAAAAAGAGGAAGTTAAAGTCCACTATATCGGAAAAGATATTCAAAATGAAATAATTATTCTTTTAAGTGAAAATATAACATCTCACATTAATAGCAAGATTATAAAAGCTAAATATTATTCAATAATTCTAGATTGTACTCCTGATGTCAGCAAGATCGAGCAAATGACAGTCTTAGTAAAGTATGTATCCATTGACAAATCCAATCCCAATGAGGTTTCCATTAAAATTAATGAAAGCTTTATAGTCTTTCTTCTGGTTGAAAGATCGACGGGCTCTGAACTCTCAACTCAAACACTTAAAATACTTGTAACATTGGGATTGAATTTGCAGGATATGAGGGGACAGGCTTACGATAATGGGACCAACATGAGAGGCGATAAATCGGGAGTACAATCTAGAATAAAAGCGTTAAATTGACATACCGGCTAATTTTGAGCTTACCCAGCCACGTCATAGAGTTCGAAGAAGGAATGTTAATTTTGAATATGAGGCACGAGATGATCCGATAGAAGATCCTACTTTGAAATATAAGGCAGAGTTTTATTTTTTCACGTTAGACCAAGCTATCAATGCACTTGAATCCAGGTTTGATTTCATTAGTATCCACAGCATCTATTTCCAGTTTTTATACAATATTTATGATTTATAAGATACCCCTCAAAACAACTTACTAAAATATTGTAAAGATCTAGAAATAGTGTTAACTGATGGGAATTCATCAGATATAAACGCGCTGGACCTGGCAGACGAGATAGTATCAGTTTTGGTCTTACTAAATAAAAAAGAAAGTCCAATCAAGATTTTAAAATTCATTTCAAAGCTGGATTTTGCTTCAAATCTCGGTATAGTTTTAAGAATCTTGCTTACTCTCCCAATAAGTGTGGCAAGGGGAGAAAGAAGTTTCTCCAAATTAAAGTTAATTATAATTTTTTTACGCTCTACAACTACCGAGGATCGGCTGAATGGCTTGACAACATTAGCCATTGAACATGAGCTAGCTGAAGAAATTTATGTCAAAAAAATTATCAAAAAATTATCAGAATTAAAAGTGAGAAAAAAACACTTTTAAGTTTAACTGCATTTTTAATAATTAGGTTTTTATTTTTAGTGGTTCTGTAATTTGTTTTTCTATCTTTTTAATACAGTAACCACCGCTTATAGTGATAACTGGTTATAAGAATCAACCGTTTATAAGAATCAATATCGCGAAAACAAAAACAAATGTATTATTTCCATATTAAAATTTTCGCTTTAAAGAATCAATCCACCGGTTTTAAGAATCAGTTTACACTCTTCGCTTTCCTTTCATTTTTCCATAAAAGCCAATTAAACCCTCAAAAGACACGAAGTTCTTTCTCTCTTTTTTTGGGAAAGATTGATAAGATGGGATGGAATATAGTCATAAAATTCCCCCCCTTTCTTTATTAGACATAACATAATAGTTTCCCTTTAAACGCTTTACCACAACACTGTCCTATTAGCTTGACCCGGGGGCATCTTTACCCGTCCGAGTCCGATTTCACTTTTCTCCACTAACAAACAAAAATAAGGACTCTTTTTCCCCACCTCCCACATCCTGGTTGCGGCTCCCTGGACCCTAAAACACATAAATCTTCGGCTAAGTGTCCACTATCATATAGGCAAACGTGACATTAGTAGATTCAGCACGTCATCAAACCCTGAAACGTAAGCTAGAAGGTGAATCTTCGTCTGAGACTATAAGTATTGAAAGAGGTATAAACAGCCTCCTGAAAACTTCATTACGTCAAACTACCATAGAAAACTTTTTCTTGCTCCCTTCCTGTAGTTGAAATGTTAAAACTGTTAAGCAGGTATGTTGTAACTTGTAACAATTATTGTATTTTTTTCTTCTCTTACTATAATCATGTGTATCTACTTATAGATCTAAAAATTAAGTTGTATTTTTAAAACTATAAAAAATAATTTTAATAAAGATAATTAATGTAAATTAAAGAGTATTTTATGGTAAATTATCTAATATATGTATATATAGGTGTGTGTGTTCCTTTCCAAAAACCTAAATTTCGGCTATAAGAATCAACCGCTTATAAGAATCAAAAACAGTAATAACAAACGTGATTCTTATAAGCGGAAATCACTGTATATATATATATATATATATATATATATATATATATATATATATATATATATATATATATATATATATATATATATATATATATATATATATATATATACACACGTATGTCTGTGCGTGTGTGTATGTAAACAATAATGAGACCCATATAGGGTGCACTCAAGAAATCCCCTTTCGCCAGCCGATCCTAAAATGATGCATGCAAAGCATTCAAAACAGAGGGACGAGAGGTGGGAGTGACGAACATTATTTTGACACGAAGCACTCCAGCCTTACTCGGCAAAAGTAATCGGCTGACAAAATGTAGAACGTCCATCGAAAACCCCAATCAAAGGCCAGTAATACATAGACAGGGTTCCCACCTATATCCCTTACACCCCCCCCCCTTAACTTCTAAACGGTGTCAACTTAGGTATAGCGAAAAGGCTTCGAAACTTATTGAAGTCGATTTTGAAAAAAAAATGAGCCTTTACTGTTCCTCCAATTTGTCAAACTGACCTTTTGAGGACCTTTTTTAAAATCACGAAATATCTTTTGTCTGTGAAGATCAGATGTAGGACTTTTTTTACACAAAATGAAATACGTTTGTATTGAGGGAGGTGGTGGTGACTATGCTTTAAAGAAGAGATTCCCAACGGGGTCCAAGTGGCCACCTTGGGGAAGTTTATAAAGGGTTTATAGTATTCCAGGGGTCTATGATAATT
Organism: Dolomedes plantarius; assembly: GCA_907164885.2. Lineage (NCBI taxonomy): Eukaryota > Metazoa > Arthropoda > Arachnida > Araneae > Dolomedidae > Dolomedes > Dolomedes plantarius. The sequence continues at coordinate 199,497,376 of OU015496.1, read as the reverse complement.
TTTTCTGTTTTAAAATTGAATTGAATTTTTAGGAATATAATTACTAGTTAATAATATAAGTTTTAATATGTATAAATACAGATTTGCATAGGGCGGAGTGATCCACGCATCTAAAGTCGAATGACATGACGCTTTCGTATACGCCTTGAATGCTTTTGTTTGTGTAACAACACTAGGCAGTACAGGGGAAATCCACTGGACCTTAAACGGCACATGGATCCTCCAGATGCAACCAATCAGAAGCAGTTTCATTTTTTCTGTTGGCGATGTTTGTGCAATTACAATCAGTGCTTCTGAAATCTTGTTTATATTTGTAAAATTAAAAATGAAAATGGTACAAAAATAATAAAACTATTGAACCACTTTTTCTAATTTTTTTGTTCATATTCTTAGTCAAATTTTTATCTTTAAATGTTTTATGTGCAATTATTAGTATTATGATTATGCTGTATGAGAAAAATGTAATAGGGTCCATGAAGAAAATCATTCTTTTAAAAGGGGTTTATGTAGGAAAAAGTTTGGGAATCCCTGCTTTGAAGTCTTTAAACACTTAATCTTGTAGCTTGCAGAGATTAAACAAAGGTCAAAATAGTAGCAAGCTAATATTCCACGGTAATGCAGTTAATATAGAAATCGACTTTCAGAATTTGTTATTTGGTTATAAACGTTTCAAAAATGTGCCTACCACTTTATTTACTTTTCTTGTTAAAATTTTGCCGTTGTCAAGTAAGCATTTCATATCCATTGCAATCGAAACGAAAGCCTTCATTTGCCTTAGTAATATTGTTCATTACGAAGTTACAGATTTTCTAAGAATTACAGAATTTCTAAGAAATATAAATGGAAGTTTAATGAAGAATTATTTATTAAGCTCGTATTTCTTTTGCAAGAGCTTTGGTAGAAAAACAAATGTATCTGTTAATTAATACTTTTCATTAAATTTTGTTATCTTCTTGTTGATTTCACAGTTACCGTCATTTTTATGTTAAATGGCTAGTTACGTTATTCGTAACGCAGCAAAAAATATATTTTTTTAGGAAACCCCCACAGACAGGCTAGAAAGCAACTCGGTCAGTTTTCAGTTTTTTACACTGCAACGCATAAAATGGGACCTGACATCAATTTGGTTAGGTTTCTGTGTCTCTAAGTTGTCCAAAGATTGGTTAAAAGGCCCCTGGTTTGGGGTGTTTCAAATTTACCGACGCCTTTTGTTCCATTTTAAGAATTGCAAAGGCATTGACGAAATATTTTTCGAAATTTTCGGAACAGGATTTAATATTTACCAGCGTACAGTGAAAATTAAATAAAAAGATTTAAGGAAGAAACGTGTTGAAAAGATACGAAAACTTTTATTTTTTCAAAGTCTTATAAGTGCACACAATACACAATGATTATCATAAACACAATGAAACGCTTGTAATGTTTAACAGAGCTTGACAAGGGTTTTTTAGTGTCTAATAATTGCGAGCGATCATCAATTATACATCGTAGTATGAAGGTTCCTCTTTAGGATATTTTGATAAAGGTTCTTGTCTGCTCAACAGAAGACAAAGTTCCTTTTCCTACAGTTGAAAAATGCGAATCAGTTCAGCCCTTTCGCCGTTCCTTACACTTGCGAGGAAGAAACGTTGCCCGGAGAGTACCGCTTGGAGGCGGGCTGTTGAACACTCCCCTTTACAGCAAGACCATCCGCGCGGCCCGATGCCAGTGGGCCGGCGTGTTTCTCACTTTTTTTCTTTTTTTTTAAATGGAGGCACGAAGTTTAGAGGATACATTTCCCAGCCTGATGTTGTTGGCTCAGAAATAAAAAATCAATTTGTGGCGAAGAGGTTGACACGAGCCAGATGGTAGCGGCACTGGTGAGGAGGAAGATACAAGCCAGATGGTAGTGGCTCTGGTGAAGAGGAAGATACAAGCCAGATGGTAGCGGCTCTGGTGAAGAGGATGATACGAGCCAGATGGTAGCGGCTCTGGTGAAGAGGAAGATACAAGCCAGATGGTAGTGGCTCTGGTGAAGAGGATGATACGAGCCAGATGGTAACGGCTCTGGTGAAGAGGATGACACGAGCCAGATGGTAGCGGCTCTGGTGAAGAGGATGACACGAGCCAGATGGTAGCGGCTCTGGTGAAGAGGATGACACGAGCCAGATGGTAGCGGCTCTGGTGAAGAGGATGACACGAGCCAGATGGTAGCGGCTCTGGTAAAGAGGATGACACGAGCCAGGTGGTAGCAGCTCTCGTGAAGAGTTTGTCCCGAGCCAGTTGGTAGCGGCTCTGGTGAAGAGGATGATACGAGCCAGATGGTAGCGGGTCTGGTGAAGAGGATGATACGAGCCAGGTGGTAGCGGCTCTGGTGAAGAGGATGAAGTTGCATAAATTTTAAATCCCAAATTGTACGGATATTTAAAGCTCTATAGAGAGACAGTGGATGATTACACATAATAAAAAAGCTGTTTTAGAAATTTAGTTCATCGATGGAAAATCTTCATACAATTTTGTCCATGTAGGCTTGTTTGGTTAGTCTTTCGCAGAAGTCCGGAAACAACTGCACAAAAGTCGCCGTATTCTTTTCTTTAAACTAAGTCGAGGTACATCAGTTGTAGTTTTGATGTCGCAGTCATTCAAAAACCTTTCCATGAGCGGGTTTGGAGGTTTAGGAGCCTTACGCAATACCAGGGCAGAATTAGGAGGATTTCGAGGAGGTTTAGGAGGTCTAGCATCAACATATTCGTCCATAGAGCTTTCAGTGGCAGTTTCATAAATATCAACGTCATCTTCTTCCTCAAATGCCAGGAAAACTTCTTTTGACATTTTACCCTTTATTTTTTTCTTTTCAATAAAAGCGTACAATTGGTAAATCCAAAAGCCTGATAACAAAATTCAGTAGACGTCCGACGTAGTGAACAAGAACACAGCAGACACGATAAGAACTAACCTGTCCAATGATAGATATTTCAACAAAGAACAATAAAAAGATCTCGATGTCAAGAGATATAAGAAAATTTCAAAGAATTCTCAAATTAAAATAAAAGCAATTACGACAAGCTTTCAAGCGCTTAAACCTTCACACATAAGTATTAGGTTTAAAATGGCGACTGTAAAAAACCTTTGTTGCGTAGCAGATCTGTTGTAAAAATATTTATGATTATTAGCATTGTTGATGATTAACAATGCTATGAGCCGTTTACACAACAGTGAGAAAGAACGATATCCTCTGAACAATGCTTAATATTTTCTCTTTATTTCTGGCTATTATTAAGATTCTTGTTACGTATATTTTGACAGCGTGGCTATTCATAAATGATTACTGCCTTTAAAGATGCATAGAAAATTGAAAAGTTTTATGTAACACTGTCCAATTTGTACTAACACACAAAAATTTTAAATTCCACTTAAATATCTGGTAGGGTTGGCGACATGTTTACCTCTGTTTATTTTTCTACGCCAAATAACATTATTTTATTAACTGCATAACCAACAATCAGAAGCATTTAATTTAATGTTAAAATTCAATTTACTCAGTTTCAAATTCAATTTACTCAGTGTAGCGTTCCTTGTTGCATACCACCTCATTTATATTTTTTACAACTGGGTTGAATTTTTCCAGCTTAAGGCTTCCAAAGACAGCTCAGACAACCCAAACTCTAACTGTATCTGGAAAAAAATGTGTCTGGAATTCCAAATCATACCGGATCACAGTTTGCAGTTACGATAAAAAGTATCGACGTTGTCGTCTAGTTTCACAAATTGAAAAATTTTAACAAAATCCAATGAAAAAACTCTTTCTGGAGCACTGTAAAATATAGGATTTAAATTTTATCCCTCAGTTAACGGATGGGAAACAAAAAAATCCCCACACATAAACGTTTTCAAAACTTCCAGCGCTCAATCATATTCTGGAGTACAAAGCTTCATTCGGAATACAATGTTCCGAACTTAACCTGCCAAAGATTATAGGACGGGTTCTTAAGACCTCTTCTAGAATTTGTTTTTGTACTTCACTATACTTAATACAGTCGGACCTCTATATATCGAACTTCCATATATCGAAAGTCTCTATATATCGAACAGTTGGTGAATCCCCGTTTTCATTAGGTAGAGAAACTATCTCTATATATCGAAAGAAATTTCTATATATTGAATTTTTTTTCCAAAAGATTCTTAACGTGGCACGTGATTTTCTTCTCTCGTAATGAAGTTCAGGGCATAGAAACAAGGCAAAAAGTTTGTAAGGTGTGGGAAAACGATGTGTCAGAAGTCACTATAAAAAATTGTTTTGAAAAGCTGGTTTTATTGATTCACCTATAATCGAAGAAGAAAATGTAGTACCACAAATCGAACAATGTTGGGAACAGTTACAAAAGCGATGCCTTATCAAAGATGAAACTTCCCTTAGAGATTTTTTAGACGTTGATGAAGGCATTATTGTTTCAGATTACCCCACAGATGACGACATCGTAAACTCACTTCAGGAAGAACAAACTGACATCCAAGAAGAGGAAGAGACTCTAACTGAAGCAGAAATCGTTAATCCTTCGAAAAAAGAAATGCGCGCAGTATTTGATGTAATCCGTCGTGGTCTTCAATTTGCGGAAAAATGTCCCGGAGGCTGTATTTAGTGGACTTAATAAGTGCGAACACTTTTATGATGAATTTTCTTCTAAATTTATTGTGCAACAAGACATTCGAAAGTTTTTTACAAAAATGTAAATCAATTGCGTTTGTATTTAAAGGTATGTAAATTTTGTTTGATAATTAAATCTAGTATAATTTATTGATATTTTTTTAATCGATAATAATTTTCATTTATGAATGTACGCAATTTGTAGCAATGTGATTCATATTTAAATTTGTTGATATGAAAGTGATTTCGTATATTAGAAGAAAATGCACATTTTTCTTGCATAACCGTTTCTATATATCGAATTTTTTTCGGGAACCGTCGACTTCGATATATGGAGGTCCAACTGTATTTGGTTGTTGATTGCATTTATATAAGCTATGAAAATTATCAGTAATCTTTGTTATAAATAATGCAGAATAATAGATATGTTTATATATATATATATATATATATATATATATATATATATTATATTGTTCCGTCTTCCTGAGGTCGTTAGGACAAAATAAAATCTCTTCAGAAAGTTCACACATAATAAATTTATTATTTTGTAAATTCTTCAGATTCAAACATAAAAGACGTAACAACAGTGTTCTACACAGCAGAAAACTCTAAAAACACAAGTCAGGATACCAAAATGTTCAATACAATACACGCCAATTGACGCAGTTTCAACACATTCAGTTCTCACTAGGAAATTGAACTCAGTTCCAATGCCAATGTCAGGTACATTTATAGATTTCAAAAGCGCCCTCTATAGGTTAGTGACAGCTAGATATTCCTAGAAGCTTCCAGAAAGGTTCTGTTGGCGAAATATCGCCAAATCTGGAGACCAAAAAAATTCACAAAATCCATCGCCAATTCGGCGATAACTCTCATATTTGGCGAGATTCCCATAGACTCCCATGATAAATACATAGCTATAGGAGCTCTTTCATAGAAGCTATTTAAACGAACCATACATATATATACATATGTAACATGGGAGACAGAACGCATACTCAGAAGATGTCTAGTCTCCCATGTTACGGTGAGGAGATGCAGTTATATTCAAGAATAGATTTACTTCATTTAGTTTTTTGTATTTAAGTCCCTGCACATTGTCTTTATTTTGAAAATCTACAATCTTTTGTAACTCGATTAAATGATTTATTTGTTGATTGAGTTCTGAAATAGGATTTCTGGATAGCATGTTGGCCTCAATGTTCGCAGTTCCTCTCTGGTATTTTATTTCATAGTCAAACATACTTAATTTTAATGACCAACGAAAAAGTCTTCCTCTAAGATATTTTAATGTTCCTCAACCAGACCAGGGCTGCATGGTCAGTGTGAATCGTAAATTTCCTACCATGGAGGTAGTGGTAAAACCGATCAAGACTGTCAACTATGGCGAGACATTCAAGTTCTGAGATTGAGTAATTTACCTCATAAGGTTTCAAAACACGTGAATGATATGCTATGGGATGTAACACCCCATCTTCACCTGGCTGCTTCAGAACAGCTCCAATTTGGTGTTTACTCGCATCCACAAATAGGTGACAATCTTTTGTTACATCATACAAATGCAATATTGGTTTACAAATCAATAAATTCTTAAGATCCTCAAAAGCTTCTTGGCACTTGTCTGACCATCCCCATTTTACTCCCTTTTTCAATAATGTATTTAATGGATGTCTTACTTTTGCATATTTTGGAATAAACTTATTATACACATTTATTGTGCCCAAGAATCTTTGGAGTTCTTTTACATTAGTTGGTGGTTTCAAACACTTTATCTTTTCAATGTTAATGTTGTCTGGGGTAATTTTCCCATTTGCTACATTATATCCAAGAAAATTAATTTGTTGCTGCAGAAAAGTACATTTAGCTAATTTTAACTTGATATTCTCTTTTTTGAAAATGTTAAACAGTATATCTAAATGTTCAAGGTGTTGTTCTTTGGAGTCAAAAAGTAACAAAAAATTATAATATCATCGAAATAGTGGCATGCAAAGTTAACTTTATATTTATCTAAAATTCTCCTGATAGTCCTATTGAATATTGCAGGGGCTTTCTTTAAGCCAAATGGAAGTCTTAGCCACTCGTATAAGCCAAAAGTAGTGGCAAATGCTAATTTCTCAGTATCTTTTGGGTGGACGGGTACATGCCAGTACCCTGAGGTAAGGTCCAAAGTTGAAAAGTAATTAGCTCTGCTTAATCTATCTAGAATATCATCAATTCTGGGTAAGGGTTCTGCATCTGTCTTTGTAATTAAATTTAGTTTTCTGAAATCAATACAAATTCTAGTTTTTCCTTCATTTCGCTTTCTTGCCAAAGTCACAGGACTTGAGTATGAACTATGTGATTATTTTATGATTCCTGCTTCTAACAAATTTTTAATTTGGGTCCTGATCTCTTTTTCCTCAATTGGCGAAGTCCTGTATGCTCTTAGACTCACTGGTAAATCAGAATTTAGGATTATTCTTTGGGGTTCCATCCTTATTTTGCCTATGTCATATTTGTTAGTTGAAAACAGTCTATTATTTTTGTGCAATAAATTTTTTAATTCCCTATCAACATCTAAATTTTTGATTTGATCATTAATGTCAACATTTTCATAATTTGGGGTATTTTCTGCTTTTATTTCACCAGAGTGTTCATTGAAATTTTCACTTACATCATAATCAATACAGAAAATATCATTTTCTTTCTGCGAGTTTTCTTCATAAGGGTTAAACATATCAGAAACTTCAATTTCATGAACATTACTATTATTATACACATGCTTATTATCACATTTATTTTGTAGGTGTAATGAAATTTTACTTATATCACAAATATTAACCATCTTCAAAGAAATTCTGTTTTGATACACACAAAATTGGTTACAGTCAATTACTAATTTAAACTCTTTACACTCAGGAAGTCCCAGAATAAGATAAGGCAAGTCATTGTCCAAAACATATGCAGATATGTTTCTAATTATTTTCCCTATTCTCAAAGTTAATACACATTTAGTTGTAATTAAGATTTCACCCTCCGCTTGCCTGACCTTAATTGGAGAGCTAGAATAACATTTCAGTTTACACTGCTTGACCAGTTTTTGTGACATCAGACTAATAGTCGAAGCAGTGTCAATCACACAATTTTAAAAATTCTGTTTCTCATTTCTGTATAGTCCTTTTGTTTTATCAATCCCATGATTTCTGATAATTTTCCCCCTCAATGACAGTAATTGTCATTCTGGGGTCTGATCTCTTTCAAATTCAGGTTCCTCGTAATGATGTTTATTGTCTGACACCAACATCTTATCAAATCTCTCATTAATAGAGCAAGTTTGTTCCCAATGGTAAGCATTGCTTATGCCAAAATTAGAACATTTTCGACAGGGTCTAGGTGGTAAGTCTGCATATTGTTGGTGGTGATTAATTTGGTTATTGGGTCTGGGTGCAAAATTTCTATTCAACTTGTGATCTCTGGGTTGCCATTGTCTGAATTGTTGCTGCTGACTATAATTAGGTCTAAACTGAGTTTGTTGATTATTACTAGGTCTAAATTGATGCTGGGAAGAGTAATTTTGTCTAAATTGATGAGGTGGGCTATAATTCATCCTAACTTGAGGTTGGTCGTAGTAATTCTGTCTAAATTGGGGCCTATTTTCAAATCTAGTGTTAAAAAAGTTATCCCGATCCCCTTGATTAGCTTTGTTTCCTTCATTATCTATTTTGATTAGCTTATTAGCCAACACTATCCATTCTGTCGTTGTTTGAGGAGGATTTGCAGCTATGGTCATTCTCATTTAAGCATTTAGACCTTATGTTAGGCCCTCTAGTATTAACTTCTGTGATAACCCCAATCTTTTTCCTACATCAATTTTTTTATGAAAATATTTGGTTAAGTCATCATCATATTCAAATTTCAAATTGGAAAATTCAGAGAATTCCACGCTATCTGCCTCAAAGAATAATTCTTGCAAAGTATCTTTTAATTCTGTCCATTCTTGAATGTGTAAACAAGAGTTTATGAAGGTCGTAAGAGCTTTCCCTTTTAGGAATTTTGAAATACATCTTATTTTGTGTTCATCTGAAACATTTGCTTGGGAAAATTTCTGCTCAATATAGGCAAGCCATTTTTGTAGTTTCATACCCCCCTGTGGGTCAAAAGGAATAAAATCCCTGAATTCTTTCTCTAAATTATCAAGTTGAAATTGGTCCTTGCATTCTGTCCCTTCATTTTTATTTTCTGTTTGTTTCCCCTGATTTTCTGTTTTTATATTTTTCCCCTCCATTTTATAAGTTTAACAAAATATCAATTTAAGAAATACACAGATAAACACTCTAAAATTTCTAGGAAATGCAATCAAAATACAGATCACATTTTCGGGAAAAATTTCTTGTTCAGGTTAGTGTTCAAAAAGTTTATAAAATAAATCATACGACCTGTTCTTGACTCTGATAATTCCGAAGTTAGCGTCCAAGAAAACTTTTAAAGGCTCCTCTGAACAGCGCTGGGCTTGCATTCAGGGAATCGAAGTAATTTTAACTCACACACAAGAACTGTAGTTAGAGAAAAAAATCGGCACACACATCGATGATTTTTTATTGGCGGTGATTACACTCTTTGATGACACTCGTGATAAATTTAACTCCGCAGCCCCTGGTCGTCACACGGCAAAAAGACAGTCTTGAAGTCCGGATAGAAGAACGATGGATTTAAATCCACAAACACTGTTCATCACACGGGTAGATGGGCAGGAGGAAAAAAATATATATCTCTGTACAGCGCTGAATTGGAAAGAAGATGACGTAACACTTTGGCGGTGACCTACTTTCGTTTTCTGCGTTGCTAACTTGGTGCGGCGAAATTAACTAAAACATTGAACCGGTGGAAAAAAATGTATCAGCCGACGATCCTTATGGCAATGGAACTCCTTTGTGATCTTCTCGCAGCAGGTGAGATAATCGTGCCGGCTTTTTGTGACATGGGAGACAGAACGCAGACTCAAAAGATATCTAGTCTCCCATGCTACGGTGAGGAGATGCAGTTATGCTCAAAATAAATTTATTTCATGATTAAAGACGACTAATATGAGCTTTTTACGGGAACATTTTTATTCAATACACCGACCGATCCGTCGGTATGGATGCAGCAAGATAAAGTACAGGAATCCGTCCTACTTCCGGATATCAAGTCTTATATAAACTTCAGTCCATCACGTGATTAAAGGGTGTGTCTTAATAGTTGATTGGTTTAAAGTTGTTGTTGATGTGCAGAACTGATTTAAACTTGTACTGACGTTATGCAGCGTCCCTTTACTTAAAAAAGACAGCCATCTTTAATGATTTTGCCGAAGGCTGTAATAATGGAATTTAACGCGAATGCCCAAAGGGAATTAAATAACTTAAGGGATTAAAAAAAAGGTTTTGTAATTTTGAATAGTAAAGTGAGGAATTAATAGTTTTTAAATGTTAAGAGTGTTGAATTAAGAAATTACTAGTTTTTAATATTATATATATATATATATAAATATATATATATATATATATATATATATATATATATATATATATATATATATATATATATATATATATATATATATATATATATATATATGTGTGTGTGTGTGTGTGTGTGTGTGTGTGTGTGTGTATGGATTTTCCATGTTATTGTTCATACAGTCGACGTTATACTTCCTTCGTGACACATTCCGGTCAATTTCAATTTCTTAAAGTTCCTTTTGATCTTTGTACATCGCCTTTCGTATTTCAGCGATTTGTCAACACAGTCTTTAAGGATCTCATTTTATCAGGTCAGATCTTGTTGTATACGGATGACTTAATCATTCCTGCTAATGATGAAGAGGAAAATATCGAAAAAATAAAATCAGTCTTTTCTGTCGCTTCTGACTACGGTCTTGAGATAAACTGTAGGAAATGTAAATTCCTTCATACACAAACTGAGTTCCTTGGCCATATTATTCAAAACGGACAGTTATTTCCTTCCCCTCTTAAAACAGCTGCCGTTCTAAATTATCCGGAACCAAAAAAATCAAAAAGACGCCCAATGTTTCCTCTGTTTGGCTGGTTATTTCCGTCAATTTATCCAAAACTTTTCAGTTATCGCTCATCCTCTACCTACCCTTCTAAAAAAATCTACTATTTTCCGTTTTGGTGTAAACGAGAAAAATGCTTTTCATCAATTGAAGCAATGTTTGGCTAATAAACCCGTTCTTAATATTTATAATCAGAAAAGCGAAACTGAATTTCAGACTGACGCTTCTATCCATGGTTTTGGATGCATTCTTCTTGAGAAGTCCACCGATGATAACTGTTTTCACCCTGTATATTTTGCGAGCAAATGTACATCCTACGCTGAGAAAAATTACTCTAGTTATGAACTCGAGATGTTAACCGTCATTCATGCATTAAAAAACATTTAGAGTGTATCTACGTGGTCAAAAATTTACTACAGTAACACTGTGACGCCTCCAAACTTACTGTGAGCAAGCGCGATCTCAGTGCTACAATTGCTCGATGGACACTATTATTAGAACACTATAATTACACGATTCAACATCGAACTGGAGCGAAGATTGCTCATGTTGATGCGATATCCGACGATGCTCATTACCGCCGATTCACTGACTTTCGAAATGCACAATGCTCAGTCACACGACCCTAACATCCAAGCTATTAAAGAAATTCTTAAGACTAAACAGTATAACGATTATTTTATCAAAGCAAATGTTCTTAGTTGAGGGTTACGAAGTACTTGTCGTTCCAGACTCATTGCATTATCAGAGACGCACACGAGAATGGTCATTTTGCGTCTAAGAAAATAGAGGAGCAACTCAAACAACAGTTTTACATACCTAATTTAAAAGAGAAAATTGCCAGGTGTATTGCCAACATCTTGACAGACTACAAGGGCGGTAAACAAGAAGGACTCCTAAGCCCTTTACCAAAAGAGGACACCCCACTCCACACATATCATGTCGATCACTTAGGTCCTCTCGCTACTACTTCTAAACGATATAAATATATATTCGCCGTTATCGATAGTTTCACCAAGTTTGTGTGGCTTCACCCGACGAAATCAATTGACGCTGCAGAAGTACTCTCGAAATTAGAAATTCAAAAACAAGTGTTTGGAAACCCCGTCCGTATTATTCCGGATCGAGGATCTGCTGTTTTTGTCGAACGCATTTTAAAGACTTTTGCGACCATGAGAACATTCAGCACTTGACTATAACCACTGGTCTTCCTCGCGCAAATGGACAGGTTGAACGTCTCAGTTCTATAATCATTTCAGTTTTATCCAAATTGTCCATCCAAGATCCTACGAAGTGGTATACACATGTGGCTGACGTCCAGCAAATTATCAACTCAACTTTCCAACAACTCCCTTTGAACTGCTTTTCGGTACAAAAATGCATGTCCGCGACAATCTACAAATCACAGACCTGTTGAACGTCGAAATACAAACTGAATTTGTGAATTCACGCGACGATCTCCCCGCAAAGACGCGAAACAACAGATTTTGAGAGTGCAAGACGAAAACCCTAAAACATACAATCTACGACGAAAGATACCTCCGAAGTTCAAGTTGCACGATCTTGTCGCCATAAAACGCACTTAATTCGGATCTCGTTTAAAACTCCATCCAAAGTTTCTCGGACCCTATAACAAGATCCTCAAACTTAAGCCCAACGACACCCATGATGTTCAAAAATGTGGACATTTCGACGGACCCATGCATACCGGTACATGGATCGAATTCATGAAACCATGGGCTCATAACTTTACATAACCCGTTTGGACGAAACATACTTTAATTTTTGAACTATGTTTTCATATTTTTTTTTCTTTTTTCAGGAAATCTTCATTAGCCATGATTGTTTTGCTGTTTAGATGTTACTACAATTAGTGTTATATTTTTCCTTTTCTTTTCCAGTTCATTTTGCTAGTATAATGTGTATTTTTATAACTTTTATACTATTTTTCCTTTCGTAATAATAAAATGTCACCTGTATCTGTTTGTGCCCCTCCCAGCATCTGGGGGAGGGGGGGGCAGATGCTCGTTGTCGGATGGCCGATGTTGGATGTCATCCATAGAGCCCCATGCATGCCACTCTCATGCGGAATGCGCCCTTGTAAGCTTCGGGGAGCGCCACCTAGAGGGCGCCGCGAAGAAAAAAGGAGAGACGATGTTATACCTTCGACGAACGCGCACGTGTGTGTGCCACGCTGCTTGTTTCCCTCCCCCCTTTTTTTGACGTTAGTTCCCCCTGTAAATAATGTCCCACCTTAAATAAATGTTACTTATGTTAACACTGTTTGTGATTATTCCCCCCCCAAAAAAACCCCACATATATATACACACGCACACACACACACACACACACATATATATAAATATATATATATATATATATATATATATATATATATATATATATATATATATATATATATATATATACTAGCTGAAAACCCGTACTTCGCTACGGAGTACATTGAAATTAAATACAAAGGGTCAATTAATGCCATATATATATATATATATGGCATTAATTTTATATATATATATATATATATATATATATATATGTATGTATGTATAAATATATATATATATAAATAAACAGTGGCTCCCAAAAGTTTTCGTACACTTACGAATTTCAATGAAAGAGGGGTCTATCCATTAATTAAAATGAATATTTCAGAATGGGTATTTAATAATAAGATCTAAAATCTATTCTTAACAAAACTACATGAAATATTTTAAAAACATAGTAAAAATTTATTTTTAAGAAACCAGTAATCAAAAAGTAACAAAACTTTATCTCACAAAAGTCATCGTACACTGAAATATTTTCGGATAAATTCATAATTAAAATTATCGTCAGGCGCTTTATTTTTATTTTTGAATTGTTGCGGCATTTAAAATATCGTTTTGCTTTAATTTTTGCTTGCCTATTCCTTAATATTCTATTTATTATTTACAAATGGCTCGTAGTCGTAAAGAAACAACAAACAGTATTCGAAAATTGATTATTTTTCATCATAGTAGTGGTAAATCAGTTCGGAATATTGCTAAATTACTTAATTTATCCCATTCTACTGTGCAGTATGTGATAAAACGCTTTAAAGAAGAAAATTGGATCGAATACAAGGTAAGAAATGGCCATCCGGCAAAGTTAACAAAACGTGATCAGAGATTTATAATTAGAAAATTTGTGAAAAATTCACGTTTGAGTGCTGTAAAAGTTTCTGCAGAATTCAATGAAACATTTTATACTTCAATTTCACCTGAAATTTTTTGACGATTTCTCAGAACAGCTGGATTACATGGGCGTTCTGCCCATAGAAAATTTTTTGTGAGTGAGAAAAACAGAAAGTTTAGGCTTCTCTTCGCACTATCAATGATAAATTAGCCCCAAACCTATTGGAATAATGTCTTATTTGCCGATGAACATTTTTGGTGCTGATGGGCGTATAATTGTATGGAGAAGAAAAAAAATGAGGAACTTAATCCCAAGAACTTAGTAGGAACAGTTAAGCATGCCGGTGGAGGTATCCTTGTGTGGGGGTGCATGTCAGCATCAGGACTATGAAATTTGGTATTTATTAATGGCATAAGGAATCATGCTGTTTTTATAAATATTTTAAGAGACAATTTAAAATTATCAGCTCAAAATTTGGGTATTGGAAACAACTTTGTTTTTATCAAGATGACGAGCACACCTAAGCACACGGCTCTCAACGTTCGCATCTGGTGTCTCTATAATTGTCCACAAGTTTTGAAAACACCACCTCAATCGCCAGATTTAAACCCAATAGAACATATTTGGAGAGAACTGGAGGTTCGAGTACGAAAATACGACATTCACACGAAAAGCGAACTAAAAACAATTATTATGAAAGAATGGATGAATATTGATGCAAAAATTACAAAAGAACTAAAGCAATCTATTCCCAGACGTTTAAAAGCTGCTGTGGATGCTAAAGGATATCCTATTAAATATTAATTTAACGAAAAATTAGAATATTTACTAATATGTAGAGATATTTTACAAGTGTACGATGACTTTTGTGAGATAAAGTTTTTGTTACTTTTGGATTATTGGTTTCTTAAAAATAAAGTTTTACTATGTTTTCAAAATATTTCATGTAGTTTTGTTAAGAATAGATTATAGATCTTATTATTAACTACCCATTCTGAAATATTCATTTTAATCAATGGATAGACCCCTATTTCATTGAAATTCGTAAGTGTACGAACACTTTTGGGAGCCACTGTGTATATATATAAATACAGTAACCACCGCTTATAGTGATCAGTGGTTATAAGAATCAACCGTTTATAAGAATCAATGTCGCAAACACAAAAACAAATGTATTATTTCCATGTTAAAATTTCCGCTTTAAAGAATCAATCCACCGGTTATAAGAATCAGTTTGCAATCTTCGCCTTCCTTTCATTTTTCCAAAAAATGCCTCTTGAACTCTCAAAAGGTACGAAATTCTTTCTCAAGTTTTTGAAAAGAAAGATTGATAAAACTTTGGGGTGGAAAACAGTCGTAAAATACATTCCTTTAGACATAACATAAGAGTTTCTCCTTATACGTTTTTGCTAAACACTCTCTTATTAGCTTTACCCAGGGGCATCTAACCCACCCGGGTCCGATTTCACTTTTCTCCAGACAGACACTCCTTTTTTCCCACCACTTACTTCCTGGTTGCGGATTTCTGGACCCTGAAACACATAAATCTTCCGCGAAGTGTCCACCATCACTTACGCAAACGGGACAGTGGATTCAGCACTTCAAACCGTGAAACGTAAACGGATCCATTTTGCTGAATCAGATGAACCAGATGCTGAATCAAACGTTTCACGGTTTGATTCAGAATCAAACCGTGAAACGTAAGCTATAAGGTGAATCTTCGTCTGAGACTGTAATAAGCATACGTCGCTAGTATTCACTTTAGTTTTCTAACAAAATTGCCAGTTAGTGTTAGAACTTTTTGATAGTCGAATTCAAATATGATAAAAACAAGGAAAACTCTTAGTTTTTCTGAAAAACAGAACTTGTTAATTAGATATGATGCTCTTCCAAAGTGTAGTCAAAGAGAAGCTGCCTCTTGTTGATTTTATAATCATGTGTTGTTACTTATAGGTCTAGAAATTGAGTTATAGTATTTGTTTAGAAATTGAGTATTTTTAAAATTATAAAAAATAATTTTAATAAATGATAAATAACGTAAATTAAAGAGTATTTAATGGTAAATTATGTATATATGTATATATGTTGTCATATATATAAACGTGTGTTTATATATATGTACAAGTATATATTTGTGTATGTGTGCCTGTCCAAGGGGAAGTTTCGGTTATAAGAATCAACCGCTTATAAGAATCAAAAACAGTAATAACAAACATGATTCTTATAAGCGGAAATCACTGTATATGCATTTTATAATTATATACTAGATTTGTGTCTTTTCTTTTTTTCTGTGGAAGTTTAATTTCAATTTAATGCCAAAATCATAAATCAAGAAATTTGTATTTTTGGCAAATCAAAACTTCAACATTTTTAATACCTATTTTTTTGCTCACGTTTTATTTTACTACTAAGCGTGGAAAGGGTTTAGGTAATCTCTTTCAATTTTTGTTATAAAGGGGCGGCATTTTACCTTTTTGCCAGGGGCGGCGAAACTGCTAACGCCGGTCCTGCAAGAGAGGGGACTTCACCTCCCGGTATTGCATTCTGCGTCTCTCTCTCTCTCTCTCTCTCGTTGTGGAAGAAAAAAATTATAATGAATTCTACTATTGAATATATAGAGGAAACTGTATTATGTCAGAGATTACCTCATATTTTGCAATACGAAGTGTTTGAGAGAGGTACCTGTGGGAAAAATCATGTGAGTACGATGGGAGCTCAAGTACGTTTATTCAAATGTACTAGGGATGAGCTATTCAAAAGAGTGCATCAACTTTATAAACGTTTGTGGTGCGAAATTAATCATCTCTCGCAAAGACATTGTCCTTGTTTATGCACACATACGATTGAAAAATACCGATGTGTAGGTTTCATTTAAATTTGAAGAACATAGTTAAAAATATATGCGACAACCCCTGTACTTGCAAGTACAATGATGCAGAGTTTTTTTTACAGTATTAGTGTTGTAGATTTCAAATATTATTTTGAAAATGGTGTACTCAACGTGTAATTCATCTTCATCATGGATTATGTAAGTACATTTTATGTTTATGTTAAATAAATGATTATAAAAATTATTTATCTGTCTGTTTCATCTTTTGCGTGTCTGTGTGTATTTAATGGTATGTAAATATATATCGTTAAAAGTATTTTTATAAAATTAAAAGTGCAATAATAATTTTTTTAACTTATAATGATTGGAAATGATTTTTATTTAATTAATATCTTTAAAAATGTTGCTATAAGATAAAAGTATAATTTTTAAACTTATAATTATTGAAAAATATTTTTATTTAATTGTTATCTTTAAAAATGTTTTTATAAAATAAGAGTATAATAATAATTTTTTCAAAGTATATAACTAGTAGTAATGAAAATGATATACGATTTATACTCTATATAGTGATAAAAGGTCCTGTTAAAACTGTTAAGTGATAATTAAATTTTTTTAATTTATTATATATTCCTTAGACAAAATTTTCGCCCCAACAGATTTTAAATATTCATAGATTTGTTCAACTCTAGGAGGCGATGTACCGCAATATGTACACCTTTTAACTATAGGGGCCACGAGGATACAAGTGACGTCACATCACGTCATCCTGTAGGTCCCACCCACTCCAGGTCTCGCCCCTGCTCCGCGCTCCGTGTTGCAGAACTGTCCTTTCTACACTACTAATGTTGGTTAAAGATTTTGTTTCTAAATATCACGGATTTTGGATATCGTTAGAGGTAGATTTTCACGAGAGAGATATATGGTAGGGGTTGTAAATGACGCACTAGTCCATGGTTTTTTACATTAGGATCGGATGATTATTTTTTGAATTTTTGTGGCATTAAAATGTTTTTAAAACCTTGTTTAGCTAGTGGAAGCTTTGTTTTACTGACCGCTATAGCTAGCGGAAGCTTTGTTTTACTGTACTACAGCCAGCGGTACGTGACAAAGTCAGCGGCTTTGGGTTTTCTGTAAGGTTTTTGGACGGATACGTAACGAAGCTTAGCGGAGTGGAGCAAAGGTATCTGAGCGAAGAGAAGATCCTGTGTGCGCCTACGCATTTCATAAAGCCAGCGGTAAGTTTTTTCCAACTTATTTATTCATTCTTGGTTGCCACATTTGTTTACATTTCGCAGTTTAAGCCTAACAGGTCTGCGAAAACGTATTAACTTTATAAATAATAATAATACGCTCGTAAAAATCGTGAAAATAATATAAAAAATGAAGAAATAAACAGCAAACAAGCGATGACCGAAACGTAAACAAAAGCGCTAAAACGTTGGCAAGAAAAATTTTCCACTCCGCCAAACACAGTAAAATCGAGAAAAAATCCAAGATGGCCGAATTTTTGAAGAGATATTTTTGAATTCCCAAAGACTTTGAACTAACATGATTTTTTGTCGAATATTTTGTATTTAAAGGCTTTGACTAGGATTAGATCATATTACCATTTTTCGCTTATGAGTCCACTCAACGAAAAACAGGATGAAATCGATTGTTCGATTAAATTTTGTTCGATTTTTTCTCGTTTAATTATTTTATTTGTTCGACTGAGAATAATTCGGTTCATCAGTGTGTTTTGGTTGTATTGCGTAAGCATCGCGAAATTCAAAGGACAAAAATGTCTTATTGCCGATTAATTCAAAGAAGCTTGAGAAACAATTTCAAGAGGTATTGTAAAATGCAAGATAAACGTATTTAAAATCTATTAATAACAAATTATTTATCTATACCTCATATTTTAATTTGTTAATTTAGATTTGTATAATATTTAACGATGATTATATAATGTTAGGTTATAAGAATTAGACGTATTGTCTGCAATCCTTTGTAAATTACTTGAAATCATTATCATATGATTCATTGTGACTGTAGGAAACGCGCTACATATTCATTTAAAAAATCAGTTTATTAAAAAAATTTAACCTTTAGACATTTTGAGTGAAATTGAGCAATGTGCCATATTACTGCAAATCATCGTTTCAAATGAAATGCCATTTTATAGAATGGAATAACTAAGAATAGGGAATTTATTTCCTATCGTAAAATTTTTTTCACTTAATTTAGTTTTGTGAGTGTATGGTGGTATTGAAATTCTAAGGTACTGAAATTGTGATTTGTTTCAAAGCTCTTGGCTTGGCTAGTGCAAAAAAGTGGCAATTCCTTTATGCAAAAAATGAAAGATTATCTTTTATAAAGCATTCTTTATCTTTGGGTTGGGAATAGTCAGTGGTGTTTAGTTTTATAAATAAAGTAAACAAGCATATCATAAGGTAAGGTAGCATATTCTCTTTGATATAGTGTGACTATTTGCCCTTTTTTGCTGTAATGAATTATAAATAAATAAACGCAGATTTTAATGGAATATAGATGCTGAATCAAGAAATAGTTTATTTGTAAGTCATTGCATTAAAGATTTTTTTTAAAATTATTATGTTTAACTTAAAATCCACTTTTGTTATTCTTATTTTCCCAAAAATTTCATCTTTGCATTATGGAAATTTATTTGAATGTTACAACCATAAATTTGGCAAAATCCTTAAACTCTCAGCATTTGGTATCCTAGTATTAGCAGGTATAAAATTATTAAGAGAGGAAAAACATTTTAAAAAAATGTAAAGATATTTGTTGTTTATTATGAATAAGGTACTAAAGTTACATTTTATATAATTAATTCTATAATATGTAGTGAAACTGTCTAATGAAGATTTTATAAAATAAAAATTCCTTTATAAAGCTTCTCCAAAAGAAAGTCTGGTTAGCAAAGCTATGAGATAATGAAATTATGCTTTAACTTGATGAGGTGAAAAGCAAGTTTAAAGATATAATATGTTATTTAGCAGAAATATTGATGTGTTAATAATGATAAACCTAGTTTAAATATATACAACATTTTGTTACCATTTGATTTTAAACACTTAAAATTATTTTCTTTTATTGAACCCCACAGAACAGCAACATAGCTAAAAGCATCTTTTACACTGACCATCTTAGTGAAAGTTTGTTATGCTATCAAAAATTTCATTTATTATGTATAGCTTTCTTTAACTCAATATTCTTTAACTATAAGATTGCCTCTTACAGTAACTAAGATTTTTTTTTTTTTTTTAAGTCATAATTTAAAATAATTTTTCCCTTGATTCACACCATTACAGATCAGAAGTTGCTAATCCAGCTTCTATGGTATGAAAGAATGCTAATTTATTCAATAAGCAATCTTATAACTTATCTTAAATTAATAAATCCATTGATGATGTTCCAGAAGAGAGTTTATTCAGTCTACTTTATTTTTTTTTATCAAGATGCTAGTTAGGGAATTTTTTGGCATACCTCAATATAAATGGCTCCTAGTCAAGCACGTATCTTCAATGTTTTATAAGAACTCTGATATTTTGTTTTATTATACGCTATGTTTTACTTTCAGTAATATTTTCTAGATATACATGAATCACTAAAAGGTATTTGTGAAACTGTGTATTTCTTACTTCTTGTACAAGAACAATATATTTTCTATAGGTGGAATTACTTAAGGTACTCCAATTTTTCAAGCCTTGCAGCAAAAAGTTCAGTAAAATATGAACCCGGTAGCAGTATTTTAGGTTATTCAGTCAAAGAGGTACTATTGTTATTTACTTTTAGTTATATATATATGTTTGTATGTATGTATATGTACAAAGCCCATATTAGACTTACTTTTGCAGCATAAATTTGTGCTTTAAAAAGAAAAAAATTTTTTTTTGAAATTTGACTTTTAGTTTTAGTGTTAGGGAATTAATTTGACTCTCACTTTTTCAGATCAAGCAGGAGCTCTGTATTTTATGTATATTTAAATGCATGTGATTAAATGCATTTTTACCTATAGATTTACAGTGAAACTTCTCTAGTCGGCTACCCCTCTAAATGGCCATGTTTTGTTCAGAACCATTTAAAGACTCCATACAGCTAACATTATGAAGGAAACCACTTTTCCACAGTACCCCTCAAACCGGCCACTTTTTTTCAGAACCCTTACTGGCCACTGTAGAGTTTCTCTGCATATGTATATGTATTTAATATTTCTGATAGATTAATTTGGTGTGCTTAAAATTGTCATTGATTTAAATAATTTAGTTTTTACTTTCCTTTTCTTTTCATATGCTAGCAGAGAAATTATTCTGAAGTATTAATTCTAATATATTAGAATTGAGCAAAATGAGATTAATTAAAGGAAAAAAACATCATGTGGGCCATACTAATATTTTAGTAAAAAATGAAATGTTATGTAAAGAAAAATATTTGATATTTTAATTTTAATCAATAGTATTTTGAATTTCAAAGGTTATTTGAAAAGAATAATTTTAGTGGATTTATATATTTTTTGTCTGGTTTCTTGAATTTTCATATTTATTACTAAAGGATACTTTGCATATAAAATATGTAATATTCAATTTTAAATAAATGTTAAAAAATTATCTATTGTTTATAAGGGTAAATCACTATATTCCATCAAATTATGAATAAATAATTTATATAAATACTTTATGTAATGTATATTGTTATATTTCTGGTGATAAAAAAACTATGAATTCTACATACTCTTTGTTTCTTACTGTTTGAAAAATAGTTTCATAAAAATGTGTCCTGTATAGTTTAATAATGAAGAGCTATTCCTTGAAGAGTCAGGCTTATTGAAGAACTCAATATAAATTAATGATTTGTAATGACGAATTAATGGTTACAGTAAAAAGAAGTTTATGAAACAGTTTGGAAAAGAAAATAATGAATTACAAATTATTATTATTATTATTATTTTTTTTTTTACTGTTTTCTTACGTTATTTTTCATGTATTTAATGAGTTCAGTATATGAATACATTATTCTGCAAGATTTCCCCCTCACCTTTGAGCTAAGATCTTTCTGGCTTGAAGTAAAATATCTCTTAACAAAACTTAGTGAAAAAATTCTATATCTGTTAATGAAAAGTTCAATTTATGGGTTTTGTTTGAAAATATAAATCTTTGTTCATTTTGAATCTATTTGGTTTACCTAAGTCTTAACTGTTACCAACTAAAGTTATAATATCTGATGGATTTTCTTATTACCTCAGCTGCATTTAGTGATTAACATTATACTGATTCTGAGTATGATTTGATACTACTTCATATTCTTATTTATCAGAAAACTTTAAGTTCTAG
Source organism: Dolomedes plantarius (assembly GCA_907164885.2). Taxonomy (NCBI): domain Eukaryota; kingdom Metazoa; phylum Arthropoda; class Arachnida; order Araneae; family Dolomedidae; genus Dolomedes; species Dolomedes plantarius. The sequence goes on along the minus strand of OU015496.1, from coordinate 199,475,378 downwards.
TTTTTTTTTTCTCTCTTTTTTTTCTGTATAAAATTACATATAATAGCAAATTATCTTTAGGTGAAGAAGAGAAAGTGTCTTGAAATATGCATACCAATTACAATGACTTCTGTACTTCAGTTTCTAGTCTTTGTTATGTATGCTTCCTTCCCTATCAGGAAAGGCATAATTTTTTTTTTTTTACGATATGCTAATTAACTTTTCTAGTTATATTTAACAGTTTTCTAAAGATAATGCTAAAAGTATTTCTAGAAATGTTAGTTTTAATGTTGATTATTTTACTTATCATGTGCAATGTTTTTTGTTCTTTTAGATGTTTTCTATAATGTTTCATTCTGCTCTGTAATGGAAACTCTCACCCCTTTTCTTTTTGTCAGTGCATTGACCTGTTATATTTCATCCTGATTTCATTTTGTATGTAAAGATAAACTTAGGATATCTGAAATGTCTTAAAAACTGGTGTACAGTTTAAATTCTATTGTTATTACTACTCTATTATATAAATTACTATGTATATTCATATAGGTTATTATGCTTATTGTGCTATCTTATCACTTTTTCTCCCATGGATGGTTCTTTATTTTTTTCACTTTTTTATTTAGATTGGAGATATTCCAGAATTAAATCTTACTGCTGTATATTTAGAACATGAATCTACTGGTGCTACTCATCTACATCTTGTTTCAGAAGACAGTAATAACTTTTGGGGGTAACATATTTAATTTTAGTTATGTTATATAAATTTGATCATTATTTAAATATTAGCCATACCTATGAAACTCAAGCATTCAAGCTAAAAATAAACATCCTGGAGGGATTTAATAATCATATTAAAACTAATGAAAATCAGCATTCCAGGAATGGGTTGTGATACTTGTAGATGGTTTTGAAAGAAAGCCTTCTATTTAAGCTTTAGAAATAGGTTATGCAAGTAGCATAGAATGATTGTTAGAAATGATACAATTCAGTGGTGCATTTTAAAAATCATACCTAAATCCAATAGATATTCTCATTGAAAAATTGTTACATTTTATATTTTATGGCAGTTAGTGCAATTATGTTATTTTTCCCAGTTTAGCTACTCCTCTTATAATTTTATGACTTGTACATATTTTGTCGAATAAAAATAAAATCAGCTTTACAAAGAAGTATCAAAATTGATTTCATTTTTAATACTTGAACAGAATTATTCTTAATGATAAACTTACACTACCATCTATAAGCTGTACAAGGTCAAAATTAGGCATAAGTTATAAGTCGATCATAACTAGATAGGGGTTATAATTGGGTGTTATATATGGTAAAAACAAGCACATACATCTTTGTAAGGGTGCATTTGACATAGCTATGCAATCATTTTATTAGCTTTCTGAGAGTTCCCAAGAGGGATTGCTTTTAGGTATATTTGAGAAAGTGCTTCATCAGAAGAAAGGTTATTTCTGTATTTGAGTTGAGTTTTTTGCTTATAGTTCAGATGCCACAAAAAATATCTATACTTTACAAAATGAGAATTGTATTGTAATTTATATATTACTATATTAATAGGTCTCAAAATTAACTAATAAGCTGGCTGTCTTCATCATGTTAAAAAAGTCCAAGTGCATACAGATGAGGAAAACTATTACTTTCCAACCTATTACATATAGCTAAAAAAAAAAAAAAGCAAGAAAAAGAAAAAACATTTTGTGACTTTTTTGTTTCTGACCTGATTATACAGGTCTGCATTAAAAATTTTTTAAGAGCTGTTTGACTATTCCACATATTCTTTATATTTTTCTGTACACTGAATCTGAAAATGACCTCCTTTTTCTCATAGGACATCATGTTTCCTGACAATTCAGGTAACTATGTTTAATAAGGCATTACTTCAAAATAAATTAAAATAGACTTAGAAAATTAATTTTTAATTGCAAATTTTACATGAAAATTATTTTTGAACTGAAATGAGTTTACTAAAACATACGAAAATCATTTCTTCTTCCCTTTGAGACTCCTCTTGATACATTTATGCTTGTGAGTAGCATCTGGAAAGTCTCTCTGAAGCATTGAACAGTAGTCTGCCATCATTGTAATACTCCATTTCCCTGATATACACTGCTCAAAACAATTAGGGGAGCACATGGTTTTAATGAAATTACGCAAATACTTACACCGATAAGTAACATAAAATAAATCATCCATAATTTAAAGTCTAGCAGGAAACAGAAGAAGAAAACTTCATATGCAAATCAAAGTTCATGATGTCAAAAACCAGAAAAAGAACATAAGGGCGGAAATCGGGATGTCGCAGAAACGTCTGTTTCACTGCCTTAACTGTGAAATTCGATTGCTCAGTTATTCTTTTTGAGAAAAGGTGACTTGAAAATGTCTCAACAACGTGATTTACCGGAATCCATGCCATGGCGTATTATAGGCAGACTTGAATCCGGGCAAACACCACTTAATGTTGTGGACACTGTTGGAGTCACCAGAAGTGTCGTTGCAAGGCTGTGGAATCGATTCCAAGAAACAGGGAATGTTAGATGTCGACCAGAGCAAGGTCGGCCACGCGCCACTACAGCAACTGATGACCGGTATATACTGTTAACCGCTCGTCGAAACAGAACAGACAATGCTTCTCAGGTTCAAGACAGTTGCTCTTGGCAAGAGGATGAAGGGTGTCCAGCCAAACAGTACGTAATAGGCTTCATCAGGGAGGTCTCTATGCACGTAGGCCAATGGTCTGCATCCCGTTGACCTCACGCCACTGTGCGACCCGAAGAAGATGGGCTGCTGAACATCGAGATTGGGAGCAACATGATTGGAGCCAAGTGCTGTTTACAGACGAGTCCCGATTCAGTCTGGAGTGTGACACCCAGTGTGTTTTGGTATGGAGGGAAAGGGGCACTCGTAATAACCCCACATTCGTTCGTGAAAGATCACAATACAGATGAGCTGGTTTTATGGTATGGGGTGGAATCAGCATAGGTGGACGTACGGACCTGCATATCATTCGGAATGGTACTTTGACGGCCCGAAGGTATGCAGACGAGATACTGAGGCCTCATGTCATACCTTACGCTGCAGCCATTGGAGATTCCTTTGTTTTCCAACATGATAATGCCAGACCACATACAGCTCGTCTTGTGGAGAACATGATTGAAGCTGAAACAATACAGCGTATGGAATGGCCAGCGTGCTGTCCTGACCTGAATCCAATCGAGCATGTTTGGGACATGCTCGGACGATGCATTGCTGCGAGACCAAGGCCTCCTTTTACTCTCCGAGACTTGGAGATTGCACTTCTTGAGGAGTGGAACAGTATTTCCCAAAGTCTTATCAACAACAACATCACATCCATGGAAAATATGTTTGCTGCAGTCTTAGCTGTTCGAGGAGACAACACGCCATATTAAAAATCTTGCATCATTTCTAAACAATACTTTTTTTTTATCGTTTACATATAGCCAATTTGTTGCCCTAAATCATCTTTTCATGTTTTTTCCATATTTTCAAAGAATTAAAGCTTAATTACAAATTTTTTTTACGTCTTTTTTTCTGTATTGCGCATTGATACGCATGTATTATCCATTTTATGCCAATACGTGACTGTCTTGCACAGTTTTCTTAACTTCTTTGCTTGCTCCCCTAAATTTTTTGAGCAGTGTATTTTTTTTCCATCTCTTTAATGTCCTGGTGGACTCATTCACCTTGTTTATCACTCACAGCTCCCAAATTTTCAGGAAATTAGTCAATGTGGGAGATAGAGGAAAAATACACTTTCAAACTCATCAGGCAACCTAAAGCTTGAAATGCTTTCAGGATTCGTCCGACAATCTTTTTGTAGTCAGGATCTTTCTTATTGCCGAAAAATTTCTCTACGACCTCTTTACATGCAATCCACCATTCTTTTTGAGAATTCGTCACGATATTGACAAACTCTTGATCAGCTATAAGCCTTCTAATGTCTGGTCCAACGAACACACCTTCCTTCAATTTTGCCTCCAAGAGGTCTGGAAACTTAGTGACAAAATATTTGAAGCATTCTCCAACTCTTGGAAGCAATGTCATGAATTGCTTCATCAATTCCAATTTTATATGGAGATGTGGCAGAAGAACTTTATGTGGAGGTACCAAGCTTATCGGTGGACATTGTTTTGACCAACTGTGAGCACCCTCGGCTGCCAACTCTTCTTGGTCCAGTGATTTTTTTCAGCCTTGACTACCCCATAGACACAGAAAACAAGGGCATTTGGTACATCCAGCTTGTTATCCCAACAGCATGCACAAGACCTTTAAATCCCCACACACTTACCAACCATGGTCTTCATATTTAAGTTTACGAAGAACCAATTCCAAGTTCTCGTAGGTTTCCTTCAAGTATATGGAATGACCTGCAGGGATGGTAGCGTAAAAACAGCTGTTGTGGAGCAAAACTGCTTTGAGACTTCTTTTTGAAGAATCTATGAAAAGGCACCATTGTGTTGAATCATATTGGATTTTGAATTGACTCATCAAACCTTTGAGCTAAAACACTTGGGATATGAAATGGAATGCTTCCATTTGGAATTACACCCATACCTCGCTTTACGGCCTAGATACATTCTGGTAAAGTTGGCCGTAAAGCGAAAAGCCGTATAACGAATCAATTATTTTGATACAAACCCATACAAATTTAATTGGATCTGTTCCAATTTTTATAAATAATATAGTTTTTAGTTCATAAAGCATTTTATTCTTTTTATTTCCTATAAAAATGCTTACATAAAAAAAGTACAAAACAATGTAACAATAAACAGAAATTCTAAAAATAAACATATAAGCAAAAAACAAAAGAAATCATATGCACATATGTATACATATAATAAAAAACATAAAATAAAATGTTTAAAAACTGTTTTAATATGATGACGAACATTAACATGAAAAATCGCTGAGCTATAATATGCTGTCATAATCACTTTCCACTGTTGTTGCTGTATAACGAAACATTATGGGCCATAAATAAAAAAAGTGCCATAATTAAAAAAGGCCGTTATAGCAAAATGCTGTATCAAGAGCAGCCATATACCGAGGTATAGGTGCATACCCTTTCACATCTCATGAACAAAAGTAACAGTCTTCACTATAGTTCTTTTGCTCTTACCATACCTTAGGAATCCCATAACAGAAAGCTTTTTTCTTACCCTTGAACCAATTTTGGAAGTCTTCAACACACCGTTTACACACTTTGAGATGCCCAAACTTTATCTTGATCTCCAAGTTTTAGTCTGAAGTATGCAAAGTATACTTTTTTCACAAAGTCTGCGATATTCAGCTGTTGCTTTAACACTGTATATTCACCACAAATGAAACAGAAACTGTCAAGCGAATTAATACATTTCCACGGAGCCATAATGCTAACTAGGGGAAACATGATTTAAGAATGACGAGCTAACACAAAGTGAGATGAAAAAGTGTGAACAGGCGAGAACAAGAAAAAAATTGAATCAAGCTTGTGCATGTCGGAGCTTGCCCAGTCAGCTTGCATCATGTTGATTCAGCTTTCCATTAACTCACTCTGGAAGCTATTTTCTTTGAAAGTTATGTTTTTTTGGCATTGTATATCTTAAATGCACTGATGTGAATTAATTAATAGTAATTTTAACCTTAAATTTAGTTAAAAACCCTAATATAAAAAAATTCCAAAAATTGAGAAAATGTGCTAAATTTAAGAGAATTTTGCCTTTTGTGTTAAATTCTGTTTAGGATTTTTTTCAAATTTTTCTGTGTATTCAGCACGCCAAAATAAATGGAAATTAGTTGAAAATAATCAAACAGCTTTTTAGTTGCAGATCTGTGTTATCTGCAAATAACTATGAGAACTTGTTTATGCCTTACAGTGAATATATGATGTTAAAACTATGAAGAGGAAAAAATTTTAAAAGGCTCTTTTAAAATTATGTAATGTTAGGATATACCTTTAGAGTGAATTTTTAATTTTTAATGATGTTTAAAATCTGTGACATATTGTTACCTGTATAAGTTTTGTTAGAAAAAGACAAAGGTGATTATCTGTTAGACAGAGGTTTTTGATTTCAGTGACATAAAAAAAGGGAAATTTTCATATATATATGTGTATCAGACCAAGAAAAAAAATACCAATCTATACAATGGTGAAAATTTTTTAAATACTATAGTTGAAACTCTAGTTTAGGATATTCAGAAGTATAGACCATGTCTGTACCAGATGTCTAGGTATGGAGAGTGTATATAACATTAAAAATAATAAAGTTCAGGCATTTATACGTGTGTATATAAATAATGTAAAAGAGACTTTTGTTGTTAGTACATATACATTTTTTTGTTAAGATCTGTATTACCATTGTATGTATTCTCCCTTTTTATAAATTGAAAATTTTTTTCAGGGTTGGGTTGAAAACAATAGCACAAAATGACACTGGTGCTCCTCATATTTTAGAACATCTTGCATTATGTGGATCTCGAAAATATCGTTGTAAAGACCCTTTTATGAATATGCGAAATAGATCATTAGCTACTTTTATGAATGCTTTTACAGGTGCTTATCTTTATAGTATTTATTTTAATTTACATGTTTGTATATATATATATATATAAATTATATATATTTCTAGATACAGTGGAATCTCGATCGATCGTTTTTCCCTATGTGTCTTTCATTTTATCCAGTCCCAATGATCATATTGCTTTGTTATGTTTCCGCGTCTATCGTTTTTCCGCATTTATCGTTCATTTCAGTCGGTCCCTTGGAAAACGATAGATCGAGATTCCACTATATATATTATATTATTATATATATTTCTAAATTTGACATATATATATGCAAGAATACTTTCACTCTACAGTTTGAACTCAGAGAGTATTTTTAATTTTATTTCAAAAGTTTCCACTGTGAAGTTCATGTGGAATTATTCTTTTATGCTCATACAAATATTTATATTATTTGTATACATCATGTAAATAAAGTTCATAAATTTGAACAAAATGAAAAAACTTCAAAATCCAATTATAGATATTTTTAATTAAAATAAAACTTTCAGGCTCAACTTGTTTCACATTTCAGTACCATACACTCTATTTTCTCTATTTTTTATCAATTTATACAATTAAGGTTGTTAAAAACAAACTTATCTTTAAACTTCACACCTCATCTTTAAAAAATCTCTATCTTTACCTCATCTTTAAAAAATATGATCCAAAAGTTCATTAAACTCTGCAAAAGAAGGCCTTTAACTCAGGTATCTCATTTGTCTCCTTACACTACTACTTAGACTGCTTCACTTTTGCTCTTTAATATGAACTTTTTGTACAGCTCTTTGATAAAAGTCTATGCCTAGCATACCACTTAGTCTATTTCTATGTTCTTTTTTTATTAACATTAATTTAAATTATTCATTTTCTTGGTTTTTTTTTTTTTTTTTTACTATTTCATATGTCCTGTGTTAAATTTCACGGAAATCTAGCTTTATTTTTCTTTTCTTATTATTTTGATTGATTCAGTTGATGTCAACATTGTAAAAAATGAAAAAATCATGTGTGCTTTCAATAAATGTTCTTTGTTTTCAAAGATTTTATCTCCTTGTTTATCATTATCTTTGCATTAATACTAACAGGTATTAATTAAAACTCCCCAATCATGATTGTGATTTTGCCTAAGCTTTGCAATGCATCTACCTCAAATGCATTCAGTATTTTTCCTATTTTTCTCTCTTCTACAATATTTATCCTCAGTGATTTAATATTATTAAGATAGCTTTTGTTTCGTTTGCTCATGAGTGACTACTGATGAAAAATTCAAGTAAATGAAACTCCTCTATTTTCTTTTAGCTCATTTAAGATCTAAGGTAGTGGTTCCCAACCTTGGGTATGCATACCAGTACCGGTATGCGAACAAGCAGCTACTGGTACGCGAATGATTTTACAATTTAAAACAAAAATCTATTAAAAATCTGTATTACGAAAAAAGAAAAGAAATGACTATAATAAGTAATAATCCATATGTTTTAATATTTTATTTTGGAATTTCTTATGGGATTTACCTGATCTCAAAAAATGCCGTCTACACCTGAATGTGTTATCTATGACCACCCCATAAAAATTTGGCACTCTCCTGCGAATTATAACTGTATCTATATCCAAGTTACTTGTTTTTATTACAAATGTTCTCCATTACATTTTATTTCCCATTTCAAAATTTTTGGTCTACTGGTACGTCATCAAATTGTTTACAACATACAGGTACGGTACTATATTTAGGTTGGGAACCCCTGATCTAAGGTAAAATGTCCTGAATTTCAGTGCTTACTCTTATATTGTATGTGAGTGTATACTTTCTCATATTCCCCTACCTGTTCACTTTTATCTTTTTTCTGTAATCGCACAAAATGATATTTTTTTTCATTGAAATTTTCTGTTGATCTTGATATCTATATTTTTTGCTTTTCAGGTAGTGATTTTACATTTTATGGATTCTCAACGCAGAATCCCAAAGATTTTCAGAATATTCTTTCAGTCTATTTAGATGCAGTCTTTTTTCCATGTCTCAATCAAACAGATTTTAAGTATGTACCCAATTTTATTTTTTACTTCTAATAATACACTCATATTAATTCACTAATCTCTTGTTCTGACAATTACTTTGTGGAGCTGAGGTATAATTTTATAAAAGTGCATGAATGTAATATATTACTTCAGCATTAGATGAAAGGGGCAGTTTTACAAGTACCAACTACATTTTGTTTCATATTCCTTTTTAAATTTTTTGTTTCATTTGATAATAACTTACATATGTTTAAAATGTGGAAAAATTATTTCAACTTATTAATAATTTTTTTTATTAATATCGCTATTTTAAGTGCATTATATTGCTAAATAATTAAATTGTATGACTTAATTATTAAATTGAAAGGACATTATGCTTGCCCTAATAGAACCTTAATTCAACCTATTTGAAACTTTAAAGTTAATTTTTTAAATTTATACTCCTACATTGTTATTACACATATGCTGATGGTGTGAATATTCTGTTTGTGATGATCCTTCCGAATGCACTTCTATGATGTATGAATGCAATTCTATGTTGTATGAATGCAATTTATAATTCAAGCATTAGATGAATGTGAGGCAGCTTTTTAAAGGGCAGTTTAAAACAACTACTAACTGCATTTTGTTTGTTATTACCTTTTTTTTTTTTTACTTTTTGCTTCATTTGGTAATAACTTATGTATGTTTCAAATGTACAAAAAAAGTTTCAACTTAATAACAAATAATTTTTTATCAACATCATTATTTTAATTTTGTTTTAAGCTTTTTATATTAAATAATCAAATTATATGAATTGCATTGCATAGCTATTGAAATCAAAGAATATTATGCTTGTCTTAATAAAACCTTAATTAAACTAATTATTTGAAGCTTTAAAGTTAATTTTTTAAATTAATGCTCCTAAAATGCAACACAGATATTCTGATGATGTGTATATTCTCTTTGTGATGATCCATCTGAAATGTTCAATAAAACTTTTAAAAATAACATCAATAGCACATCAAATTAAAAAATGTCATTATAATTAATTACGACTGATATATTTCAGACAAGAAGGTTGGCGACTTGAACATCAGAATATTCATGACAAAAGTTCACCCATAATCTTCAAAGGTGTTGTTTTTAATGAAATGAAAGGTGTTTTTGTAAGTAGCTTCATTTTTGTGTAAAGTTTTTATTTATTTATTTTTTAATAATATAATTTAGTAGTAGTTGAAATATATGTTCATTTGTAAATGCTTTTTTCTTAATTATATTTTTGTTATCAATAATGTTATGCCAGTGGATTGAAATTAGAATAATTCTGTGTTGTGTACTATATTCTCTAAAATTTACTAAATATTTTTGCTGTAGAATTATAAAGGTTTTTCTGTGGTAGCTGGCATTTATCTTATTCATTTGTGGATTGTACCTGTGTCTGTGTATAAAAATATCTTGTAAACCAAATAAAAGAAATTTTATTGAAAAAAAAAAAAGAAAATTATCAGAATTTAGTTTGTGTGATTTTCCTAGTGTGTTAAATGATAGCATTGTTAATTGGTGATCTTATATAGAAGCAGACCTGCCAACTTTTCGGATTTACCCTGGCAATGCCAGATTTTTAATGCATCTTCTGGGTTTCCGGAATGGACACTATTATTACCGGATTTTTAGTTACATAACAAAAATATTTACTCATTTCAGGTCATCTATGTCAAGGGAAACCTTAGTAAATTTGCTAATATGCAAATTGAACCCACAAGGACACTGTTATGAAGAATAATTTGACAATGAATTTTTAAAAAGAGTAAAATCAGCTACAGTAAATGCTACAAAAATTCCAAGATTTTATGCAATTAATTAAAACGAGCATTATAAATAAATAGAAGTACTCAAAATATAGATTGCTGGGGTCCCTGCTAGTGTAAATATCATGTGCATTAAGATGTATGATTACAAATTTCAAATATATAATTTTAGTTTAATATTATAATTTCACGATGTGTTGAACAGTAAGGAAATATTTTGAACTATGTAATATTATTAAAGAGATCCTATAAACTATAAGTAAGTATACATTATAATTCTTTTATGATTTTTTACTATACAGTTTTGTGTTATGTCGTTTATTTTATGCACGATAGAATATTGCAGGATTTTGTTCTTACTGAGGTTGGCAGGTCTGTAGAAGTTTCAGTTGTAATTAAATTGAGCACTTTAGTGAAACCTTTTTCTTTTTGAACCAGTGGTTAATTTTTAAAGTTTTTATTTTATTTTTAGTCTGATCCAAATCAGTATTATGGAATGAAGGTTCAAAATATCATGTTCCCTTCAAATACATACTCGTGTAATTTTGGAGGCGATCCTCTTGCAATACCATCTCTTACATGGGAAGAATTAAAACAGTTTCATGCAAGGCATTACCATCCAAGTAATAGTAGGTAAGTATTTATTACGATATTTTTATTAACTTGCTTTCTTGTTTGTGTGTTTGTCCAGTACAAATCTTGCAATCGATTTTTAACTAACTTCCCGACTAGCTAGACATTTGAAACTTTTAGAATAGCTCAGAACACGATGACAATGCATTTTTTTAATACTTTTAGCCATCTTTAAGCAGATTTTTACCATGTTTTTATTATTTTCAGTCAATTTTGTTTTGTAGACTGGTGCAGCCATCTATCAGCCGGAACGGGAATGAAAAGTTAAACGCAAGTTAACTTCCAATTAACTTCATTTTTTTCAAGTTGATGCGATAATTCGTCAAAAAAATTTGAAAAAGTATTTATTAATACATAGAATTGTCCAGTTTATATGATTCAACGGAAAATTTAAAAACATGGTATATAAAAAGTTCCTTTTATCTTGTAATTTGTTTTTACTTGTTTATGAGCATATTAAAACACCTCTTTAGTGAAAGATTACTTAAAATTTAGTGAGGCAAGAAATTCTGACTAAGCATTCTCTGCTACTGCCTCCCTCCTACCACATACTCAAAAATGAAAGAAAAGGGACTATTTCTGCAATACATTAAATAATGAATGATAAATGAATACATTAAATAATGAATGCCCTAATTAATTATAATTTATTTCTGAACCTGTGAATACACCCAATAAAATTTTCTAGGCTTTCTTTACTAAGTTTTAATATTGTTATAATTTATGAGATATAATTGTTCTCATTTTTGTAGATTTATTACTTATGGAAACTTACCTTTGGAGTTTCATCTTGAAAACATTGAAGAGAATGTTTTGAAGCATTTTCAAAAAATCGTCCTTAACAATGCAGTTCCTGATGAGAAACGTTGGACTCAACCAGTAAGAATGTTTTCAAAGGCACTTTTTATATTGACTGTTTTTATATTTCACTAGCTGAAAACCCGCACTTCGCTACGGAGTACATTCAAATTAAATACAACGGTCAATGTAAGCAATCAATGCCAAAAAAATAATTGTATATATTTATAATAAATACGACGATCAATGTATACAATTGATGTAAAAAAAACAAAAAATATATTAATAAAAAAATCATAAGGGATATTTTTATAGACAAAATAATGTAGAAGAAAATATTCAAATTAAATCTAATAGGACATACTAAAGAATATAGTACAGTTTGAGGAACATAATATCTTTTACTGTATTTTAATATTTTTTTGGATAATGTCCAGTCGTCTGCCGCATTAGCAAGAAAGAAAAAAAATATATTTTTTGTCTATTTAGTTCTTATGCACGTGACGATAAATTTATTTAAAATACCAGAAAAAGAAATCACGTGATCAGCATTTAATAATATATTTAAATTCTAAAAATTAATCTTTAAAAATTCACCAAAATTCAGAAAATGGAGGTAAAGATTCGAAAAAGATCTCATTTTAAAGTAATTTTTGTGATCTTTCTCGTGATATAAATTTTATAACCCTCAAATTATTATTTTAAATGCAAACTTCAAAAAAGTTACAAAAACAGCTTAAAAATTTAATTTAAAAAAATCTAAGAAGAATTTTTCAAAAAATTTTCTTAGTGCACCCCTACACTATAATATAAGAAGAATTGCCATGCAAAATATCAGCCTTTTAGGTCCAGCAGTTTGGTCTGTGTGTTGTATGTCAGTCAGTCAGTCAGTCAGTCACGGAACAGTTTTATATATATAGATAAATTTTTACTGACTCAACTTTGCAACTTTGTAACAAGCAACTTTTCTGCATAACATTTTTTTCTATTTTTAAACCATTTTCTTCTATTTTTCTATTTTTGTTCTAATTATGCATTGAATCACATTTTATAAGGATATTTTGTCAGGTATCTAAGCTTATTAATTTCGCTTCGTAAATTTACAATTGATATGTTCTCCATTAGAGACATAACTTATGCTCAACTTGGGTTTAAATATATCCAAAATGAATTTTTTTTGGGGTGGGTGGGTGGGATCATATACCTTGTCATTAGAGACAGCATTTATACACATTGGTTTCAGAATGTTTTATTAGGGTGCTGGCATTCAGCACCAGAGTCTGTGGGTTCAAGTCCCACTCTAGGCATGGATGTTCAGACCTGCCAACTTTCCGGATTTTTAATGCATCTTCCGGGTTTCCGGAATGGACACTTATTACCGGATTCCGAAACGTAAAAAAATAATGCTGGTTTTAACAATCCCTCACAGTAATACAGAGTGTGAGAGGATTTTTAGTTACCTAACAAAAATATCTACTCAGTTCAGGTCATCTATGTCAAGGGAAACCTTAGAAAAATTGCTAATATGCAAATCGAACCCACAAGGACACTGTTATGAAGAACAATTTGACAATGAATTTTTAAAAAGAGCAAAATCAGCTACAGTAAATGTTATAAAAATTCCAAGATTATCTGAAATTAATTAAAACAAACATTATAAAGAAATAGAAGTACTCAAAATATAGACTGCTGGGTTCCCTGCTAGTGTAAATATGATGTACATTAAAATGTACGATTACAAATTTCAAATATATAACTTTTGATTAATATTATCATTTCAAAATGAGCTGAAAAATAAGGAAATATTTTTAACTATGTAATATTATTAAAGAGATCCTATAAACTATAAGTAAGTATACATTATAATTCTTTTATTATAATTTTTTACTATAAATTTTTTACTATACTTATATAATTTTTTACTATATATATTTTTTACTATAATTTTTTACTTTTATAATTTTTTGTGTTCTGTCGATTATTTTATGCACGGTAGAATATTGCAGGATTTTTCTCTTACTGAGGTTGGCAGGTCTGGATGTTTGAAGCCATTCAAAATTGGCTTTTAGCAGCAGGTCTCAGTTTAAATAGTGCCTGTGTAGTAAAAGTTGACTGTAGAACTCCAATCCAAACCAAACCAGAATGTTTGATCCATTATTTTTATTTATTACGGTCTAGATTTCTTGTTATAGTTGTATAATTTCACCTCATAGGGAGTGATGTTGGCTCATCCCTATGAGACTCATCTATAAGGTGCCCCCATAATAAAGCAACTAACAAATTTGCGGTGTGGGATAGGTAAATGTCAAAAAGACAAGTGCTTGCTGCATTAGGAAAATAATAAAAATCACTTCATAACTGTAATCCTAAGGATATTTTGAATTAGCCGGGCTTCGCCCAGCTACGCTCAAGCCATCAAAGGAAGACGATGAATGAATCAAGTGAATGAATGACTCAATTGTTGTTTACAACCCAAGGGGAGAATTTGCCATTCTTCGCGTTTGAAGAACCATGTAGAAAATTTGTGTTAAGTATCGTTCTTTAAAATTCAATTAAAAATCACAATTTTAAGATAGAGACTTAAAATGAGGTTTATATGAATGAGAAAGCTTTCATCTTCCAGATGATGTAAATATTTTCTTTGTAAGATAAAAACTCAAAGAGCATCAACCGTAGATCCTCAAAAGTGCATAAATTTCTCGAAAAAGTGGGTTTAATATTTTGATGAAAATATTAGTCTGTTTTAAATTATTTTCAAACAAGTGAGGTCTTGTTTGTAGGAGAAATGTCTGTAGTCTTAGAATGTAAAAAGATAAAAATTCTACAATCTTTTTTTGCCGAGATATCGTAATCTGAAGTTAAAAAGATATAAAATAAAAAATTTTCTAGAATAAAATTTAAAATTCGGGCTTCGAGGTGCACTTTCGCATAGTCTGTACTACCCGTGTGCCAAATTTCTGAGCACTCGGGTGCGTGTGTGCGGCCTATGGCTGTAAGTTTCATAGGCTGCACACACGCACACATTGAAGCGGTACACCCGGAGGAGTGTGACCGACAGACAGATCTAGACCTTCCTTTATTAATATAGACTATTGTGAATATTTTTTAAAAACATATGTATAAATTAAAGGTCACATAATGTTCATGATTTCACTAGTTTGCTGTTCAACTAGTATTAACTTTTCTGTATTTGTCTTATTTTACTGAGCATATAGAAAAATGTAGTAGACCTCTGAAGTAAATGATTTAGAATTCAGATCTCTAAATCTCTAATTGATTGTAGCTTTGAAGCTAAGTGTATAGTACTTCTCAGTGACAACCCTTAGGTTTCTTCTATTAAAATACTTTTTAGGTAACATGGAATCATTATTAAAATTCTTATCAGAGACGAGAAATATTTATTTTTTCCATAATTAAAACTAGAAAATAAATCTTCTAGAAATAGGAAATAATTATAAACTTTGCATGGCATATTCTGTAGTGGGAAAATATTTATCTTTTTTTCATTTTAGATTTAATTTTTGTAAGTGTTACAGTATTAAATTAAATGTTTTTAATTGATTTTTCAATCTTCTTCCTTTCAGAAAGAGGTGCATATATATAATCGTTTTGATCCAATGGTAGCAGTGCCTTCAAAACAGACAACTATTAGTAATACTTATTTACTGGATAGGTAAAATGGCACAATATGTTTTATTATTGGTATTTTTATTGGCTATTTTTCTAATATGTACTAACATATTGATATACTTAAGAAAAGTCATGTATCCATATTTCAGTAGGTTGTTGTATTTAATACCAGACTGTATATATATATTATGGTTTTGAGCATTAATTCTTTTCACGTTATTCATTTATGTTATATTTCTGAACTGTAAGAAATTTTAGTTTTACAAAAATTATTCTCAATCAAAGATAAAACTAGGCAAATTATACATATTAAAAAATAACTTGTTTTCAGAACTAATTCAATGTGTCTCTCTCATTAAATTTATTTTTGAAAGAAACCATTTATCAGCCATATTTGCAATTAAAAATATCATTGCTTCCCAAACCTTAGTAAAATGCTTAAAATTATATAAAAGTGTTTAACAATTGGGTATTTGTTAAAGTGTCATTATACATATTAAATATATATAATAAATATATTTAATATGTTATACATATTAAAAAATAACTTGTTTTCAGAACTAATTTAATGTGTCTCTCTCATTAAATTTATTTTTGAAGGAAACCATTTATCAGCCATATTTGCAATTAAAAATATCATTGCTTCCCAAACCTTAGTAAAATGCTTAAAATTATATAAAAGTGTTTAACAATTAAATATTTGTTAAAGAGTCATTACAATCATTTAATGATATTGGTTAATTATATCATGTACAGGCCTATGAAGCATAAATAAAGTTACTGTTATCTCTAAGTTTGGGCCATAAAATTAGCCTTCATGAAGAGTTCAATGCTGGACAATATCCAAAAGGGCTAGAGTGCTTGTTGTATTGATACTTATCTCTATGGTGTTGTGTCTGGAAGTTTTTAAAGATATTTAGAGCCATTCTGAATAGGCTTTAAGCTGTAGGCTCTGGTCTTTTTATGCTTTATATCATATAAGATGGCCATAGTGCTGAAGAGAAATTATAACAATCTTAAAGAGCATAAAATATTTATTGAACATGGAATATGAATGTCTACTGTCTCCAGTCACTCTTCTTTGCATATTTTGTAAACAGCAACACTTTTATCTCTAACCTGGGTCTGAATAAGGATTTATTCATGGTAAATTTTTTTGTCACTTTTCTTGTACATGTCAAAGTTATTAAGGATTTTTTAAATGAAGAAATACCAAACATTGTTTACTTTTTACTTTTAACCAGTTGTTTTTCACTTGTCGTATTATTTTACCTACAATGGGTATAAAGATGATGATGATGATGAATAGTTTTGGGTAATGGGAAGGAAAACGTTTGTGAAACACTGTGTTAAATCATTTAGTGCGTGTACAATCTTTAAAATACTTTTTTGTTCTTTAAATTAACTTGTAAATTTCAAGAAGTAGAATGATTCAGATTAAGTTTTCTCATTAAAACAGAGAAGGAGAAGTGTGTGTTCATACTTATTGTGAATAAAAATTCCAACACCTAATTTCAGCAACATTTATTATATTTTTATTGTTTAGCTTTTCATAGTATACATGCTGAAATTGATGCTCATGTAATGCTATTGATGTGCAGATGTAAAATATAACTTTTACCAGATGATACAACATTATCTGTTTGCTTTAAAAAATTTTAAGTATTATATTTATGTTATTTTATTGTTTTAATAGGATTACAAACACATACGAAAACTTTGCATTAAGCTTACTTGGTACTTTACTTGTTGATGGGCCTAATGCACCTTTCTATCAAAGCCTTTTGGAATCTGGAATTGCCCCTGATTTTAGTCCTTACGCTGGGTAACTTGATCAATTTTCTTTCAAATAATTCACTGTTCTACCTTTAACTTTTTATGAGATGATTTTTATTAACTGTTTGTAAAATGATTTGAATATTTTTTTAATGAAATATAGTTTGAATTTACTTACATATTAAAATTTGGATTTCATAGTTGTGATTTCTAATTATCAGTTACAATAAACCATATCTGAAAAGCTAGTGGTACCCTAGCAAGTTAATAGAAGTCTTGTAGGTGAATCATAGTTCTAAATTGTGACAGTTATTAAAAATTTACTGTCTCTGCAATAAAACCTGTGTATTTTGAAAGTTTTTTTAAGGGTATGGTGCTTAGAGGAAGAGAATATGGACTAGGAAAGATTCTTCCTTCCAAAGAAAGTGGTAATTTCTAAAATGTTAAACTTATGGTAAAATGGCAAAATTAAAAGAAAATAATTTTTGACTTAGATGCCTTAAATATAACTTTTACCAGATGATACAACATTATCTGTTTGCTTTAAAAATTTTTAAGTATTATATTTATGTTATTTTATTGTTTTAATAGGATTACAAACACATACGAACATATATATTTTGTATATTTTTATACGAACATATATATTTTACATACACTACATATATATTTTTGTATCTGATTCTGTAGCTGATGTGCAGCCATGCAATTATAAAATTTAAATCTCGGCAGAAGGCTATTATCTGAGTGTTTAGTTTCCCCCAACTCTTTTCCTTTTAAGTGTAACTTAATATTTTTAAAAATTGGTTCTTAATTTTGGAGCAATTGAAAATGTGTGAACTTTTTATAACAGTAAACTACTGAAAACTAGCTTCATTTGAAAATTACAGAAGTTGAGAGGAAACAAAAATATGTGTTATAGGAGAAAACTTAAGATTAGGTTAAAACATGAAGTCTTTTGGCTTACACTGAGACAAAAGGATTGAATCTAAGATAAAATAGTAAACATGTAAACAATTGTAGTTCCTTTTTTGAGCATGAATCTCAGTATAAAAAATGAGTTAAATTTTTCATGCTTTTAAGTTTATTATATTTGCATCAGAAAACTTAAGTAATAATATATAATTATTTATGTTTTTATGTTTAAAAGGATGTGTTTGTCTTTGAATTGTTAAATACTAATGTGTACAGGCCAACTTTATTCTTTTTAAGAAAAGTACCCTATTTTAAGTATATTTCTAACTTTCCATTTATTTATCCTTTTCTTAAAAAAAGGATCTCCAAATTAGTTAGTCTTTGAAAACCCTATATTTGAGGATTTTTTTTTTTCAATTTCCTTTAAATGATATTTTTATTAAGTAAATATTTTTTCATAATGTATTTGGAAAAAATATTTATTATCTTTCAAAGTGTCTTTATACTAGTTTGTAATTATCATAATATATATTATGATTATTAAAGGCTAATATATTGACATAGTTTTAGCCAGGGAAACTATTTCTTAAAAAATTTTTAAAAATACCAGTTTTCCATCCCTATGATTTATAGTGTTTTTATAAAGTCTCAAGTTGTAGGATGACAGATTGGTATAATTTTTTTTTTCTCTCTTGTGAGGATCAAATATGTCAGTGCTTCCTTTAATAAGTTAAAATGTGACCTAAAAATTTGAAAAGTCATGTTCACACATTTTAGAACAATCAAGTTTTTACTTTTAAAATTTTGAGATTTTTTAAAAAATTGCAATATTAATATTTAATTATATGTGTGTGTGTGTGTGTGTTTGGTTCAGTGGCGTAACGAGAGGGGGGTAAAGGGGTTCTATCATGCCCCGGGCGCCCCTCGAAGAGGGGTGCCAAATGGTCCTTTTCACTAATTCTATATATTATACTAGAGATGAGGTCTTCTCTAAACGAGGGATCCTTAAGTCTATCTGAAGAGTATAAATGTAAAACTGCAATTATATGTCACTTCAAACTTCCCAATTCTTAAAATGGAACTTTCCTTGTGGTTAGGATTGTCATAGTAAGCAAATTTTACTTATATGGCCTTGTAAGGTATGCTCTGTTATCTAAAACTGGAAGGTGGCTATTTTCTGACAGGTCACTTTTAGCTCGGAGCTCGTCTGAAGGTAGATATAAAAATTACGGAAAATTTTAAAAGGGTTTAGTAAAATTAGAAATTTATTGGTTAAGTTAGGGAATTAGAAATTCTTTTGGACATAATATATGATTGTACACGTGTGTATATATAGTTATATAGCTTATTTCTTTTAAATAAATTAACATAAAAAAGTGCCAAATATTTTTACTAAGTAGAAATTTGGAGCTTTTAAAAGAGCATTTAACAATTATGTGAAATTTGCAGGATTATATATTGTTTGTTTTCATGATTTGTCACATTTGCAAAATTCTTCTCAGGTTTGAAGGTCATTTAAAGCAGAGTATATTTTCAATTGGTGCCCGTGAAATTGCAAAAGAAGATATAGAAAAAGTTAAGGAAGTAATTGAATCTACATTTGATAATGTTATCAAGTAAGTATTGATATATGTTTATTTTGGTTTTCCCAAAACTATTTCTGCTCTTTTGTTTAGCTTTTTCCTTTTTTAATGTTCTATGTTTAAAAGAAGAATTGTCAATAGTAGAATAGTTATCAGTAGCTTAATTACTTGTATTTGCATTTTCTTTCCAGAACTGGTTTCCCTGAAGAAAGAGTGCAAAGTATATTGCATAGTGTTGAATTGGGGACAAAACATCGAACATCAAATTTTGGTTTAAGTTGTGCAATGGTATGTATATGATGCATCAATGTACTTTTGTAACATTATTTATTTATTTGTTTTCTGTCTACTGAAAATATAAATTTACATATTTTCTATATTTAGTTCTGTTTTTCAACCTTTTTTTAATTTATAATTTTTATATGATTTAAATGTATGTAAACATAGGCCAAGGGCCTGAGGTAGCCTAGTGGTAGTGCATCGGCTTTACACGCTCAGTTCGAATCCTGACAAATGCTATTCAGTAACTTTATTTCTAGGCCTGATATGGACAGTTGGTTGGGAATGCTTCAGTCATCTTTTTAATTTCCGTAGACCAGAAAGTCTTTCTATGAGTTGTGAGATAGTACGATCCCCCTAGATCTTGCCCCTGGGGGTACTCGGTCAAAATTGAGGTGGTGCCTAGTGAAGATAGACTCAAACTCTTCTGGTGCTATTGTATATAAACTGGAGTCACACTCCTCAGCCTGCAAAACCTATAAGGACTTGGTCTGGAACATCCAGCCAGGGGGCATTAACAATAGCAACAACAAACATTTTCTATGCTTCTTGATATTTAGCCCTTGTATTACAAAAGATGACTGAAGCATTCCCAACCAACTGTAGTCCTTTACATACTAAAGAATTGTTTGTTTGTTTTTCTAAATTATGTTATTAATTAAAAATTTTAACACTTTAAGTTATTGAATTTTGCTTTTTCTGACTTTGAGACTTAGAAAAGTGTAGGTCCCTGAAGTCTGTAAAACATGAAACTTATTATTATCTAATAGGTGGAATAAAAATGCTGAAATTAAAAAAAATTAGCAAAGTAAAATTAATATTATTAAAACCAGGTTGTGTCTATATATTTTGAAGTGGTTAAAAATCAACTCAGAAAAAAAGATAGTCTTTATTAAATTGAATTTGGGCAATAACTAATTGAAATTGACTTTTTTTCTTTCAAGTTTGCATTCTGATTTGTAAAGCATTTCCTCTAGTTTATACTAATGATATGGTTGTATTAATAAAATCTGAACTTGGAAAAAATTGCTGTGTTTTATTTGAATAGAGAAATTGAGAATTAATTTTAACAGCACACAGTATGCTAATAAATGAATGATATGAAAATGTAAAATAGCTTTAAGTATATTTCAAGGTAGGATCATTTGCATTAATTTTATTAAATGATTTCTTTTCACTTAAATAATATACACTGTGGTATAAAAAAAAATTTTTGATGTGAATTCATAAATTTGTTTAAAATAATCTAGATGTTAAGTCAGTAGTGCAATCAGAATCAATTTCAAAATCGGAAAAAATTAACTTTGTAATTAATTTTTTTGTTAATGATGTTTAGGCTCCTTAAAGGGAGCAGGATCAATGATTGCACATTTGTATGAAGTTATTGAAGTATATAATACAACTTTTGCTGTTTTTTATAGTTTCGTATTATATATAAATGTCAAAAGTATTTTTAATTACCAATATTTATGATAGAAAATGGTTATAAGTATAAGAAACACATAATTCAATAAATCATTTACTTACACACACACACACGCATATATATATATATATATATATATATCTCTTAAATTGGAGCTTGGAGCTCATCTGTATTTTATTTTATATAATATGTTTTTCTCAATTATGAAATAATGCAAGCTTTCTTCTTCTTGTCTTTAGGGTGTTAATTCTGTATGGAATCATTCTGGGAATCCAATTTCAGCTTTCAAAGTTAATGATCATGTAAAATGGTTTGTGAAGCAAATGAAGGAAAAACCACATTTTCTGCAAGATAAAGTGGCTCAATATTTTAAGGTATTCATTTCAAAAATTTTCTGTTTTATTTCTTTAACAGTCATTTATTATAAAGATAATTGGTACCTAACACAATATTATGTCCTTCTGAAGTCCTAAGAATTGAAAGTTTAACAGTTTGATGTTTGTGTCCTTCTACTTGTAAATGTTAAAGTGGCCAGATAGCTTGAACTGTACATGCAAAATTTTAATCACCTTTTTGAATGTTGGCCTGCATGTGTTATTATTGATGAAATTATTTTTAATTTATTCATCATTAAATTAAAGAAGTATAAATTTTTTGAATTGGAATATAAATTTGTTACATAATCAATTGTAATTTTGTTGAATTTAGGTATGATCCCTTCTATTTGATTGCCAACAAATTTGGAGGGGGGGGGGGAAAGGAGTATGTGTGTTGTGTGTGCAAGAAGCTGGAGTCTATTTCAAACCAAACCTTTTTCACTTGTGAAATTTATCTAAAGCAAGGATTAAAGAAAACAGTAATTATGAAGCTCTGCAAGAAAAATATATGAGAATTTTGTTTTGTGCATTAAACATTTAGGAAACCTTTGAAGTAAAAAATAAACTTGAATTTGAACGTTAAAAAAAAATGAAAGGATTGTTTCGTTAAAAATATTTTTATTTAAATGGGATCATAATACTAGAGTTTCAAGAGGAGTTTTACTGTAATTTTGTCAATCATTCTTTTTGTGTGCTAGTCTAGCTTTTGTTTTAATTTTTTAATCCTTGTAATTAGTTGAGTGCAACCTTTATTATTTACTCATCTTACCCCCCTCCCCAAATAAATAAATAAATAAATAGGTAAATAAAAATATATTGAGATTGTTTTAATCTGTATTGAAACAGTGCCATTCAAAGATAACCTAATTTAGGCTCACACACCGCAGGAAATTTATTGTATGTGACCACAACTGCTGTTAAAAACTGTTGACCTCCAATTTGTTTAATTTTTTTTTTAGCATTATCATCTAAATTTATAATAGTTTCTTTTCTATTTGTAAAGTACGCTCTTGATTTAGTTTTGTTTTTATGTCACTCTATTAATTTGTATTAATTTTTCTTTCCCAGAACAATAACCATAAACTCACTTTAATAATGTCTCCTGTTGAAAACTTTGAAGAAGAGCAGCTATCAAAAGAGCAAAAACTTTTAGAAACAAGAGTGTCACAGCTAAGTGATGCAGATAAAATACAAATTTACAATGATGGTAAGTTTTGACTTCTGAATCATCATAATCTTCTAAATTTCATTATTTTATTTTTCATCTATGCAATAGATTGATTGTAATCTGACAAATTGTTTCACATAAAAAGAAGAAAATTTTTAAAATACATAAAAAAAATTGAGAAAAACATGGCATGCATGCATATACATACATATATATATATATATATATATATATATATATATATATATATATATATACAGTGGAATCTCGATCGATCGTTTTCCAAATCATCATTTTCCCGCATGTATCGTTTATTTCACCCAGTCCCGATGATCATATTGCTTTGTTATTTTCCCGGATCTGTCGTTTTCCTGCATTTATCGTTCAGTTCAGTCAGTCCCTTGAAAAACGATAGATCAAGATTTCACTGTATATATATATTGGCATTCTTCATTTCAATAGAATTTACTTCCAGAGGAAGTAAAGCATTGATGAAAAGTTAATTTTAATGATGTCACATGATTTTGATCAAAGTAATTTTAATGAATCAAACTATTCAAATCAGTTATTTATTATCCCCAAAATATAATTTGGATCTTAGATGAAAATATTTTATTGAAATCATTATTGACAAAACCTCAACCTGTATGATTTTTTTAATGATCTGCCCAAGAGAGTTTTCTCAAGGTATTTTATGTATTTTTCTTAAAGCAAAATTGTGTCATGACTAGGGTCTGATTAAGACATGGTGGGACTCAGTGGTTATGGGTAGTGAGACCCTGGTAATATTGGATTGGGCATAAATTGCTGGACAAATGTTCTTTTTAAAATACATACTACATCTTTATATTCTCTTATATTTGTAGATATAAGTCATGTGCAGTGTGACTTTGCCGTCTATTATTATTGTTTTTGTTGTTATTGTTATTTGTTGACTCCGCTTATGCTACTTCTCTGGTCAACAAAGAGATGAATAACCACTTATATCAAGTGACTTTTGTCTTTATATTTTCATAAAGCAAATGAAAAATTAAAGACAAAATTAAATTTATTCTTACGAGATTATCAACAATTAAAACTTAAACATTTGCTTTGCATAATTTCTTGAGAACAAATTTCTCTAAAACATGTGTAAATTGTAAGTCCTTTAGAACAGTGGTTCCCAACCTTGGATATGCGGACAAGCCACTACCGGTACGCAAATGATTTTACAATTTAAAACAAAAATCTACTAAAAATCTGTATTACAAAAGAAGAAAAGAAATGACTATAATAACTAATAATCCATATGTTTTAATATTTTAGTTTGGAATTTCTTATCCATTGTTTGTGTTGTAATACTTTATTGAGATTTACCTAATCTCAAAAGATGCCGTCTACACCTGAATGTGTTATCTATGATCGCCCCATAAAAATTTGGCCCTCGCCTGCGAATTATAACTGTGTCTATAACTGTGTTTGCGAATTATAACTGTGTCTGAGAAGTTTCTTGTCAAGCAGTAAAATTTTTAATGCCATTTGCGACCACATATTTATGTAAAAACGGATTTTCTGCAATGACTGCGACGAAAACCAAACATAGAGCTTTGCTGGACATTGAATTGGATCTTCGCCTTAAACTGACAAACATTGAGCCCGATATTACTTCTTTAGTTAATAATAAACAGGCCCAACCTTCTCACTAATTATATATTTTTAAAAGTGATTATTATATTTTATGTATATGTTTAGCAATAAAATTATATCCCAAGTTACTTGTCTTTATTACAAATGTTCTCCATCGCATTTTATTCCCCATTTCAAAATTTTTGGTCTACTGGTACGTCATCAAATTGTTTACAATGTACAGGTACGGTACTATAAAAAGGTTGGGACCCCCTGCTTTAGAATATCATTTTCAATTACCATAAGATGCTGAGTCTTTCTTCTGCCATTGTTGATCTATCTGCATTTTTCAAATATTTCATCTTAGTGAAACTCTTTTCTCCAGTTGCATTAGTTTTCATCAAACACTTGTAAAACTGCAGAGCTATTGCAGCATTAGAATTGTAGAAGTTAATCATTGTTTGCTACAAGGGTACTGATATCAGAGCCTTTAAAGATTCATGTTTATGCCTGCATTCAGTTTTGGCTTTTCCTCTTTCTTCTTGAAGCCCCCCAGCTGGTCGAGGCCCCTGGGCTGCAACTCCTAAAGTCTGTACCTTAATCTGGCCTTGGGCATGACCATTCCTGTTTCAATTTAGTCTGCCTGGCTTTTGATTTATTTAATTCATAATTTGATATTGTGAAGATTTAGTTTATTATTCAAATTTTTTTATTTTAATGTTGAATTTAATTTGGAGTGAAGGTAAAAGTAAATCCAGCAGTGAAAACTGACAAAGAACAGAGGAAAAAGAAATGACTTTGAAATAGGAAAGCTAAACCATTATTTATTAATACTCCTTTTTGCTCCATTTAAGATTTTTACCAGTAGCTAACTACTCTAATTTTTTTTTAATTTTGTGAATGCCAAATTAGAATGTCTTTCTCTATTTTATTTTAATAAGTTTTTATTTTATTTTTATTTTTATTTATTTATTTATTTATTTTATAGGACTGTTACTAGAAAAGCATCAAGAAAATACTGATGTTTCTTGTTTACCAACCCTTCAAATAAGTGATGTACAAAGACAACTTGAGAAAACAAACTTGCAGTTTACAACAATAAGTAAGTACTGTTGTTTTTCTATTTTTTTTATTCCTTTTAATTCCATCATATTAAACTATTAGAGAGAATTTCTAAAAAATAGTATTTATTTATTATTTTAAAATGAAGACAGTAAAAGTCTTGTAAAAGTAGAAAATGATAAAATAGTTTTGCATTCATTAGTTTTATGAGAGGAAAAAAATCTTTAAAAAAAAGGAAGCAAAAACTATTTGACTTTATCTTTTCTTTCCATATTTACGACTAGTTTATATATATATATATTCTTCTACTGAGCTTCTTATGGTAGCTCCATATTTTAAGTTGTTTGTCTTTAAATGAATTTAAACTATGTCTTTTTCATGTGAATGCTGCATATTCTAGATATCTGGGTGAAGTCTTTGTGCTTTGCATATGAATAAGTGTTGATCTGATGTATGAATGTTAGTGTAGAAGGGGAATTTTATTTTTCAAAAATTCATGTTGTAGATTTCTGTAAATGGGATATTTTTCTTTTATAAGTAAAATTTTATCTGTTATAAGTAAAAGTCCAGAGTACCAACTAGAATGAGTCTGGAGACTCCAAGTGCAAAATTTCTTGGCTTGGATTTGCCCCATTGCCACGTTGTAGAAAACAGATGCCCAAGTGATTGAGCCATCATATTGAAGAGATGTAGTTATTAGTTAAGTGTAAGCTCTCGGTCTTTCAGATCAAAGCAGTTAAATCATAGTCAAAGTAGTCTAATAAGATTTTTTCATTATCACTGAGGCTTTTATAGGAAATATCGATTAATTTTTGGTGACCAGATATGTATATTTTATATGATTTCTTTATCTACTTTCTCATTTCTATAATAATAGGAAGCATTTATTTTTTGCCTGATAATCACTCCTAAATTTCCTTTAAAAAGTAATTCAGGATACAACTTTAATTTATGTTTTGTTTCATGTTTCAGAATAGTGAAATTAATCTCATTCTGTTAGATGAGATTACACTGGTAATTTCAAAAATAGACAGTCTTAGCTGGTAATAGGCAAAAAATCTGAGTCATGGTTTTACTATAAAACTTTTATGTTGTTACTTAAGTAATATTTTTTGTATTTAATTTCTTTTTTTAATTTTTTGTTCATTTTTAAAACCAACATTTCTTTCTGAATTTTAAAAATGTCTGTCTTTTCTTTAAATTTTTCTTTTATTGAAATTATTATCTGTAGGTGATGTGGATGTTCAGCTATGTGAACAACCAACAAATGAAATAATTTACTTCAAGGCATTTGTGGACGTAGCATGTGTGCCTCAAAACTATGTTGATTTACTGCCCCTCTTTGGTACCATAGTGACTCAGTAAGTGAAGCAATTGGTAATTAATCATAAACTTTGAATTGATATCTGTTACACACAGTTTAAAATAAGTGATGCAAATTTTCATGTAGTTGATTTCTTAAGATTGAAATTGTAATTTTATGTACTTGAAATCTAATGATATTTTTAATAGTTCCCTTTATTAATATAAAACTAATTAGAGGTAAAAAGATAAAATCATTTCAATAGTCATAATAATAATATCATAAGGGTAGGCCAAATAAAAGTGAGACTTTTGAGTTTTTTTGTTAATGGTTTATTGTTTAGAATTTGATAACATACAGGAAGTAATAGTGACATATGAGCTACATATCCGTTACATGTAGTCGACTTGTTCCTTCAAGAAGTATCCCAGCACTTCACTAGATTTTGTGTGTGTGTGTGACTTATTCCACCCGCTCTAGCCATAGGCTAGACCAGGTCCATGAGGCCAAAAGTTACTATGAAATCGTTAACAAGCAAAAGGTCTCTATAAATATCCTCCTTGGCAAGCCCCAGGCAGTTTAGAATATGGCCAGGAGAGGCTTCAGCAGTATTGCATTTAGAGCAAAAAGGGAAAGATTTTTGCCCCTGATTGTAAACAAGACACTTTAGGTGTCCACTAGCAAATCTGCTAATGGTGGTCTGCATCCTTCTGTTGCCCTTGACATTAAGAGCACCACCAGGAGATTTTCAGTCATACCAGTGGTGTGTCAGAGGGATCTTCCATAAATGCTGATTAATAAGTTTTCTTCTTGAGTAAATTTCAAGGTAAGTTATAGTATCTTGCGAAGAAATAGGAAGTGAGGCTCCATCCTTAGCAAAAATATCAGCAGTCTCGTTTCCAAAAAGTCCTATATAAGACGGCACCCATTGTAAATATACCTCTTGTTGTTTAGAAAGGTCTTTGAGGATCTCCAGTATCGACAGTGAAGTTTTATCCCCGACTCTTGTCTAGCTGCTCAAGTGCTGAATCACTAGATTTTGGACTGAGCGAAGAACATCTATGGTCGTCTGCAGAACTAGTTTTGAATCGCATCCCAGATGTCTGCATTATTTGCAAACTGGTGGCCCTTAAGAGCCTTTTTCAGTGAGCCAAAGAAATGGTAGTTGCAGGGTGACAGGTTGAAACTATAGAAAGGACTAGTATATAACCTCCGTCAAAAATGACGGAAAGTTGATCAGCGTTTCTTTCTCATAAGAGTTCATACGAACAAAAAAAAAAAAAAAAAATGCATGAAGATTCTATTTTTGAATGTAATGAAGAAAGATTTTAAACATATACTACGATGAATACAGGTACATAATATAGGTGCTATATAGGTTGCAGAAAAATATAATTTTCCTTTAAGTGTAAAATTCTGCATCAATATTAAATAAATAAAAATACAAAAAGTTAGCCAATTAAATAACACAAACTGTACTTAAACAGAAGTAAACAACAAAACAAAACTAAACTAAATCAAAACTAAACCAAAACTGTTTCAAAAGTGAATGACTCGCCACACAGCAGGCATTGTTGAAAACGATACTTAAACAGCAGTAAACAACAATAAAATAAAGCAAAACTAAATAGTTTCAAAAGTAAATGACTCATCACACAGCAAGCATTAATTTATAATAATTTCATAATAATTAGCAAAGGGAAACACAATTTAATTAACATTAAAATTAAATATTAAAAATGTAGTTATTTAAAGGGAATATGAAAAACCATAGAGTAGAATGAATTCGAAATTCAAGTGAATGACTCAATTGAATAAATGATTATTTTCAATGGATATTTTAATTTGAAGATATTTCAAAAACTAAACGGTTTTGAGCTAAGGTGTTCACTTGAAATTTTCATATTTTTTAAAGGGTTTTCAAAATATGTAACTTTTGTGGTATTATTTTTCAAGAATAATTTCCGAAAATGGCGTCGCAATGTTAAGATGTTCCTGACTTGGTCCGTCCCGGAATGGTTACCTACATCTAGGCTTTTATATAAGTAAAGATGGTTGAGTACTGCAGACCTCCCGTCAGAAGAGACCTGGAACTGGTTTAGAGGTTGCTGCCTCGGGGAGATCGATTCTCTAAATGAGGGGTTGAGGATAATTAATACCCCAATACCATGTTCTGTAGAAAGTATTTATTGCTTTTCAGGCATTTCTATTTTCACATAATCAACGTATTTTGAAACTTTTAACCCTGCATCGTACTACTTACTATTTCACGAAGTGATGTGAGGGAGTTTCAGAAATAAAATTTAAAGTCATGTTTACTTTTATAAACACGGGATCATACAAAAATGTATTATTGTAGATGCAGATTTCTGGGCATTTGAGTTTTTGCAATTGTTAGTTTTTTCTTTCGCTATAGGAGATGCAATCTGTTTCGGTAATTTTGTTTTCATTTAAAATAATCAGTGTGGCCAGTTATATTAATAACTGATGCAAATATAAAACAAATGGGCTTTAAAAAACCGATGACAGCACGAATAAATGATAAAAATGACACTACTGTAGTGTGGTTTTTAATTATAGATTTTTTCTTCATTTCATGTATTGTACAGAGTTGATTACTATCAGAGTTTCAGCAAATTTGGTTTTTGGATTTATGTAAGGCATTTCTTACATATCTCATTTTTTACAGAATTTTGTTTTTATTTGGGATATAAGTGGTTGGTTCTAGAAATGAGGGATTAAACATAAAATGATTATATAAGACCTTAAGTTATGGAAAAAGTATTTAAGTGAGATTTAATTTACAGAACAAAATATCTACAAATAAATATTTCTAGATTTTTTTATCTGCAAAATCACTTTTGATTTGATCAAGTTTTAATATCCTCATGCTCTATAGAAAGTATTGCAAGACTGTTTAGTCTACTGCAATATTGTTGGTCTCAGGTATGTTTTAATTAATTTAATCTAGAAAAGCTTCTGATCCCGGTCCCTATTTGGACAGCCAGTAGCTCTGTCATTCATAGTGAGGAATTTTAGAATTTTTATGGGTTTCAGAAATATTAAGATAGAAGAATGTTTTAATGCTTCCATTTCTTCAACCAGCATATCGAGATATACAGCTGCATGTTTTACACACTTCGTTTGGTCGTTATTCTGAATAATTTTTACATCTGTTAACACAATTCTCTTTAGACATATTTTTAAATTTCTTAATCGAATAGGTCCAATCGGCTTAAAGTCGGTCCTGCTCTTTAAAGTGTTATGATGACTACACTAATGAACTCTTGTAATGAAAAATCACATGCAACTTATTTTTTCAAAACTTTATAAAATTTTCCCATTTTCCGCAATTTAACAAGGGAAAATTTTTCGTCAAACTCTAATTTCATCCTCTGCGAAATATCTTCTCATAACTTGGTTTATGTTAGCCATATTTTTGCCCAGTTTAAAAATTAAATGAAAACGTGAAAGATGTTTTGCTTAGTTGCAAGTTTATAACTTGGAAAATAGACATAAGAAATCAGTGTTTAAACATTTCAGATTATACAGCAAATCACGGCAGTTAATATTCCAATAGGTATAGTGTTGAAAATTTCCTTTCAACACTAATTGCATTGTTAACTGCAGATGTGTATTCCTCCCCACTTGTCTCTTGTAAACAGTGCCTTTTCTTAGGGTAAACAGTTACCCATCGGCAGAAAGAAATACCTGTTCGACTCTTCCTTAGGGCAAATACTGTTATTTGGCGAAAGTGGGGGGCTTGTTGACAATCTCCTCCTCTCCCGTTAACCGCTGCTATTGACACTTTCCACCCCTCGTGAAAAAAGAACTGCTCCCGAGCGACTACTTTCTGAGGGATTGTTGGGATACTCCCCCTTTTTCTTCTTGCCAATTTGGAAGTTGAACTTCATGTTGTTTTTCCCGCACAGCGTGGGAGGTGCCGGCGTCGGGAATGACGTAATGTTTTCGCAAGTTGCGATGTTCAATTGCCATCACTGGTTGCAATGTTTATATAATTTTGTAATACTTCTTATTTTCGATGTTTTGATAATTTTGTAGTATTTGTTATTTATTGTTAATGTATTTTTTTTATAGATATTTATTTGCCATCCACTTTGTTTTCTGTAATTTATGTAAATTAGCCAGATGCCCACGTGGGCGAAAGTATATAATGTGATGGTTTTGCTTGGCTCGCGGCAGGTCAGTCGGAGTGTTGTGGTAGGCAGCGAGCTATTGACAATGCTCGATATTATTTTGTCTTTGTGTTGGTTTGCTGAATAAATTATGCTCTTTGTTTTTAAGTGAAGATTGCAATTTTTGCTTACTGTTACTTCGACCCACTGTTGCATTCTGTAGCGGTGTTTTGAGATAACCTCCCACGTTTTATTTTATTGTTTTGACCTTGCCAACGGGGATCTTCTCTTCAGAGGAGACCAGTACCTCCCAGCAGAAGTACACCAGCAAATCTTATCCATGCAGCAATTGATTCCACAGTAATTGTCAAGTCTACTTGAGCAAGTCTTGGTATGTCCTGTAACAACACGTCCCTTACAGAATTCATTAAACCATCTGTGCACTGTACCCTGTGAGATACTTATGTCCCTACACATCCTCTGTACGACAATAAATTTTATAGACCTGCCAACTTTCCGGATTTACCCCGGCAATCCAGGATTTTTAATGCATCTTCCGGGTTTCCGGAATGGACCTCTATTAATACCAGATTCGGAAACGTAAAAAAAATAACGCTGGTTTTAATAATCCCCCACAGTATTGCAGAATGTGAGAGGATTTTTAGTTACATAGCAAAAATATCTATTCAGTTCAGGTCATCTATGTCAAGGGAAACCTTAGAAAATTTGCTAATATGGAAATCAAACCCACAAGGACACTGTTATGAAGAACAATTTCACAATGACTTTTTAAAAAGAGCAAAATCATCTACAGTAAATGCTACAAAAATTTCAAGATTTGCTGGGGTCCCTGCTAGGGTAAATATGATGTACATTAAAATATATGATTACAAATTTCAAATATATAACTTTTGTTTAATATTATAATTTCAAGATGAGCTGAACAATAAGGAAATATTTTGAACTATGTAATATTATTAAAGAGATCCCATAAACTATAAATAAGTATACATTATAATTCTTTTATTATAATTTTTTACTATACTGGTTTGTGTTATGTCGATTATTTTATGCACGGTAGAATATTGCAGGATTTTGTTCTTACTGAGGTTGGCAGGTCTGATTTTAGCTTCTCTAATGCCTACTGCCATAAAAAAATTAAACAACTGCTCGTTGGGTTTGTTTGGACGAAGCCATTTTACAACTGTACGTAGTCACCTTGCTTAGAAAATGTTCAAATAGCATACTGACAATTTCCAATGATAATAGCTTTGCTTCTCAACATACAATTTCATCTACTGGTATAAAGGCAAAACTCAGTATTTTGTCATTGATGTTAATACAGAAGTCTCACTTTCATTCAGGCTACCCTTATACTATTATGAAATAAATATATACATCTCCAGCATACCAGGCTGTGTTGAACCTAGGTTTTACTCTTGTTATGTGCTCTTCAGCTAATAAGTGCATTGGAGGGAAAAGGTTTCTAAAAGTGGAATATCTCTAACATTTTACTTGTGACTGACAAAATCCAGTTATCCTGTACATATTGGTAAGAACTGTCATATATCATGAATTTCAGTACTGCAGTCATCCAGGTTACATGGGAAAGAAATATTGTCTATATTAATGGTACAACTTTGTACAACTATGCTATTGTGATAAAGTCTCAATAGGATAGACAGTAATACACAAGACTCAACTGGGTAAAGGTGGCCATCCATACACTTGCAGGAAATCCTCAAGGAAAAGTCTGCAGGATATCCTCAACTGAACCCTCACACACACATGTGAAATGTTTACCAATTTGGATTTCGGGAACTGTGCAGTCCACCACTGGTATTAAGGCTTCCCCACACATGACAGGAAAATCCTGAAGGTCTGTGCAGTCAAAACCTCAAGGACTTCCTTTACGTGTAAGGGTACCATAAGTGGGTTTGATTCTGCCCAATCTCACTTTTGTACCACCATTTGTGATAGGCACCATTTGTGTTCTTTCCAATGTGGGCTGGAGGACTACACTTTGTCAGTCGCCAGTAAAAGTTTAGAGAAATTCTGCATTTGGCATTCTTTTCCCTCTAGCATACTTATCATCTATACTTTGCTGAAGAACTCATAATGAAGGAAAAACTAAGCTCATAAGAAGGGTAATTCTTCTATTACACTTTAAAAATAACTGAGCTTTTTATATCAGCTTATATTTTTTCATTAATGTTAGGCATGAGTCATTGTTTTAACAAAGTTGAATTTTTTCTTCAAAATCAAGCATTCCTTTATGAAGGTCAGTAGATGCCGGTAGATATTGTGCATTAAATTATACGTGAAATTGAAGTAGCAGGCATAAGTTTAAAAAAAAAAAAATGAAGTTTATTTAATCACTAAACTTCATAAAAATAACTTGAAAAACAATATTACAATGAAGTAAAAAAAATGAAAAAGAACAAATGCAACCAGCGTGCGAAGCCGTCGGCAAGTAACTTACATTCGAACAAAAAATTTGTCAACTGCACGGATCTAAGATTTTCATACACATGTTGCCAACCATCCAACATCATCTTTAAACAAATGATTTATACCGCTTCCGTAATGACATCACAGTTGTTAGGGAAAATCCCGATTAGCTTTCCTCTTCTTCCCCTAACCTTCCAGCCACGTAGCAGGAGCGATGTATTTACATCATTTCCCACCTCCACAGCAATGTGTAAGCATCGTCAGACGCCAGTTGCGTCATGACCAGCGATATGCCAGCCTAACGACGTCATTCATCCAACGATGACGCCATACCATCAGTTAAGAATGACGTCAACGCACATCACGTAAAATTAGCATAATTAACTTTGCTATTCTCCTGCCACGAGGGAGCGCGGCGGTCGACGCCGGTATAAATACCCAGCCCGTTCACTTAGACGGGGTATTCGATGTAGTATTCGCTGTGGTATTAGACGGTGTGGTTGAGTGATAGTTGCTGAGAAGCGATTTTACCGAGCCAGGCTCTGCCGAGGACCCGTATTAGGAAGCGGCGACCAACTTGCCAGCAGTGCACTGATGCTCTAGTCGTCTCGACCTTGCATGCCCGCAGGTAGCCACGGGATAGTTTTTGTGCCAGGAAGGCGCTATCTACCTTAAGTGTTTTCTTACCACGATAGCAAAGCTTTGCCTCGACCACCTGTGAGTTATTTTTCTTTTATTTTTCTACACCTCGGTAAGAACACGACAAAGCCAACTTTTTAGGATAACACTACGAGCTGTGTAGTGCGTCTGTAAACAAGACACTTTAATGTCGTTTTACTAAATAAAAGTATTTGTTATTTTAACTAAACCTTCGTACGTCTTTTTAACATCTTGCATATCACACAACAAAGCTAGCTAGCGTTGCTCTGACTATATCTAAAGATTAAGAGTCCAACCTTCCCTGCTAGCCAGTACGACTCTGCACTATTAGCTATCAGTAAAGTTTGGGGCATTCCTGCCCCCAAATCTTAACTAACTTTGGTTGGAAGAGCCGCCAGGTTCTAGCGGCTCAATTCCGTAACATTTTGGTTATGGGCCCCAGGCCCTAAAGTTAATTTGTAAACAACTACTTTTTTAACTTGAGGGTGACTTTGATCTAAAATAGCAGAGCACAACGCGAAAGCTTTGTGATATGTGAGAAGCTAAGCGTCGAAGGTATAAACAAAAGGTAAAGGCCCTGAATTTATGAAATTCTATATTTGGGGGGGGCCTATTTGTATATATATATAATATTTAGTGTTTTAAATACTGTCTTGCATTTTTTTTATATGCTTATATATATATATAGATTTACATACTGTACTTGTAACTTAAAACATGGCCTCTTTACAACCCCATATGGCTATAGATAAATTGACCGAGGAAAATTTCCATACCTGGGTAGCAGATATTAAATTTGTACTAATATCCCTTAATGCGTGGGACATTGTGAATAACCGCGAAACTAAACCGATAGCAAGTGCGGAAAATTTAGCTGAGGTAAGGGACTTTGAAAGAAGAACCCGACTCGCTTTATCTACAATCTTTTTAAACCTATCCCCTGCGTTTAAGTCGGTCGTGGAACATTGTACCACCCCCCAGGACACATGGTCAACCCTAAATAGGCATTTTCAGCCTGACAGTCGTAGCCGGCACATGCAGTTATTTACCGAACTGGTTAATTGTAAGCCCTACGCTAGCGAGAAAATTAACATGTTTGCGGCACGAATCCGCAAGTTAAACGAAAGCCTAAAGGGAATAAACCAAGAAATAAAGGAGACTTACCTCTGTTTCCAGCTAATCCGGTACTTACCATCGGAGTTTGATCACTTAGTGCAAACTATACTTCGTTGGAAAGATGCGGAATTTAAATTTGAAGCCATTCTAACTGAACTAGTCGCCGAAGAAACCCGAATTAGCGTGCAGAGACAGGATAAGCGTGAAAACGCTACTTGCGAAACGCAGAACACCTTTTCGGGTCGGCATAATTCTCGAAGTTGGAATAAAGACAATTTCCGACCGAAAACTCCATCAAGAAGCCCTTCTCCCAACAAACAAGTCCATTTTGGGAAATACCCAAGTGGGAAATCACCGGGGCGTAGAAAATCTAAACGCTCGTTCCGGCGAAACTCACCAAATAATGAAAAACCCCAGAGCCATTATACTGTAGAAGCCCTATTTACATCTCACAGTAATCCAGGTGACTGGGTCGTCGACTCAGCGGCAACCCATCATTTTTGTAAGGATAAATTCCTATTTGATGGACCCCTCGAGGATGTAAATGACAGGAGCCTAGCAGTTGCTACTAGGGGAAAGCCTATCCCTATCAAGCAAAGAGGGCCAGTCGACCTACTCTGTAAGGGCGAGAAACGCGCCATTACGCTTATGCGTGCATTGTATGTACCATCTCTAAGGCGCAACATAGTTTCATTACCTTTACTTGACGAAGATGGATTTACTTTTGAAGGGGGAAATGGACAACTCCACGTCTACGATAAAGATGGAAAAGGTTATTTCACAGCTCGCAAACAGGGGGGAATTTTTTATGCAAAACAGCAGCTAACCCCAGAACAAGCTGCGAGAAAGAAAGCTTACCAACACGAGAAAGAAACTCGATCGAAGAAAGGTAAGGCTTATGAAACTACAGCTAGAAAGAAACGAAATACCCTAAGCAAAAGTAATCAAAAACCTGCCAGTGCATTGAGCAGATGGCACCGCAGAATGGGCCATATGAACCCTGAACTAATTAGCCAGTCTTTTACAAATAAAAGTGTCAGGGGTGCTCAGGAGGTAAAATCATCCAAACTTTTTTGCGAGGATTGCAGGTTAAATAAAGCTAAACGGGTGACATTTAAACCAATCGGCCAAACTAGGTCAACAAAACCACTAGAACTTTTACATCTAGATTTGTGGGGACCTGCTTCAACGACGGGATATGCAGGAGAGAGGTATTTTTTGAGTATCACCGATGATCACTCAAGGAAAATCGCCCTGTATCCGATTAAAGATAAGACAGCTACTTTTCCCACCTTTTTAAATCATGTGAAACGCGCCGAAAGATTCCTTTCAACTAAGCTCAAAGCTATCAGAACTGACAATGGTAAGGAGTTTGACAACTCACAATTCCAAGAGTATTGCCGTACGAATGGTGTGGCCCACGAATTTACCGATATTTATTCGCCTGAAATGAATGGAGTAGCAGAGAGGTTGAACCAGACAATAGGGAATACCCTCCGCACGATCCTAAATTCAAGTAAGGTTCCAGTAAAATTTTGGCCAGAAGCCGTCCGCTATGCGGCCTACAATTGGAATAGAGTGTGCCGTAGAAACCAGACGAAAACACCGTTTGAGAAATACGGAAAGTTCAAACCCTCCATTAGTCACCTTAAACCATTCGGGTCAGTTTGTTTTGTGGGTGTGCCGAAGCAACACCGAACCAAATTTGATCCCAGAGCTAATAAGGGAGTTCTTGTAGGCTACGCATGTAGGATTAAAGGGTACAGAGTGTTGTTCCCAGAAACTGGGCGAATAGTCGAAACCCGTAATGTTAGCTTTGCTGAAGATGAACTAAATTTTTATCAATTGAAAGCTAAGCAGACTAACAATGGAGCAGTGCTGGGCGACCATCCAGAAACTACCATATACTCACTTCACAACCCGGAGCTTGAGACGGTGGTAATCCCACATATGGATTCGCGCCGAGTACATACCCGGAGTTACCAGCAGGATCCCAGACCAGGCCCTAGTGATGCAGTTCAAACTGATGAAGCAAGTGAAGACGAATCAGACAGAGAACTATACGTCCAAACACCTAGACTCCGAGTCGCTAAGTGGACAAGGGAAGCCGTTCCGAGACCAGATGGAAAGCGGACCGATATATATTATCGAGAAGTTAAAAGGCAAGGGGGCAAGAGCCACATATTGCGAAGCCTCAAAGAACTCAAGCAATACTGTAAAAAGCATAAAATTGAGTACCAGCCTGAATACTTCAACTTTAGCGGTAAGAATGGTAGGACGGGCCCTGTTCCAACCCCTCAGCGACAGGTGATTGACGATGATAGCGATCTGGAATCTGAAAGTCAGACGGAAAATGAAGAAATCAACTACTTTTCCGCCTATGACACTTCCGAAAGTGAGATTGACACAGCATGACTAGAAACTGTAGTCATCCCGAAAACCTTTAGACAAGCATTCAAAAGTAAAGAATCTAAGCTATGGAAGAAAGCGATGGAAGAAGAATTAAAAGTGTTAAGTGAAAGGGGTGCATGGAGCCTAGTGCCGCCACACTCAAAGTACAAGCCTCTCGGTTGTCGGTGGGTTTTTACAACCAAAACTGATGAGCATGGAAATGTGGTAAGATACAAAGCGAGGCTCGTAGCACAAGGCTACAAACAGGTAAAGGGAGAATCCTATGATGAAACCTTTTCACCTGTAGTCAATTTCACCCTTATACGCCTATTTTTCTCCATGCTAGTTTCCAACCTAAAGTGGTATCACCTCCAGTTAGACATCAAATGCGCGTATTTATACGCACCCTTATCTGAAACCATTACGATTACCCAACCACCCGGTTTCGTAGAAAAAGGAAAAGAAAGCTACCTCTGTCTACTAAAGAAAGCCCTTTATGGCTTACACCAGAGCGGAAGGGTATGGTTTTATGAAATCGAGAATATATTACTTGAAAATAATTTTAAGAAAATTAACTGGGCTAACTGTGTTTACCATTTATCAAATAATCTAATTTTACTTTTATACGTAGACGATATAGTTCTTTTTGGAAAAACTAAAACCCATATTGAAGCAGCAGTTAAAATTCTGCAGAAGTGTTTCGACATTAAAATACTTGGCCAAACTTCTAAGTTATTGGGGGTTGAATTTGAATTCAATCGAAAACAAGTTTTCATTCATCAAACCCAATGCATAGATCAAGTTGCTAAACGCTTCAAAACCTTCAATATCCCAATTGTATCCTTACCCATAGCTAAAGGAACAATATATACCAAATTACAAAGCCCTACATCTGAACCTGAATTAACGGAAATATCAAAACTACCGTATCGAAATATCCTAGGGTGTTTAGCATTTATCGCAAGTCGAACTAGACCCGACATTGCGTATGCGGTAAATATCTTCAGTCAGTTTCAGTCTAACCCAGGATTTGCTCACTGGTACGGTCTATTGAAGCTATTAGGGTATGTAATAGGTACAAAAGATTTAAAGCTAAATATTTCCTCTACCGCTAATGAATTAACAGCTTACAGTGATAGCGATTTTGCCGCCAATCGAGACGACCGAGTTTCAATTTCCGGTCAACTCATTTTACTAGATAAATCGCCTATATTCTGGCGAACTGGCAAGCAAAAGGCCATAGCGCTGTCAACTATGGAAGCTGAATTCATGGCTATAACAGAAACCTGCAAGGAAATACTGTGGATCAACCGTATAATGCAAGAATGCGAAAAATTGAAGATAATCAAGCTAACTAGATCCAAACCCCTTATCAGAACGGATAACTTATCTGCAATAGACTTCTTAAAATCGCCGATTGAAAATAGTCGCACTAAGCATATTCATATAAAGCTTCTATTTGTGCGTGATCTCCTTCTAAAAGAAGTTTTCGAGATAAAATTCGTGCCTAGCAAAAAGAATCTAGCAGATCCGTTCACAAAACCAAAAACAAAAACAGACTTTTCAGCCTTTAAACAAATAACTTTTAAATCAGAAACTTGAAAGCTATAAACTTAAAGTAAATTCCTAACTCTAATAAACCGAATTTCCTTAAAATAAACCTTATCCTTGAGACTAGGACGGTTATTAATTTATGAGTTATATTACTTTCCATTATTTTCTGTTTACGGAACTAAAGGCCATTGTTTCGGGTTAGTTCTATGAGAACCTTCTTTCTCCCACATATTTTGGGAGGGGTTCGCTTAAAGTGTTTGAAGGCCACCTTGGGTCAGTTTGTTTTACCACGCACGAGTGGTGTGTTTTGTCCCTTTTCGTCGTTTCGCTTGGGAGAGACCAATTTAATTGTCCGCTGAAATCCGGTAAGTACCCTCAGGAAAGGGATCCTGAGAGCGAGCGGCCCCCTGTTACGTCTCGTTGGGGGTGAAAATGTAATCTGCCAGAGCTCTTGGGGGAAATTTTCTGGGGGAGTACTACTGGAGGGAGGCCTTTTTCGTGTGCATTAATTCTTTTTGTTTGTGAGTCCCTCATTTTTAATATAAGAATGCCACTAAGTCCCGGACTCACCCGAGCGGAACGAATTTATTTAAACTTAAGTGATATACAGTGGTAATGTGTTTATACATTCTGCATTTTTGTCGCATGTGTATTTAATACTAACGTTACCATTGCATATATTCTGTACTGTGTTTATATATGCACGTTTATGTCTCTATCTAGCATTGTGTTTATATCTACATACTAGCAATAACTGTTTCTATTTTTTTCGTACTGTGTCTATACTTTAATATATTTACTAGTACGTTGTTTGTGACAAGCAAATTGTAATCAATTTTAATATATTCTTAAAGTTTTATGCTATTTAAACATCGGAGGGTATGTTATACGCAAATGTTTTTTTTCGCATGATTGTGTGTATGAAAGTGGGCCCACGAATGTTTTGAATTTTTGTCTGAAAAAAAATACTGCGTGTATATACTTTGCCCTACCTGTTGATGAATTGTATTGCATATTATTTGCCTATTGAATATTGCATTTTTGAATTGTATTGCATAATTGTTCAGGATTATAAGCTATTTTTATAGAAACATGTCAACAGAATATTTATTGTATGTTTATACAAGCGACTTACCCTTATTGTTTTGCAAAACATGTAACTTAACCACGTGCATGTGTTGGTGCTCATTTCTGTAAAGGGGGGGCAGTTGTTAGGGAAAATCCCGATTAGCTTTCCTCTTCTTCCCCTAACCTTCCAGCCACGTAGCAGGAGCGATGTATTTACATCATTTCCCACCTCCACAGCAATGTGTAAGCATCGTCAGACGCCAGTTGCGTCATGACCAGCGATATGCCAGCCTAACGACGTCATTCATCCAACGATGACGCCATACCATCAGTTAAGAATGACGTCAACGCACATCACGTAAAATTAGCATAATTAACT
Organism: Dolomedes plantarius; assembly: GCA_907164885.2. NCBI lineage: Eukaryota > Metazoa > Arthropoda > Arachnida > Araneae > Dolomedidae > Dolomedes > Dolomedes plantarius. The sequence continues at coordinate 199,434,737 of OU015496.1, read as the reverse complement.
TTGCTATTCTCCTGCCACGAGGGAGCGCGGCGGTCGACGCCGGTATAAATACCCAGCCCGTTCACTTAGACGGGGTATTCGATGTAGTATTCGCTGTGGTATTAGACGGTGTGGTTGAGTGATAGTTGCTGAGAAGCGATTTTACCGAGCCAGGCTCTGCCGAGGACCCGTATTAGGAAGCGGCGACCAACTTGCCAGCAGTGCACTGATGCTCTAGTCGTCTCGACCTTGCATGCCCGCAGGTAGCCACGGGATAGTTTTTGTGCCAGGAAGGCGCTATCTACCTTAAGTGTTTTCTTACCACGATAGCAAAGCTTTGCCTCGACCACCTGTGAGTTATTTTTCTTTTATTTTTCTACACCTCGGTAAGAACACGACAAAGCCAACTTTTTAGGATAACACTACGAGCTGTGTAGTGCGTCTGTAAACAAGACACTTTAATGTCGTTTTACTAAATAAAAGTATTTGTTATTTTAACTAAACCTTCGTACGTCTTTTTAACATCTTGCATATCACACAACAAAGCTAGCTAGCGTTGCTCTGACTATATCTAAAGATTAAGAGTCCAACCTTCCCTGCTAGCCAGTACGACTCTGCACTATTAGCTATCAGTAAAGTTTGGGGCATTCCTGCCCCCAAATCTTAACTAACTTTGGTTGGAAGAGCCGCCAGGTTCTAGCGGCTCAATTCCGTAACAATACCAAATTACGATCGCGGTCTGTACTACGTCACCACAACGGCGATTTTATGAGGCGATGACGCTGAACAGAGACAAAGTATAAATATATATATTATTATTTTAGTATATGCAAACGACAGACCACGGCGTAGTTACACACGTTTTCTGGCATCGAGAAAAATATGAAACCCTTTCCTAACACTTTACTGAAAAGCTCTAGTTCAGACTGACAGCCTTTTTTCAATTAATGAATTATAGTTTATTTGATAATTCATGTGTTTACTCATGTACTCAGGCCCGACAAAATATTTCATAGTTATTAATTTTGGGATAAAGATCAGAAGTGCATTGATTTAAAAGACTAGTAATTTCCCTCATTTTAAAATGTATTTATAAGTGACAGTTGATTAATATGACTTTGGAAAGAAGCTGAAAAAATAAAGAATGCACTGAATTTGAGTCAGTCAGAGTTTAGTACAATATTCCAGTATTCAAAATTGTCACAGATTTTCAATCTATATTTTTGAATAATTTAAAATTTTTGGTTATCTTATTTATGAAACTTGTAGAGTTATTACTTTTGCATGTTATCTCACAGTTATTACTAAAGCATTTATTTACAGAATGGGAGCTGGTAATAGAAACTATAGAGAGTTTGATCAAGAAACTCAGTTGAAAACTAGTGGTCTGAATGTATCTTTTAATGTATCTGAGCATCCATCAAAAACAAATGAATTTGAACATGTGAGTTTATCATTTTTATCACTTTTATAAACTCTGATAAGGGAACGGTGGTCCTTTATTTGAGCAAATCTCGTCATTGTAATACTGATTGTGTTATTGTAAAAAATATATATATTTGTAGATTATTAGTACCAAAATAATTTTTTCAAGTAAACAATCATTTATGAAGCTTCTACAAAGTAATTTATAATGGGTAAGTGTAGTAATAAATTTTAAATTGTTTTTCTCAAAACAGATTTTTCAAGGTTTTTAGATTTTTTAAATGCTCCATGCTACTTAATTTTTCTGCAAAATTCGTGAAATTGATAAGGAAGAATCCTGGTGCTGTTTACAAAAAAAAACTGGGTATGCATTTTACAATTCGACTTCATTAAGGTAATTAAATTTGATTTATAACTTTTCAAAAGGCAAAATTTTGATGAAATTCGGGATGGAATTCAGAAAAAAATCTCTCAAAAATTAACTATTCAAGGGATTAAATAATTGATACCCAGATTTGTTTGTTATACAGTTAAAAGAGATTAAAATGCAAAATCGAGGAAATATCTCAAAAGTTTTTTGTTTATAAATTTCAAATTTTTAAAAAAATCTTAAAATTGTAATGAGATTGGAAATTTCTTTTAAGGTATTCTATTTATTTATAGTGAAATGTGTATATGTACAAAATTTCGTATCTCTATGATGAAAAGTAAAAAAAGTAAATTTTAATGTCCACCGTTCCCTTAACATTTATTATGTTATTTTGCCTCTATTCTGTTATTTAAGAAAATTAAATCTCCAATATAATTTATAATTAACATTAAATGTATATATTTTTGAAGACATTTTGTTTACTGCTATGCAAATTCTTACAGTGTAATTTTCTGGTATGTAAATATTTACTTTTTTCATTTCAGGGAATTTTTTTTTCATCATACTGCCTTGAAAGGAACGTAACTGACATGTTTTCTTTATGGGAAGATATATTTAATAGGTAAATCACAGGCTTATGCTATCTAATTTAGGATGTAATATAAAGATTTTCTAAACCATGTGTTATGAAAAACCATATCAATCATAATTTGTTTTTAAAATCTAGGGAAGTTTATTCATGATACACTATTTGGCCAAAAGTATCCAGACGCCCAGTGGTACGGACTTGGAGAGTCCTGAGGCATATATTAATATAATGTTGGTCCTCCTTTTGTATTGATGACAGCCTGCACACATCTGGGGAGACTTTCCACCAGTTTTTGATAGGTGTCCATAGGAATTGACTTCCAGGCGTCCATCATAGCTGAAGTGAGTGCTGGCAGTGAGGATGGTCAATTTGGCTGGCTATGTAATTTGCATTCTAATTTGTCCCAAAGGTGTTCAATGTGATTTCGATTGGGGCTCTGAGAAGTCCAGTCCAGTTTTTGAACACCCATTTCTTCAAACCATGCCTGCGCAAGTCTTGATGTGTGAATGGAGCAGTTATCTTGCTGAAAGAGAAATGGGCCTTCCCTAAAATATTGCCATAGAGTTGGGAGAGCATCATTGTCCAGAATGTCCACATACATCTCAGAGTTCATGTTTCCAACCACAGGAACTAAAGAACCCTGGTCAAACCATGAAAAACACCCCCACACCATGATGCTGCCACCACCAAACTTAACAGGCGGCACAATGCAGTCACGTAAGTAGCGCTCGCCGGGCATCTGCCAAATCCAGATGCATCTATCGGACTGCCAGATTGTAAAGCGAGATTCATCACTCCAAAGAACATTTTCCACATGTCCACAGTCCAATGATGGTGAGCTTTGCACCATTGCAATCGATGCTTCGCATTCTGGGGAGTGATGTTCGGCTTGTGAGTGGCTGAATGACCATGGGATCCCAGGTTTTTTTAACTCTCGACGAACAGTCCTGCTGCTAGTACTAACGCCTGATGAACTTTGGAACTCCTGAGGGATTGAAATTAATGAGGACTTGGGATTTTGTTTTACTACCCTTTTCAGAGTTCTATGGCAGCATTCACTAATTTTTTGTGGCCTGCCACTTCGTTTTTCTGCAGTTTCACTGCCTCGACGTTTCTACTTCACAATTACATCACTCACAGTGGATTTTGGCTTCTGTAGAATGTCCGAAATTTCACGAACTGATATCCCACAAAGGTGACATCTCACTATAAAGCCACGATCAAAGTCACTAAGCTCCTTTGACTTACTCATTATCTAACAAATGCATAAATACGACCTGACAAATCACTTCCAACACTTTTATAGCTTTCGGTTACGTATAAAGTTACGTCACCTGCCAGATCCACTTCTTTAGGGGGGTGTCCGGATACTTTTGGCCAGATAGTGTATTGTTGAAATTAAACATTTAGTAATATTAGAAAAATTAACCGCTGTGCAACCAGCATGGTTGCTTTTAGTTTTATATTTTTTTTTGCAAAACAACTCAACTGAAAGTAACATATGTTAGGAATGTTATCATTACCTGTTATCATAAATATACGTTGTTAAAGGGTAGTGGGAGCTCAGCCAAAAAATTTATAATCATTGCTAAATTCACTATAAGGTTGATTCTAAAACATCGTGATTAGAAAATGTGAATTTCCATTATTTCAGAACAGAGTTGAAGATAAGACTGGGAAATCCAACACCAATGATTTTAAAAATTACATCCCTCTCAGTTTGTATAATTTTTCAAAATTAAGATATCTACACTTTATCATTACATCAAATAAGAAATTGTTAGAGAAACTTTTTTTCCCTTAAAAATGGAGTAAAAATTCAGCATGTACTAAAATATGGTGTGGATTACATCACTTTCTGTGTGTACTATTGTTCACAATTCAGATATCTCCAGTTAATCATATCAAATAATAAATTGTTGCGAAAATATCATCACTTTTAAAATGGAGTAAAAATTCAGCAAGTACTAAAATATAGTTTGGATTACAACTATGACATTAATAAAACTTGATATACACAGTTGAATGTTTCAGAAGTAGGAGATACTACAATGACAGAATTAAAAGAACGGACTCTAGATAAACCTACGTACATCTGTCCATGACTAAACACTGGATTCGATAGGTCTAAATATATTTTATGAAAAGATCAGCGGTTGTAACAAATGTCACCACTACACACACGCAGTTTTAAATTGCGAACGGCCGCTAATGTTTACATCTGATAATTGAAGTCCGGTTGTTGCTATTTAGAGTGTAGAAATATCATCGATTTTTTTGCCGCATACCAACGCATTATATATATAGATAGATATCCATAGGTCATATTAATGTAAAAGGTATTTTATAACAATAGTGCAATCAAATTCATTTCTAGGGGAAAATTTGAGAAGTCATTAAAGAGTTACATAACTTTCTAAATTCTGAAAAACGGTTTTTTTAAGAAAATTCTAAAATCTTTAGTTACTTAGAAATGCTATATACCTTAAAGTTAGAGCTTGTGTGTATATATATATATATATATATATATATATATATATATATATATATATATATATATATATATATATATATATAGGGAGAGATGTTTTATGGGATTCATATATTCTTTTGAGGGCATACTTTTATTTTTATTTTATGTCCTGGAAAGTCTATAGTGACCATAATTTCCTGTCAGCAGCCTAATAGAGTTCAGTTTGTATAAAAAAGTGCTTGTCAGAAAAAAAAGGACAACTTAAAAGGTTATTAAAATTCATAAAAAGCCCTTCAGATTGAGGGTGTATCTGTACTTTATTACATTGGTATTACTAGTGACAGCACAGTATATTAACTTGTATAAAAATGGATATAATTTGTTTTAATAACTAAGGGCTGTGTCAAGGATAATTAACAAGTGATAAAATTCAATATAATATTAGTTTTTAATAAAAAATTGATATTTTGGCTCAGAAAACATATTGTATTTTAAGAATTAGATTTCTTTGCATATCACTGTATATTAAAAGTAAATAAATCCATCATTTTTACATTATTGATTTTGTTAGGGAAAGAAACAAATCTATTTATTCATGCATACTAATTATTTTTATTCTTTTCTCTATCTATGAATATGCACAAAAAATTCTTAAATTAGTTTTTGTTTTTCAGAATCCATTTAGAAGACCATGCACGTCTTTCACAGTTAATTAAATTAATCGCCACTGATTTAGCTCAAGGCATTCCCTATAGAGGTCATTTATATTCTATAAGAACAGCAGGCAGTCCTCTAAGTTTAAGTGCTAACATCAAAGAAAAAGCTTTTGGTCTATCTCAAGTAATTTTTTTTTCATATTGAATTTTCTCTGATAATTCTGGTCAAGAAAGAAATTGATTATATTTTAATTAGCAAAAAGTATTTTTGTTTGTATCATTTTAAATTTTTTCAGCATGCATTAACTCTTAATATAGATTACCTGAGTTTTCTAGGCAAAATGGGTATTAATTAGCACAATATTATCAGGAGTTCAGTGTATACTCAGAATTCATCCTCTTGCAAATTTCTTTTAATTTATTTTGAATAAATTTCAGTCAAAGAATGTGCTAAAGAATTACAAAAAGCCAGTTATTTCTGTGTTAACTATCATTTTTATTTTTTATTTTTTTATATTGAGATATATTCTAAAATAATAGGAACTTTAAAAGGAATTTTGTAAAACTATTAATGCTAATTAAAATTTTTTATAAATGTACCTCCTTTGCAATATAATATAGGCTGTTTTTTTTTCTTATTTTTATGGGAAAAACTAATGGAAAGATATTATTTTAAGAAAGGGAAAATTCTTGCCATTGGAACTACAGTTTAAAAGTATTAAGAGTCATTTTGTATGCTAATTAAAATTAATTTTATTCAGCCAATTTCATTTACCATTTTCTTAATTGATTTATTTATTTAATTTTGCAAGTGTTACATTAGAATGGGGAAGAGACAGAAGGTCCCAGCAAAATTCAGACTATTGTATTGTATACTCCTGCTAACAAAAAATGGCCCTTAGTTATGTTTTTGTAAAATTACTCATCCCACTCAAGTTTTTTCTGGTAATTGGTATTTCCCAAATTTTAATATTCCGAAATTTCCTAACTACTTATTTGATTTCATACGTAGGGGAAACCCTTGTACCTAGGGCCGGCTATTTTCAAATGGCAGTATCTTTACTTATAACTAACTTACAATAATAAAAATAGTTTGTATACATTACATGCTTTATTCTCTTTAAATAAAAATCACATCAAGTGTAGAAAAAAATTACAAATGACCCTAGGTACAATAACACTATTGTACCTAGGGCCAGTTATTTCCAAACACTGAAATTGTTGTTTACAATAAAAAAAACAATTTGTATCCATTATTTCTTTCATGCACAACTTCTAAAATCTTCGTAAGGAAGAAATGTTTATTATTTCATCACTTTCTAATGTATGTTTTTTTCCATTGTCTTCTTAATGATTCCACATAAATTTTCTGTTTCAAACACAGATTTCGTAACCTTTTTTTTATCAATTACTTTTTCTAATAATTGTGCTTGATTTTAATTTTTCTCGGGGGTATCAGTGAGATTTCTACACTTGCCAAGTTTTTGTCCACCTCTTTTCTACCATAGGCCATGGCCCTAGGTACAAGATGATGTTGTTTTTGGCAAAATGGCTTTCATAGCCAAAGACCTGCAGAAACCAAACTTTGTTTTTATATAATTTTTTCCTTTAATGATTACAAAAAATATTTGCTATACATTAAAACATAAGTTTGCACTTAATTTCACAAAATAAGACTTCAAATTGAAGTGAAAAAATTTAGTTTTGATCATTAAATCAAGACTTTCTTTTCTATTTAACTATAGCTTCTTCTTGCTTTCATTAAAAATGGCTGTTATGATTTGAAACAATGTTGTCACTCACTCCAATGAGTAAAAATGCTGTAAAATAATAATTATTTAAATAAAGCATGGTGGCCCTAGGTACATGATGGCCCTAGGTACAAGGGTTTCCCCTATATATGTATAGGTTTGTACAGAGAAATTTATTACTACTATATATGTCTGGTTTCCTTTTACAGATTAAGTTCATGAAGAAATTAGCATCTGATGAGTCTCATGAACAGGTTTTGGCACAGTTGAAAGATCTAGCAAAATTCTTATTACAGAAAAGCAAAATGAGGTATGCTTTACTGAGTACTTAAGAATGAAGGATGTGCAAATCCTTATCTTAATAACTTCGTAGGTGTAACTTTTTATTCCCTGTGATTTTCATTGACTTTTTTTTGACATATTGCTGATTTAGTGGTACAAATCAATTCACCATCCTTTCAGTAAGTTTTTGTATTTAAAATCATGAGCATAATTAAAAATGACTAACACTTCTATGAAAGTTCATTTTCACTCAGTCTTAAAACCTATTTGTCAGTACATGTGGCATTAATTTTCATATCTTAACCATTGTTCTACTTTGAAAAGAGATAATAAATATTTTTCCCCCTAACATCGCAAGCACTTATCTTTTCGGCATTCATCCATTCTGCACCATGAATGTGTTGGCTTCTTTATGGGAGCACTATATAGGGGGACAAATATTCCTCCCTATGAGGGGACAGCACCAGATTATACATGTCTTAATTAGGTTTAGAACCAAAGCCCACTCTCTGGAAACACATGGTGCTAACCGCTATAAGATGTGGGCAGAAGTATTAATATACTCTTAATAAAACACAATCAGTCAGTCTGATAAGTATTAATCAAACTTATACATAAAGGAATATAACACACTACATTCATGAAGTAACAAAATTTCATAAGAAACCATGGTACAAACCCAAAATCTTGTCTGAATACTAGAGCTTAGTGATTCTAACAATATAAAAGGAGCTACTAATCAAAGTTAAGAATGGGGTTATCTAATCAAAAGCTTATGGTAGATTTTAAAAGGGCAGTAAAACAAATGCTATTAACAGGCTGAGATTTTGGTAAAAGTAAACCACTTAGGGTGTTTTTTTTTGGTTTGGAGTGCTACAGTCATTTTTTTGCTACACAAGGGCTAATTTGACTGGGACTTACTGCTTAAAGCCGATTCTGAATGGCTACAAATGTCCATGCCAAGAGTGGGATTCGAACCCACAGACTCTGGTACCGAAAGCCAGTGCCCTAGCCATTCGACCATCGTCCGACTAATAAACCACTTAGGAGGGGTTAATTGTTTGTATTAAGTGCATTTTTTATTAGGGGTTGTAAAAATGTGCTCATTTCTCTTAAATACCTGTACAATGTATTTAAATCTTTTGTATTGTAAGATGTAATTTGTGCTTAATGTCACTGCTTAACTTCATAACTTAAAATACAACAAATTAATTTATGTCTGACATCACTGAAAATTGTTACTCTTATCCAAAAAATAGGCTCAGATATATAAGTACATTGATCATTTAGGGCTTATGAGAAATTTGTGGAGCATCACTTCACATTTGTTAATTGTCTATAAAGACAGTCACACCTAATGCATCTAAGCCTCATGATGAACTATTAATTAGATCAAATCTAGTTGCCACCCTTTTATTATTTTATTGTGGATATTAAGAAACTGTGTGTTCCTGTTTTAATCACTCGTGTGTTCTGAACCTCTGGCTTTTAATTTTGCTAACCTTAAATGAAGTTTAAGGCTTTTTAGTTATCCACAGTCATGTATTCAGTAGAGATAAAGATATGTGAAATAAAAATCTCTCCTAGATTCTATGATATTATTAATATTACTGCTTTTTCAGTGTTATGTTTTTATTTTTTCACCTGCTTTACATATGTATTTTGAAATCTAGGTGTGCCCTTAATGCAATGCCAAGTGCCATGCCAAAAGCTGTAAAAAATCTGGAATCATTCTTAACATCATTATCTACAACAGATCTGCCAGTTGTTAGAAGAGTAGGTATATTTCATCAGTCACCTTATTAATGTTTTTCTCAAAGATATATCAAAAGGTTCTTTTTTTTAACTGACCAAGCAGCATTCATTGTAAACAAACATTTTAGTTTGATAGTCTTTAAATATTTTTAGAAAATAAAATAAATTTTTAGAAAAATTTTAAAAATTTACTTTTTTATATATCTTAAATTTAAGCACAGTATGAAACCCAAAGCATTTTATATTTTAGCTAGGATATCATTTTTATTGCAACTTCATTCTATTTTAGTCCCTTTTTTTTAAATCTTGCTCAGATTCTCTCTTGATTTAACTGAAGTTATGCTTTATAAATATAGTTCATAGTTAAAAACTTGCAGTGTTTAATTGTTTAGAAAGTAGGCCAACATTTTAAAAATGCAAAACCTTTAAAACAGCGGTCGCCAAACTTTTTGACCTCACGGACCAGTTAATTCATAATTTAAATCCCGCGGACCACTAATAGGATTTTTTAAGTGTTAAATATATTTATAAAAAAAAATTGTGATCAAAGAACACATAAAATGTACCTAGTTAATAAAATGAAACTATTAATAGTAACCAAGTTATGAAAGCTTTATTAATAAACCATAATAAAATAAACAAAATAAACAAAAATTGTACAAACAAAACAATTAAAAGATGGTTTAAATATATCAAACTTTTAGCGTTATACATTCCTAGTGTGATGGATGTTCCTGCTTACTTGAAATAAGATTATGGATATTTGGATCCAATGTTGTTACTGCAAGACGGAGAACTGCATTTATTTCAAGCCGAGATCGGTACCGTGTTTTGATGACTGTGACAGATGAAACGGCCTTTTCACATAAATAAGTTGTGGAGAATTGAATCAGAATTTTCATCGCCTGTTCACTAAGCAAAGGGTATTCACTTTTTATGGAAAGCCAAAACTGAGGTCTTGATAAGGATGAATGAAATTTAAATTTGAGAGTTTCGTCGGACGATAGGTCGATGAGGTTTTCTTTTAGATGCATGCTTAACTTACTATCCTGAATGTTCGCTGCAAACGGATCTATTATCCACATATTACCATGTCTGGGATCTTCATTCTTTGAGTAATAACGAGCAAAAGATTCTGTAAGTGATTCCAAGTGCTTTTTAACTAGGGTTACCACTTGCTGGTTAACATCATTCTCCTTCATGTATTCATCAAAATTAGAAAACATTTGCAGATCGTCTTCAACCAACCGCGTTTGCCACAGTAATATTTTCTTTTGAAACGCATCCATTTTACTTCGTAGTGTGAACACGTCCTTAAGTTGTCCTTGCAAAGATATGTTTAGTTCATTTAACAGGGAAAAAATATCTGCCAGGTATGCAAGCTTTGCTAGCCATTCATTGTCGGACAAGCATTTTTGCAATTTCGGATTATTTTGCTGCTGGAAAAATAATTTGACTTCTTCCCGCAAGGCGAATAGTCGGGTCAATATTTTGCCCCTCGACAGCCATCTCACCTCAGCATGACGAAGAAGATGAGTATACTCGGAACCCATTTCTTCGCAAAGTGCCTCAAATATTCGAGAATTGAGTGCTTTGTGTCGAATTTCCTTTATAATTTCAATGACATTTGATAATACTTCGTGTAGTTCTGGGGACATTTTTTTTCGCTGCAAGTTGTTCTCGATGTATAATGCAGTGTGTAGATAAAATGTCTGGGTGACCAACATTCTTCACCTTTACAACAATTCCTGAAAGATGTCCAGTCATATTTGCGGCACCATCTGTGCAGATCCCAATACATTTTTTCCAATCAATTTCATGTTCCCGGAAATAACTATTAAGTGCTTCAAAAATCTCAGAGCTGGTTGTTCTACCCGGCAAATTAAGTGAACAAAGTAGTTCTTCATGTAACTCTCCTTCACACTCAACCCTCACAAAACAAAGAAGAAGTGCTTTGTTTGTAATGTCCGTAGATTCATCAAGTTGGATTGAATAAAATGATGAATTTTTCACCATTTTTATTATCTGATTTTCAATGTCTTCGGCCATATCTTCGATTCTGCGCTTGATAGTATTATTAGACATAGGAATTACTTTCAATTTCTGAACAGCCTGCATTCCCAAAATCTGTTCACAGGCTTTTAACATGCATGGCTTAATTAATTCTTCTCCAATCGTGTACGGCTTTTTGCATTTCGCGATCTGATTTGCTATGAGATAGGAAGCCTTTAGTAATGATTTATCTTCCATGGTCATTTTTCTTAAAGCAATAACTTGCTTTTGCATATTTTCATGCATTCTTTTAAAATATTCTAGCGGTTTTTTTGCTAAATCCGGGTGTTTTGAATTCAAGTGTCTTTCAAGTTTTGAAGGTTTTAATGCATCGTTAGATAGGCTTTCAGAACATACAACACAGAGAGGCCGTGGATCCAGCTCACTGTCAGGTTCTTCAATGAATCCAAATTTTAAGTAGTAGGAATGATATTTTCTTGATACTTTGTGTTTTTTCTTCTCTCCACCTCCCGTTCCAACATGTTTCCTAATGGTGCCTGATGAAGACTGTGGAGGGTCTGATTTATTGATCAGTTCACGGTTAGGTGAAGTATTATTAATGTTATTATTATCGTTCTCATTACCTTTTGCATTACTAAAGAAATGCAAAATATTCTTTTGCTTTTTTTCACTCATTATGGGTTTAATTTATTTGAATCTAAAATAAAATAAAAAGAAATTTAGAAAAGTCAAACTCATTTTATCCCAATAAATATCAAATAAAAGAAAATATGTACATGGTTAAGATTTAAGATCATACCTGTTTTAAATCTATGTGTCAATATATAAAAGAAAATACACAAAAACTTCCTTAATAACCCAACTAATATATTGAATACATTTTGTATTGAACTCAATACATTCGTAAGCCCACCTTTAATCGCTTCAACTGATATACATATGCGACAAACAGAAGACTGAAACATTAGAAGAGTGCGAAACGAGGCGAGAGTAAGACAAAACATGTGCAATGCAGCTAGAGCTATGCAGCTAGTTTTTATAACTTGTCACGTATTGTTATGAAGTCAATCATGTTTTAATGCATCTTAAAACATAACTTAACATGATGAGTAAGTATATTCCACATTTTTCTGTGGACCAGCGAAATTTTCTCGCGGACCACCACATTGGCAACCGCTGCTTTAAAACATTGTGTTACTCTAATGGTTTCTGGATGCTATGAAATTAATCAAATTATATTTGTCTCTTTAGTTTAATAATAAAATTAATGAAATTATTGTAATCATGACTTAAATTGTTGTAAAGAAATTTTTATGTGCTAATTATTTTAAAATTTGATTCTAATAACTTGTTGCATTTAAATTTTGTTGGTATTCTAGAATCAAACCTGTTTATATTTTATTTCATTACTACAATTCTGGAGAAGCTTTTATGTGTTCATAATAAAATGTAGTGACAAGTCACCAGAAATCTTTATTTAAATTTCTTGAAATGCAAACTGACATGGTAGAAATTAAAAGGAAAAATTATTGATTTAAATAATTTTAAATTTATTATCTATAGAAATTGTTTTTAATCATTAGAATTTGTCATCTGGAATCTGTGTGCTTATTGAGTAGGCTTTTTTTTATTCCCCTAAAACAGGGGAGGGCAATTGTTTTGGCCCGGGGGCCACTTTGTGTAAGCGGAGGTTAGCGGAAGGCCACACCTTTAAAAACTATTGCATTTCTTAGTTAACTTTGCATTTCAGAAAAGGTATAAGTTGTATCATAAAAATCAATAAATATAAATTTAATAAAATATTGGGAGTTTTTCTGGCTGTCTTTGGCAGTTTTTTTGGGTATCTTGGGGGGACACAAAAAAATCTGTAGTGGGCCGCATGTGGCCTGCGGGCCGTTTTTTTGCCCACCACTGCCCTAAAACAGTGTTTCTCAACCCTTTTATGTCTATTCCTCCCCCCCTCCCTTTCAATGGCTTTCAGACCATATGCTCTCTACTCAGGCCTGAAACATACCTACATCAATTTTGAAAGATCAAAAAGTGTACAATAATAAACAACACATACAATGTAACAAATCAAAAATATTAATGTAAAAAGTTATTACATGGGAAGTAGAATTTATGATATGGCATATACTGTTGCAGTCATAAAATAATAAATCAAAAAGTAACAAAAATGCATTAACTTTTATATACTTAACCACTGAATTTAATTTACATTTTCACATGTCTTGAAAAAATATGAAATATATATTTTTTGTTAACTATCCACACACCCTCTGTATATCACTTACCCAAGGGGAGACACACACCCAAGGGGAGACATGACCTGCCCTTGTTGAGAACCACTGATCTAAAACATTTTCATTTCTTTGTTAATTTTATTGCATTAGGTATGTGTCAAGTTTTTTTTTTTTTTTTTTTTTTTTTTTTTTTTTTTTTTTTTTTTTTTAAATTTCCAATGGCGGGTTACAAGACTATATCATTGGTGTTCTGTAAAAAGGGCGAATATATTTGTAAATATATATACATATTCACCCTTTTAACAGAACGCCAACGATATACATATAAAAAAAGAACAAACAAACAAAAGCAAACTATAACATCCGTAAACCCAAAAGTCTCCTAGCTATCCAATATCTCTCCTACACTGGTAGAGTGGGACAAAACAGTATACGGGTAAAGTCCATGTCCTCCTGTCGATTACAGAGCTTGCAAAAGGGTTCTGAAACGATATTTATATAGCAGAGATATTTCAATAGGCAATCATGGCTTGTCACTAGTCAAAACAAGGCAACTGCTTTCTGCCTTGGTCATTCTAGGACTTCAGCAATTTTGCTCTGCTATATATTATTTGAACTCCTCGACAACAGTTCTTGTGAGAGGGAGTTCCTAAAAGCAACTTTAGCGAGTTGTAAGGGACCTCATTATTGGAATTTTATAGTACAAATGAACGCTTTTTTGCCAGGGTGTCAGCCAGCTAGTTATCCTGGATGTTGCAGTGGCCTTGTATCCACTGCAGGGCAATCTTCCTACCATTATTGTGGAGTTTGTCCAATAGTAATTGGCATCTATATACCTCAGATGGGGGGACCGCAAGAGCTGATAGCTTGAAGAGCTGCCCTAGAGTCGCTAAGAATGACCACTTTAGAGAAATTATTCATCCAGCATAAAATTTGGTCCAGAGCAATACGAATTGCTACAATCTCCCCTATCAAAGGCAGTTTTAAGTGTTCCTACAGGTGCAGAAAATGAAAAAAGTTTACAGTGGATCCCTGCACCTACACTGATATTGTCTTTATATTTTGAGCCATCAGTAAACACTCAAAGGGGGCATTCATTATGCATTAATTACGTGAGGCGATTTTTCGACCCCCTCTCCCCCTGGTGAGATATCGTGAGATTTGGCTCAAACCCCCCCCCCCCCCCCCCCATTCTCACGTGAGATTTTTCAAAATGCGTATTTTTAGTGTAAATATGTTAATCTGTGCTTGATTACGTTGGATTTATTTAAAAAAACATAATTTGTTTAATTATTTTTATTTAAGACTAGTTAAGACTAGTGTTTAAGACTACTAAGAAAGTAGTCTAGAATGACAGTGAGAAAATCAAACAGTAAAATACTTAAATAGGAACTACTAAAATTCGTAAAAGAATATTCATTCTCATTCAGTCCATGGGGACTCATGTGGTCTCTAGAGTGACTACTGGAACTATTGTGTAGGATTTAGCCATATTTTAGTGTAGAAACATGTTTTATAACCTAGTTTTCTCGCAATTTTACACTGTTTCTTGCGGGAGAAAAATTACGTGATATTTGCCGAGATCCCCCCTCTCCCTCACGTGAGACTGGGTAAGATTCGGCTCGACTCCCTCCCTCCCCCCCCCCCCCCCTGAAAGCCTCACGTAATTAATAGATGCCCCCAAAGCCAGTGATAACCTCCTCGGGGTATTGTGAATGACTGTGTCAAAGAACAAAGATCTTAAAACGTTTTTGCTGGTATCACCCTTTATTATCCTTTTGACAAGGTCTATACAGACACAATAATCAGTTCAATCTAATAGATTGAGGGAGCGGCAAAAATTCAGCATCAAAATTTAAATTTAATGCCTTCTTTAAACTAAGTACTTTCTGCTCTAGTCCATCCTGTGATGTAAGTTTCCACTCTGTTATCAGAGAAACACTGCTGCAAAGTGAGAAGCAATCTAGAAGTCTAACTGTTTTTTCCCAAAGAAGCATGGCCTTTTCCTCGATTATAGACCTAATTGGTCTGTTATTTGTGCACACCATCATAGTATCAATTGGTGTAGATTTAACTGCACCAGTAATCAAGCATAACACTTGATTCTGAAATTTCAATAGAGAACTGATAATTTGATCCGATGCTGCTACCAAGGGCTTGCAGCAGTAGGTGATAATAGGCAAAATGAAACTTTTATAAGTAGTGTTTAAAGTTTTCCTAGAACATCCCCACTTGGAACCAGTGATACATTTAAGTAGTGTCAATCTCCTTGAAGCCCTTTTAAGAATGTTCTCAGTATGCAGTCTTCATGTTAATTTTCAATCAAAAGAGACACCAAGAGGGTCAATTTTTAATACCTTTATTTTTTGATTAAAAAAAAAAAGTTTAATGAATATTTAAAAGATTTTTAAAAAAAATTCAGCTTTCATTTTTGATAGATAATTATTCATTGTAATATTTGAATTCTACTGTATAATGTATTTGTTATCTTCCAGGAATGTGACTTGGATAATCCATTGAAAACACATTTTGTTTTACCACTATCAGTAAATTATGTAGCCCAGAGTATGTTAACTGTTCCTTATTGCCATAAAGATTATGCTAGGTGAGATTGATTTTCTTTTGTATTCAGTTTTATACTGTAAAAGTGAAATAAATATCAGCGGGGTATTGAAAAACATTAATGTTTCACTATAATTAACAGAAAATAAGGCACAGCCTTTTTTATCTTAATTAGTAAAGTATTAAGATTTTTCTTTTCCTTGATTAGTTTCACTAGTTGTGGTGTAAATTTTCTTCTAATCAGCTGAGTGTTTAATCCATTGCTCTTAATAAATACACAACTAAGTCTACTACTTGGTACACAACTTGGGAAGTAACTGGAAGATGTTGCATTTGTTGTTCAAAGACCATGTTTTTTCCTGTATGCATGATATTTGACCATAAGTATCCAGTGTTTGATTAACAAAGCATGTAAGTTTTCATACCAAATCTTAGTCCCTTTAGAGCAGAGCTCCGCAACCTTTTATCTTCCACGGCACAACAACGTTTTTTTTTTTATAATTCCGCGGCACACCACAAGAAAAAGCTTGCAGGTATATAAATTACAATAAATACGTATATGTTTTTATTAGATAAAAAAACACAACAAAATAGCTCTATGTATCAAGATAATTATAATCATTTAAGTTTTGTATAAATCATTTTGAACTGTACACCAACACAAGAACAAAAATATAAAATTATAGTTTACAAGTAAAAAAATTTTCTCTTTAAATTTTTATATTAAAATTTGTTTTTTGGTCTTTACTTAAGCCTAATAAATCAAAGTTAATTTAAACATAACTAATTTATTAATGAGATATTTGAGATTGTTTTGATAAATGTACATTTTATATTTGGCTCTATAATAGAAAGAGCTACAGTTCATGGTCAGGGCCCTTTAAATATGATCGTTTGTCATTTTCAATTAGAACCAGTGTCGAAAAACTTTGTTTGCATAAGTATATCGTAGAAAATGGGAGCAAAATTGCAATGGCCTTGTCAGAAATTTGTGGACATTCTTTCTTAACTGAAATCCAGAAATATGACGCTCGAGCATACATACAATGTATGGCTAACAACATGCTTTTGTTTTGTGTATAATTTCAACCCAGAAAAATTACATATTAACAAAAAGTTAGAGGAATATTTTACTTAGAAAAATTTCTATTTAATGCGGTGGTTAATTTTTTTATTATTATAATCGATAAAATCACCGCGGCACAGTCAAGATCACCTCGCGGCACACTAGTGTGCCACGGCACAGCGGTTGCAGAGCACTGCTTTAGAGGCATGTATTGGATCCAACTCAGTTATCCTTTGTAGAACTTGAGACTTTTGTCAATAGTCACACTTTTTTTTCTGGCTCATATCTTTCTTGAAATTTGCATTTTGAATGTGTAATGGAACCAACCCTAAATAAATAAACAATATATTCAGATAGACTGTAAGAGGGTGTTCCCAGCACTTCATATGGCCAGTAAAAAAGTCTTTTGAAAAACTTTCAGAACCACTGATGACTGTCTAGCTGAAATGTGTGTGAAAAGAGAATATATCCCCATGCTTTTCATGCTTAATCACTGCAATCACAGACTGTACACAGTTCCAGAAGCATAGGTAAAGGCAGGGCTGCCCAGAGACTTTACAGGGCCTGGGGCAAACTTCTGTTGGGGCCCCAAGAAAAATAAAAAATGGAAAGAGATGAAAACGCATATTCAAATTATGTTAATCATACTTAAAATTTTATTACATGAATAATTAATATAATTATTATATTTCATTGCACTGCTCTCTTGTAATATTCTCCAATAAATATGACATCTTCTCTCCACAAAGCTTTTTTGCTATCTATTTTAGTAGTTAGTGCTGTCTTCAATTTATTAGAGAGAATGTAATTTAGACTAAATAGTTATATTTTTCATTAAAATTAAATTGCGTATTTTTCAGAAGACTATTTTGGAGTAAGAGAAATCTAATTAATTAAATAATTCTTTTATATTTTTGGGGGGCCTCTTTCTTCAGGAAATTATTTTGAATTTTGAAGTTTGGTACAATTTTCAGAATTTTCTTTTGGATGAATTCTAATAAATTAATTTTTTAAAATTTTTGGAGGCCCCTCCGGCAGTTAGGGGCCTGGGGCAAAGTGCCCCAGTTGCCCCCCTCTCTGGGTGGCCCTGGGTAAAGGATAATAAATTTGTATTAGTCAAGTATTTAGTTTCTAGTTTTTTATCGGTAGCACCATGGCAATCATGAATGCTGATTATAGCCTTAGAATGTTCGTATATTGCTCATATTTTATTCAATTTTGGATTTGGGTGGCTGGATGCATAATATTCAATGTTATTATAAAAATGCAAAAACTTTTATATCGGTAGAAATCATCTGTAGGGCAATGTTTGGGCAAAAAATGGAGTTACAAAAAAGACTTTTAGTCTGGTATGACACAACAGCAAAAAATATTCACATCTCATTTGGTTGTTGGTATCAGTAGTTAAATTTATAATGATATTGAATGTATCAGTGGTATTTCTGATGAATTGGTCAGCATAAATAGTTGTTTGATCAATAAAATCATTGGAAGAATTTATTTTTACCCCCAGCTGGTCGTTGGTAAGGAACCATCGTCTTCATTTGTGGTGTCTGCTTGAATTGAGAGGTCAGAGTCAAATATTTGTCTTACTGCCAGAAGTTCTAATGCTTTCAGACTTCCATTTGATATCGCTAGACATATTGAGTCATATTTTTATAATAATATAAGATTTTGTTTATTTGTCAAGAAAAAACCACTACGTTTATCTTATAAATGTCAGCAATGAAGAGATATAAATACTATTGCAAAATGTCAATTGAAATCAAACTTATACACATAACAATGAATAAATAATTGTCCAACTTTACAAGACTTTCATTTCAAATATTTTTGGTATAAAAATAAAATGCACCAACATAACATGCATATTACACAATCTTGATTCTGTAAACTATTTTTAGAAATACAGTTATTAATAGCAAATAAGATATGGCTTTTTGATTTTTATGATTGTTTCTTACCACTTGCACATATGTTATATGGGTTAGAAATGTTAGGAAAGTAGTTTGTGCCATGTATAATATACATTTGTATGCATGAGGCAGTTAAAAGTGACATTGTAAAAGTCAGTACACTTAATATTATTTAGTAATGTTTGTTGTGTTGTCTTCCATAATGTTGAACTATCAAATTATTACTTTTGCTCTTTATGTTTATTATAATTTCTTAAAGCTCATTTTCTTTCTCAGCTTATTGGTAGGATCTAAACTAATGGAACGAAAATTTCTGCATAAAGAAATCAGGTATGTATGATTTTTGTAGATTAAATTATTTTCACTAATTAATCCAACATTTTTTTTTTGCTTTTGTAATTTTACTATATTTAAAACTATGTTAAAATCCATATTGATTGATTCTGATTTTAGTTGATGTGTATTGATATTCCTAAAGTTTATTCTGTGCTGCATATAGATTTATATTTTGAAGCTATTAATGATTAGTGTATTACCTTTTAACTTGCCACCAAGAAATAATTTCTTCGATTCCTCAATATGCAAAAATATGTATTTTTTTAAGTATTTTAAATGTGGTCAATATGAAAAAATGTATATACATCCTCCTATATATACTTATTTATTTTTTATTTATATTTATATTATTTTTAATACATCCAGGCTTTGCACACAATAAGTTTATGATACCTACTTATAGATAAAAATATTTGTAGTTAAAGTATTTCTTTTTAACTCTTTAGCCATTTTTTGTCTAATTTGCAATATCAAATGTATAAAACTGTCTAGTTATGCTAAACATTGAATGTCTTACAATTTACAATTATTTGAATATTCAGTAAATTCTCTAAAAATATTACATTATTTCATTAATTTTTTCATCCTACATTTTCATCTTCTGTTTTTGTATAAAAAAATTATTTTGGCTATCTTTTACTGACAATTATACTGAAAAATGTTTGACAAATATCAAAAGTGAAATTCTTTTCAGATAACAATTGCAGGAAAGAATAAATACTTTTACCCTTAAAAAAAATTTTTAAAAATACGAAGGATATTATCTAGTAAATTTTTGTTACTACTTAAGAAGTTTAAGTAGTAAAAAAAATTTACCACATAATATCCTTTGTATTTTTAGATTTTTTTTAAGGGTAAAAGTATTTATTCTTTGCTGCAATTGTTATCTGAAAAGAATTTCAATTTTGATATTTGTCAAACATTTTTCAGTGTAATTGTCAGTATATGAAACAAAATTTTATAAATCAATGATGTTGTATTTGTATTTATAATAGAGAGAAAGGGGGAGCATATGGCGGAGGAGCTTCATTATCCAAAGGAGGTCATTTCTCCTTTTACTCATACAGGTATTGTTTATACTATTACTAGATTATCTTGTAACAGTGTTTCAATTAGGGTTACCAAGTGTCCCGGATTGGCCGGGATTGTCCTGGAATTGGAATCGCTGTCCCTGATCCGGGATGTATATTTTTTTAATGCGGATGAATGCTAAATTGTTCCGGAATGTAGCGGAAACTATTTCAATTTTTTAAAATTGAAATTGGCAACTTGTAAATCCGTTGAATGTTGTGACGTTGTAGTAATCGGACAGGTAGTGTGAACGTCACAGACTAAAATTTCCGCGATATTTATTTACAAGATCAATTTATATACAGATCAGGAAGTACACGGTGATGACACAGATGGTTATTGCAATGTCAAACTATGGGCAGAGTATTTCAAAAAGCATGAAAAATTGGTCGAGCTGATGAAAATTGTGTCTTTCATTTTGTCCATCCCTGCGAGTAATGCTTACCCAGAGAGAGTGTTTAGTCACATAAACAGTGTGTGGACGAAGGCCAGAAATTACATGAATATCGATTTAGTGAAGGTGGAATTGCAAATACGACTTAATAGTGAATCATGTGTAGAATTTACAAACTTTTTAAATACGGACTCAATTTCGAAAGAATTGGTGATTGCAGAAAAAGTGAGAAAATATTATTGGAAAAACCCATAAAAATATAACATTAAATTTGTTATTATAAGATTTAAAATTTTTATTATTATTACTATTTAATATACATACATATATATAATTAAGATTCTATAATAGTTAAAATAAAAAATATAAAAAATAAATTTTAAAAAACTGAATTTTAATTTTTTCATACATAAAAAGTTTCCTCAGAAAACTAGGTAATCGCTGACTGATAATGATGATGATGTTTTGTTTTGAGCTATTTGTCCTGGAATCATCCCAGAAAAAGTTGGCAACCCTAGTTTCAATGCATTTAAGTTCATAATTTTGTATAAATATTGAATATTTTATGTTTTTACAAAATTTCAAAGTTTTAATTTTGTTGCATTTGGTCTTCAGATTTTTATATTCGTCTGCTATGCTTAATCAAACACTTAAAACATCTGATAATAATGAATAGCTTTAGATTATTATCATATTTTCTTTTAACATTGTGGACATTACTGTAAAGATTAGATTTGTTTGTATAATGAAAAAAAAAAATTTAAAGTATATTTAGTGCATGTGTCAATTTACCAACTTCAAAATTACTATATTTAAATATTTTAATTTCATGAAATTAACATTCTCTCCTGAGACACTTTTGAATTGAAGGAATGACATTTGATAGTTTGAGTAGTAAATTAATAAATAGTAAATACTTTTAATAATTATTACTCCTGTAGAAAATTGTAATTAAAGGAGTTTAGTAATATATCAATCAAAGTGAACAACCATTGATCCCAATACAAAAAATTTGTCATATGTTGTTTAACTTAGTGAATCAGAACCTATTCTATGGTACTTTAAATGTCATGAGTTGTATGAAAGTGTATAGGGAAATCTTTTTTACTTCAATATCCATTTAATAAACACTTTATCCTTAATTTTTAATCAGTTCAGCAATTATTGTTTTTTTAAAGCATGTAGTATATTAAATAGTGAAAAAAAATTAATGAATATGTTTATGAGAATAAATTATTTATTGCTAATAGAATAATGAAAAATGTAGTGAAGAAAGATTTGGTATCATCTCATTGTGTAGTTTTCTGTTTCATTTTTTTTTTATATTTTAGTCAAAAGACAATTTAACAATTTTTTTGTTACTTTCTAGAATGTGTATAATTATATAAATTTTTACTTTCAGAGATCCCAACGTATCGAAAACTTTAGATACCTTTGATACAAGTGTTAATTGGCTAGTAGAGACTGATCATTCCCCTCAGGACATCAATGAAGCAAAGCTTAGTGTCTTTAGTGAGGTAATGTGTTTATTGATTTTGTTCTCAGATTGCTGTTTGTAATGAATAATTTAATCGAAAGCCCTCTGTTTGTTAGTCTCATAGTTAATTTTGTTTAGCAGCTAGTTTTTTATGTATAGTTCTAGTATTTTATTGTAAGTTTTCAAAGACCTTATTTAAAGGAAATATTCTAGCCATTACACAAAATTCACTTTAGAATAAGGATTATTCTCTGATATTCCATAATTTGAGGTACAACACAGTATTGATGATATGGCTCAAGTTATAGAAAACTTAGGTTGAAAACTCAGTGTCTATTTCTTATTTTAGACATGAAAAATGATAAAAGGAAAGTTTAGTGAATTTTTGTAACCTGTCATTTGTTGTAAGTCATTAACTAACTCTTGCATGTTTCAGTTTCTGTTCTTGAGCCACAATTACAGCTCACCATGAAATATTTGTTTAGAAAATTTCAGTTGCAAATTCAAGTTCTGATTTGTTTACTCTTTCCAAGTTTTACTAACATGTGTTGAGCTGTTTGATTCAGAAAGCATGAATTGCTGTAGTTATGAGTTTAGTTCTTGTTATGAGATATGTATACATACATGGTTTTCATCTGATACAAATTCCATGCATTTTTCTTTAAGCATATACAGAACACATATAGAGGGAATACACATATACAGAACACATATAGAGGGGAAATTGTGTTATGGGATATGGACTGAGTCCAAGCTCAGCATAAAATATTGAGTTCATGTGTTTGGGCTTACTATTTTAAATAGTTCTCAGGGTTGGTATTTGAAAACTGAGCCTTAACTAACCTCTGAAGTTATAACCTCTTACATATGTTTCCTTAATGAAATGATGCCTTAGCAACCTTCAGGACTTATTATAATTTTCCTACAAATTTATAGCCCCAAAACAATCATGTCTGTAATGTCAAATGAAAGAAAAATCAGAAATTTCTGATAGTCCACACAAGCATGTGATTGTATGTATCCATTATATCAGCTTGCTATATTGTTTAATTAGTATTGAGAAAGAGCTGAGAATGATTTTTAAATCGTATTCAGGTTAATCCTGAGTTGAAGTATCAAAGGATGAAGCTTTTTATTGAATATTAAATTTAGAAAATTTAAACGTGGTACATATTCATGTGTCATGATTTGGCATCTGTTTGTAAGAGAAAGCTATGAAAAAATTAACATGCAGTATAAAATCAAGTAAAATTGTGTTATTATTGTCTATTTTTCTTTCTTTCTAAAGAAAACTTTTTATTATCTATAATATTCTAAAATTTATTCTGAATGTTTATTGAATATACAGGGTGTCCATAATTAAAGTCCTACTTTCAAAAGGCTGCAAAAAAAGAACCACTGGTCAGAATGACTTCAAATTTGAACTGAATATACTGGAAGAAGGGGGAAACGATTTGGCATAATAAAAAAAAAGTTCCAGTATGTATCAATAGATGGTGCTGTAAGCGGTTGGAACTTTTTTTTTATTATGCCAAATCATTTCCCCCTTCTTCTAGTATATTCAGTTCAAATTTGAAGTCATTCTGACCAGTGGTTCTTTTTTTGCAGCCTTTTGAAAGTGGGGTTTTAATTATGGACACCCTGTATATACACACTATCTACCAATAAGTATTTGGGCACCCATGTAAATGACAATATCTGTGGTCCTGATATATGTCATGCCTTCCGCCATTAAATATCGTGTAGGAAACAACATTAGCAACATTAGCATGCAAGATGCCACGAAGTGCAGTTATCTGATTTCGAGAAAGGTGTAAATGTTAGGTATCACAGAAATGCCTAATCATTAAGGGACATAGTGCATAGTGAACTGAATTACCCAAAATCGAGGTGTTTGTTGGAATGTGCCCTGAGTTGGCAGACCCACGAAACTGGGAGATAGAGACCGACAGGTCCTGTCCAGAGAAATTTGGAAGAACCGCACTCAACTGATGGCCCACATACTGCAGAAGTTTCAATAGGCATCTTGGAGTGTTGTTTTGATGAATACGATCCATAAAGATGCACATCTGCTTGGATAATGTGGTGCAAAGTACGTCAAAAGTGGACCGTAGATCAGTGCCTGGAGAACGCCTCCTGCCAGAATTATTGTGCCCACAGTAAAGTTTGGTGGAGTTGGAATTATGGTCTGCGGGTGTTTCTCCTGGTATGGACTGGGACCCTTGATCCGAATTAGTGGTAAGCTCAACACTGACACCTACTGCACTATTTTGGATGACTGTGCTTCCTACATTGTGGTAGTTTTACGGGTTGGACCCATGTTACTTCCATGACGACAACGCCAGCTGTCATGTTGTGAGGCCCACCATGGATTGGTATGGTGACAAGGAGGTTAACCAACCGAACGGATTGGCTTGCCCAGAGCCCAGACCTGGACCCTATCGAGAACCTCTGGGACAAGTTAGATCACCGAAGTAAGGGGTGCAACAACTATCCAAAATCGGTGAAGGAACTTACATGTCTTCTCCAAGCCGAGTGGAAGAAAATACCTCTAGCCATCATACAAGGACTTGTGGAAAGCATGCCCCGGAGGGTTGAGGCTGTAATTGCCTCTCATGGAGGCTCTACCAACTATTGAATATGAATAAATTTTGTTTTTCTTTTCTATTACAGGTGTCCAAATACTTATTGGTTGATAGTGTATATATATGATTGTTATCTTTTAGTAATTTTTTCTCCTGTACCATGTATAGTTTTTAAATCCTGTATGAAATCACATAACATTTTGCCAAAAAATTTTTTTAGTATATGACACTTTATTGAGCTTAGTGTTGAGTTTTAAATCATTTCATCATTTGCACATGTTGAATTCATTTATTTGTAAATATAACTTAATCATAGATATTAATAAGCCATATATATTTTAATGTGTAAAAAAAATTTTGAATTTATTAAAAATAACTGTTTTCATGTTTTAGTGTTCATTACATTTCAACTATTAGCAATCAGTATACATGGACTATATACATCATTAATATGAGGCATATAAACTACCTTACCATACAATATTTTATAACTGCCCCTGCAAAAGACTTGTAATGTTTCATGATTAATTTCAATTTTTTTAGATTGATTCACCTGTTACACCAGGATCAAAAGGTCTGTTATATTTTAAAGAAAGAATATCAGATGACATGAAACAAGAGTTACGAGAGTGTATATTTGAGTGTAAGAAAGAAGATATTGTATCAACGTGTGAAATGTAAGAGCATTTTTTTCTCTAACATATTGAAAGTTCATCTGCATGCTAGCTAGTAGAAAAATATTGTTTGAAATTTGCATTAATGTTTATAAATCTATTTTTATTTAGCTTTAAATATCCTGTACTTTAGAAAGGTATCAGTACCTTTCTAAAGTACATGAATCTGAAGCAATATTTGCCCAAGCATCTTATAGTCTGCTAATCAGTCTGTTATAACTTTTACAGCCTGTAATTAGCCGTGTTGTTTTGTTGAGATGCAACTAATTTCTGTACCACTTTTAACAATCTGAGGATGACTGAACTGCCCATTATTCTTAATAGGAATGAGTAATCATGGCTTGTGATATGAACCATTTTTTAAGCCAGAGCAAACAAATTCTATATCTTCACACTAGCTGCAGTTCATAATAACTTCACTATCAAAACCAAAAATTTCGCCCTGAATGGTTCAGATCATTTTCTGGCTTGATGCAATTTTCAGCATATTGTTCATTAATAAACCCTTTTATACCATCTAGTATTATATCATCCTGCCTCCCACATAGTATAGTGGTTAACATTGTGAGCGCACAGTGGCCTTGGGTTCAAATCCCAATTAAGGCTTGGTCGTTAACATGCTGTCTCCTCATAGGGAGCAATGCTGGCTCATCTAAATGGTGCTCCCATAATAAAGTAGCCAGAAATACTTTGTGGTGAACAACAATAGGCAATTGTCTTACAACAAGTGCCTCCACATTAGAAAAACGAACAAAAAATATCATCCTTCATTTTATGTATGTTAAAAGTTTCATTCGTTTAATATCAAGCTTCAAGAACTTGTTGTGATTAATCATGTAATCAACAACAAACATTTGCTGAAAATTGATCTGCATTACTTTTAGAAAATTTTAGCTTTGTATATATTATTTGTAATTTAATAAGAAAAGTATATGTAAATTCTCACTTCTGTGCTCACAGAAACTTTTTGAAAATTGTTTGATAACTGTAACTTCATATACGTAGTACGATCCAAAAGTTCGGGGAATTGGCGTAAAAGTCCTAAACTGAAATAGTTTATATTGACGATGCACAACCACATTCAAAGTAATCACCTTGGGCGACGATACACTTTTGCTAGCGCTCGTATACCTTCTGGAAGCACTGCAGGGAGCCATTTTTTGAAACCTCCCATAAGGCCTCCTGCGATGCTGCTCTCACCTCATCTGCTGACACAAAACGGCATCCCTTCAAAAGGTTTTTAATTGATGGAAACAAATAAAAATCATACGGGGCTAAGTCCGGTGAATAGGCAGGGTGTGGAAGCACATTCATATGAGTTTTGGCGAGAAAGTTTGGGACCGATGTGCAGGTGCGTTGTCATGCCGAATGTACCAGTCTCCACTTAGCTATATCTGCGTCAGTTTACGAATTCCCTAAAATGATGTAAATTGTCTACATAAGGCTCCTTGTTTACTGTTCTGCCTTCAAAAATAAATTCTGAATGACAATTCCTTGAGAATCAAAAAATACCTTTATCATGACTTTCCTTTTGCTCCGATCCTGACGGAATTTCTTCGATCGCGGTGAGGAGGGTGATTTCCATGTTGAAGAAGCACTGATATCAACTGTTGTATATATACTGTTGAAGAAGATTGGATATCAAATAAATAACACCACGTTTCATCACCATGGTAGAATTACTGTACACCTTTCGTAGCATTTTTAAAGTCTCCATAGGTGTTTTACCTAAACGCTGACAAAATTTAATGATGCAGCGCTGTTCTTTAAAAACCACTTTTATTACGTCGCAGAACAAAGGTATCTACCTCCGGAAGAAAACAGTAGCACGCGCGGTTAAATCACTTGACATGGGCGAAACCAACCTGAACATGTAGGGATTTGTTGGTAGAATCCATTCCATACGCTGTCACTTCAAATACATGCTTTTGTTGTCATAGATTACCGCATTTCCCGAACTTTTGGATCGTACCTCATATATTTATTTCATTGGTTAATGTTTATATGGATGACAGCAGTGTGAATATTAGGATATTTCAATACAACGGTTCTCAACCTGGGAGGGGGGGGGCATAGAAGAATTTCAAGGGAGGTGCGAGTTTTAAAAAAAAGTAAATTAAAAAATAAAACTGTAATTTACTGTACTCAATTTTGCGGTCACAATGTAACCATAATGTATTTTCGACATACGAACTTGAACACAATAATTGTCATACGTCTGGACGTTGAAAGTGACCTGAGGTGTGCTTTGTCACAGTTACAACCTAATATTCAAAAACTTGTCAAAGACAAACAGTGCCAGCCCTCTCATTAATGTTGTGAAAGTGACTGGTATTACTTGCCAACCTCACCTATATCCTTGATTACCTCAAATATATTTGATATGTATTTAATTCTTTGATTTCATATGTTCTAATAATAATATGTTCCAAATTAAGATATGTGTAGTAATATTAAATTTTGCGTATGAAATTATCTATTCTATATTTTCATTTAATAACCAGCTTCAGTTTCAAATTCCGATTGTACTACTTGTATTCCCCCCCCCCACCACCACCACCACATATGGTGGTGGTGGGGGACCTCACATCAGTGTTCAAAGGGGGCACAGAGCCTGAAAGGTTGAGAACCCCCTGCTTTAATAAATATCCTAATAAAAGTTTTTCTTTGCATATCAACTTGTTGAAATATGTGTAAAAAAGAAAAAAAATAAGCGGAATTCTTACATTATGTTTACAGTGTGATTCAAGACTTTCCCCTTAATGATTAATTTTCTTTTCCATCCCCATAATAAATGGATTTTTGTGATTCCCATTATTTCTAAATTTTTAAATTAATGTAAAACATTTTTTAAGTTGAGTGCACAATACAAGCATAAGCTCTCTAGAAAATTAATTTTATTTTTTTGACATATAATATTGGCATATTATTAGCTTAATAACTTGTAACTATAGAATTCAACTGCCATATTATGACTTCTTGACTCCTCCAGATATTTTGAAAAGTTAGTAGAATGTAAGTTTATAATTAAAGTTTGTGAAGGAGGAACTGAACATGTGCCATATAGCCAGTGAAAAAAATCTTAAGCATTAATATTTTCAATTGCAGGTATCTCAGGAATCCTCCTAAGAAAGGTACAGCATTGATCGGTCCAGAAAATGAACTAACTAGTTCTACAGGATGGAAACAATTTGTTGAATAGCTTCAAGATCATTACACAATTGTATAATATATTTAACATTCAAGACACTATTTAAGATAGCTATCAGTTTTTACTTCTGATTAAATTATTTATGTCAAATTTTTGTTTAACTTGATTGCATTTTTCAATAATTATGCTTTCATTCCTGGTTCATCTCTATATATAAAACAGTTCTGTAACTGACTGACTCACTGACATACAACACACAGACCAAACTGCTGGACTTAAAGGGCTGAAATTTTGCATGGTGATTCTTCTTATGGTGTAGGGGTGCACTAAGAAAGATTTTTGAAAAATTCTTAATTTTTTAAAATTAAATTTTTAAGCTGTTTTTGTAACTTTTTTTAAGTTTGCATTTAAAATAATAATTTGAGGGTTATAAAATTTATATCACGAGAAAGATCATAAAAATTCCTTTAAAATGAAATCTTTTTCGAATCTTTAACGTGATTTTCTGATTTTTGGTGAATTTTTTAAGATTAATTTTTAGAATTTAATTTATTAAATGCTGATCACGTAATTTCTTTTTCTGGTACAATAAATAAATTTATCGTCACGTGCATAACAACTAAACAAACAAAAAAAAATTTTTTTTTTCTTTCTTTCTAATTCAGCAGACGATTGGATATTATCCAAAAAAAAAAAAAAATCCCTTACAATTTTTTTATAAATATAAATATATATATATATATATTTTACATCAATTGTATACATTGATCGTCGTATTTATTATAAATATATATATTTATTCTTTTGGCATTAATTGCATACATTAACTGTTGTATTTAATTTGAATGTACTCCGTAGCGAAGTGCGGGTTTTCAGCTAGTCTATATATATAAAACAGTTCCGTAACTGACTGACATACAACGCACAGACCAAACCGCTGGACCTAAAGGGCTGAAATTTTGCATGGCGATTCTTCTTATGGTGTAGGGGTGCACTAAGAAAGATTTTTGAAAAATTCTTAGATTTTTTTAAATTAAATTTTTAAGCTGTTTTAGTAACTTTTTTTTTTTAAGTTTGCATTTAAAATAATAATTTGAGGGTTATAAAATTTATATCACGAGAAAGATCATAAAAATTCCTTTAAAATGAGATCTTTTTCGAATCTTTACCTATATTTTCTGAATTAATTTTTTTAAAGATTAATTTTTAGAATTTAATTTATTAAATGCTGATCACGTTTTTTTTTCTTCTGGTACAATAAATAAATTTATCGTTATGTGCATAACAACTAAATAGACACAAAAATATTTTTTTCCTTGCTAATGCGGCAAACGATTGGATATTATGCAAAAAAATATTAAAATACAGTAAAAGATATGTACCTCAAACTGTACTATATTCTTCAAATATTTCCTATTACATTTAATTTGAATATTTTCTTCTACATTATTTTGTCTATAAAAATATCTCTTATGATTTTTTTATAAATATATATTTTTTTTTACATCAATTGTATACATTGATTGTCATATTTGTTGTAAATATACATATCTATATTTTTGGCATTAATTGCATACATTGACCGTTGTATTTAATTTGAATGTACTCCATAGCAAAGAACGGGTTTTCAGCTAGTTATATATATATATATATGGAATTGATACACTATTCTTTCTCAGTGGGTAGCAGTTTTGCAAAACATGTTCTTTTTATGCAGAGTGGTAATATACTGCTACAAAGTTCTTAATACTGATTAGAGTTGCTGTTTCCCATCTAAATGATTAAACCGAGATTAAATGTTTATACTGTAATGTTTATATAGTTGTACACATATGGTATTTTATAGCTTATGTCTAGAGATAATGAAACATGATTTTACACATCCATTTCCATCAGTTTTCAAGTTCAGTCTCTATTCTTTCACTAACTAATATAGGTTGCCAAATATTATAAAATTCAGTATATTCAAAATATGTATACAAGACAAGTAATCTGAAAATAGATCAAGTAGTGGGATCTGTCCATTTGTTTTGGATTCTTTTCTTCTCTAAAAATTGATTTATTTAACTTTCCATACTTCAAAATGTGAATGTCATATTAAATGTAGTTCTTAAATGATGAACTTTATAAACAGATTTTGATAAGGAAACATATTTTAAAATAAGAAGGAAATGTTTATGTATTTATTTTAAAGTAATAGCAACACAAATGATACACAACTCAATTATTCAAGTAATATAATATATACATAACTGAACTGAAGAGTCAAAGCAAAACAATAGCAAAATTATTTTATACAACAGATTTTACGTTAACTGATTTTCACTACATTTCAGAACACACTGTCATATTTACAAGTGAGAAAGTTTCAAAGGCAGTTTTGTTCTATTCATTCCAAATGCAGTTTTTAAAGAAAGTAAAAAAGACATTACATATAAACTTACATATATATACATAATATATCGAATGAGTTAAAATGCATAATATACACAATAATTAAAAATTAATCTAGAGGGTGTCTATTGATCTCCTAGAAGTCAATTTCATGACTTTAGGGGACTCTAGAAAATTTCCATAACATTATTAAAAGAAAAATATATTGGCAGCTTTATCTAGAAAATGTATTTAAACAGTAAAAAATTAATGATAGAAACCAAGTTAAAATGTTACATGATACATCGAGAAAAAACTTAATGGGTATGCTCTATGGTACAGGTAAAATTTATGCTTTTATTTGTACTAGAATGTATTTGGGTGTTAATAAGTATTATGATACATGAGAGACCTAGAACCAAAATAACTTTTTGATATTTTTATGAGTAATTCTTTTCAGTACAGTGGAACCTCGCTTAATGAGCACCTCACCTAACAAGTATTTTGCATAACGAGCAAAATAAATCTAAACAAAAATGGCTCGCTTAACGAGCAACATTTCGCATAGCGAGTGACGTGAAGGGAAGTCCCTTCTTCATGCCACCAGGATCATCAACGACCGAAAAATAAGTATTTAAGGGTAGTCATGGATGGTTCGAGAAGCAAATATCATGTGACTGGAGGATAACAATGATATTGAGGAGCTTGTGGAAAAGCACAACCAAGAGCTGACCACTGAACAGCCAATAGAATTGCAGTGTCTTTCACAGAGAGTTTGTCAGTGAAGAAGGATGAAGAAACAATCTTCTGGCGCAATAAAAGAAATGATGAAAGTATGGGAAACTGTTGCATCGTAAGTTACAAAGCATCACCCTGATAAGACGATGGCTATGCACGCCATAAATTTATTCATTGACAATGCGGTGACAAATTTTCAGCAAATTTTGAAGCACCGAGAAAAACAAATGTCACTAGATAGCTTTCTAGTAAAAAAATTAGATGTGTCATAAATTCATCTATATAAATAAAGTAAAAGACATATTTGTCAGGTCACGTGACCGTCACGTCTCCGGGTCTCACTCATCAAAAAAAAAAAAAAGGGCCGACAAATAAACATATCAGTGTATTTTTTTTCTCATGAAAGTACATAAATGTTACATATTTGGAAAGAGCTTTGAAAACTGATCATTTTTTCTGCATACACTTATTCTGTTAATTCAATAGTTTTAGAGATATTTTAATTCTAAAATCACTCCACTGCTGAGAAATCAAATCATCTATATCCAGTATGGTGCAGCCATCTGTCGGCAGCGACGAGAATGAAAATTGACGGGAATTTATTGACTTGAATTTAATACATTTGTAGGCCTTTTTTTTCTTCTGTGGGGCCCGAAGTACATAAATATGTTACACAGATGGCTTGAGCGTAGCTAGGCGAAGCCCGGCTAGTAAATAATAAACTACATATGGATGATTTTGCTCCTTAAGAATTTATGTAAGTAATTTTCTTTAAATATTAAAAGTTACATCTAAAAAATTTTGTGTATTTTTTGGCATGGAACACATTATCGTATTTTACATTAATTTATAAGGGAAAAATTGTTTCGCATTACGAGTAAGACTAGAACGAATTATGCTCGTTATGCGAGGTTCCACTGTAATTCTTAGCAGAAGAGTATAAAATATATTAAGATCAATCCCCTTTTTTAATCGTCAATAAACTTGATAATACTGTTGATTTGAAAAATCTCCACTGATACCAGGGGTAACAGAAAGAGGAAGAATAATTTTTACTGGTCATTTTCACTAAAGGTTGAGAACACTCGTTTTTCAGAAACTGAGTGCTGTCAGAAATTTTTCACAAGATAATTTGTTATTGTGAGTGAAATTGTAAATACTGACTTGACAATTTCTGTTATAAATGCTGCCATATTTGAATACACACACATATATATATATATATATATATATACATAAACTCTAAATATGTATAACAATACCAAATTGCTCTGAGGTAAGGAATTTGAATACAGGGCTTTGAGGGGGGGGGGGACGTAAAATTGTAAGCATGTTTCTGAGAAAACATGAACTTTTGAAAATTTTCTGCAAGGTTATTTTCAAAAATTCCAAACCTCATTAAATAATTTGCATAACATTTTTATATCTTTCTGTCTTTTGCACAAATCAGTATTAGTTAATGACTTTTTTTCATGAAAAAAGAATTTTGGAAATCAATGTTTTATTAATTCCAATATAAGCACTACCTGATCTGATCAATATAAAACCAAACAATATACTCCACTAAACACTCCAACAAAATCATTGAGCAATAAACCTTTTGTACTTATAAAGCTTGACTAGTATTATAATTTAAATTTTAAGCACACAAGGTATGAAAAATGAGCTTAGGTTAGCACTTGGTGACTCTAAATATTACAAACATAATACACAATCAATTACATGCTTATTTGGAATCTGAAAATAGCACCCCAAAATGAGAAAATAAAATTGGGAGATTTTTATGGATATTTCCAGGCTCAACTGGATTTTTTTATGACCAGTTTTTAATTTTGTGACATTCAAGAATGTTTTCTAATTTGCAATTTCTGTATTCATCATACAGCCTGTAATAGGATAAATATTGGGCATTTGTGCAACCCAGATCTAACTAGTTTACAAGCACAGACTCAATTTAATGATGCAATCATGTTGCATTTCAATGAAGAAAATTTCAAAAATAAACGAAATACAATTACCAGGTGATATGTTCCTAAAATTTCATTAATATATGAATACAAAGAAAAAAAATTTTACGGGAGGGTTGCAGAATTTAAAAATCTTTTACAAAATAATATCTTTCAGGAAAACTTGATGTTAAACTGGTCATAAATTCAATATAGTTAATATGCATGTAAATAACTTCAATATGAGTTAAATTTATAAAGAAATATACTAAACATTTGCTTCTTTTATAATAGCGTTAAGTGATTCTTATAAATACAATAGTCATATTAAAAGATTTCATGATACAAGAATAGTATTTGTACAAGTCTGATGATTATCACATTTAAAACTGTTTAATCAAATAAATCTTCAAAATCTACTCCATATTTTGCACATTTCAGCCTCAATTCTGCTCTCTTCAGCAGAGCTATCTTTTCTATAGACATCTGACATTTTTTCAAAATGTCCTTAATGGTACGTAATTCAGAATTAATTTCTATTTGTGATTTGCACAATTCTTGAAGTTGTTCTTCCTCTGTGGCAGTTTTTAATCTTTTCAAATTTATAGCTTTCCTCTCAGCTGCAAATAATAATAAAAAATTAGCATACACAATATATATATATATATATATATATATATATATACCGGGTGCGTCAAATTCGTGCAAAGTTCAAAAATTCGTAATAAATAAAGTTATGCTCGGAAAATTTTTCTGTTTGCACCAATAGGATCAGAGGGACATGGATTTTTTTTCTATGTAAAAAAAAATATAGTTTCCAAAAGAAACTGAAAGAGGGTGCTCACACGTCATACTGAGAAGTTTTATTCAAATCAGGCTATCAATAAATCACCTGGCTGGAAACAGATACGTCATTCGAAGCCGGCAGAATGCTTTCTTTACCAGATCGAGCGTTGGTGGTTAAACTTTTTTACACAAATGGTGAATCCACAACTGTTGCATTGTGAAAGTTTCGCACGGCGATAGCACTGTGGCCCTCACGGTCACCAGACTTGACCCCGGCAGATTTTTGGTTGTGGGGATACTTAAAATCTGTACTGGGGCTCCCCAACCACTTCGGTGGATCTGAAAAACGCCATTCGACAGACAGATGCTGCCATCAATGGCGACATTCTACATTCCGCTGTAATGGCATCCTGACGCTCCTCACTTGCCTATTACCTTGTGCTGCTTGTAAGGTTGAACATCTGTTACTTTAAAATATATGCACACTCTCATGTCATTGTGATCTATTTGATTTTCTGCATGCATTTGCCTAATTTGCATAAAACGTCTCGGTGTGACGTGTGAGCGCTCTCTTTCAGAAACTTTTTTTTTACATGGAAAAAAAAAATCCAATGTCCTTCTGAACCTATTGACACAAACATAAAATTTTTCTGAGCATTACTTCTTTTATTACGAATTTTTGAACTTTGCATGAATTTATGACGCACCTAGTATATATATATATATATATATATATATACTGAATGTAACATTTTTCATGTCAGAACAAAATTCCCATTAAGACTGTAGTACAATCTACACCTTAGTAGAGAATCAATTCCAAATAGATTTGAAATATGTTCTATTTTTTGTCATACTTTGGTTTAAAAGCAGTTACAATTAAACTGTGTTATCTATACATATAAAACAGTTCCGCAACTGACTGACTGACTGACAATGCACAGACCAAACCACTGGACTTAAAGGGCTGAAATTGTGCGGGGCGATTCTTATAGTGTAGGGGTTCACTAAGAAAGATTTTTGAAAAATTCTTAGATTTTTTTTAAATTAAATCTTTAAGCTGTTTTAGTAACTTTTTTTAAGTTTGCATTTAAAATAATAATTTGAGGGTTATGAAATTTATATCATGAGAAAGATCATAAAAATTCCTTTAAAAGGAGATCTTTTTCGAATCTTTACTTCCTTTTTCTGATTTTTGGTGAATTTTTAAAGATTTATTTTTAGAATTTAATTTATTAAATATTGATCGTGTGGTTTCTTTTCTTTTTTTGATACTTTAAATTAATTTTGCATCACGTGCACAACAACGAAATAAATTGACAAAGAAATTATGAATTTACCGTAAAATATAAAATTTAACCAGTAGACAAATTGAGATGGAAGTTTTTTAAAGAATTTAATTCAAATTAGTATGTTTTATGGATGTTAGACATACAAATTATTTGCATACATTGACCGTTGTACTTAATTTGAATATTTTCTTTTACATTATTTTGTCCATAAAAATATCCGTTATGATTATTTTATAAATATAAATTTTTTTTGTTTAATTGCATACATTGACCGTTGTATTAAATATGAATGTATTGTGTAGCGAAGCACGGGTATTCAGCTAGTAAATTAATAAATTTTGACACATTTCTGTTGGTGATGAAAAATCTGATTTCTGATTTGTTTTAAAAATGATTTCCTGATAGAAAAAATACATTGAATCAATAAACAAGCAACTTTGATTTAAATGTGATATAATATTTAAATACAAAATCTTGGATACATAGTATGAATATTTTCAATTTTTAACGATAGAGCTCGATTTAAGTATTACTTTTTCAGGAAATAGTTTTATGTTGGAAAAATAAGCAAAAAAATTATATTCATTTACTGTAGATTCAGAACATTTAAATATCTAGAACTGTATTTACAGAAAATAAAAATATTACCATAGGCAGTAGAAAAGGCCTCTGATAGTCTCCTTTTTTTATCTTCATTTCCACTTACTTTGATCTGAAATAAGTATGGATATATTTTTAACATGCAAAATAGAAATTTATTGACAGTGACAATACTCTATATAGCATTCATAGTGTATACTATAATTCTCAATTATCAATAAATTGGCAAAATGGCAGATTAAAAAAAATGCTGAGGTATCAACAATATTCTTCTCTTATTCTCTTGTTCTTAAACTGGTAGTTTCAACAGAAGTGATGGAGTGAGTCAGTTCTTGGTGTGATGTTTAGCATGGAATAATTGCCTAATTGCCTACTACAATGACTCATTTTACACATATCATAGCTGCCAACCTGCCAAGAAAAAAATAAGGAACACAGGACACGACAGAATCGAAAAAAAAAAAAAAAAACAGCAACAAGATGTTGTATAATATTTTCTAACACAAGAACAGAACTGTAAAATATCGCTTTCAGACAATTCTTTGACAAATTCTGATGTTTCGGATCCTATAACTAAATCTTTATCATCCTTCTGATTTTTAAATACATCAAATTTCACATTAAATACACATTTCGAGCTAGTTGTGACAGATATTTTCCCAAATCTCACCAACAATTCAAAAAAAATTCGATAACTTTCTTCTCATCTTGTGAATTTTCGGCTCTTCCCTTTAAAACATCACATTATATGTTTCATAAATGACAATCACATTTTTTACAAAAAATGCTAAAGCATAATCAAGATTTGAGCTTAATTTAAGAAAAATTCTTTCTTCCCACTGCAATATGCATTTATTATTATTATTGGTAGATGATGGTGACTCTGCAAGTGATTTTACTTTTTTTGCTGATTTTTGAGAGGCACATGAGGTTGGTTTTAACTGTTTTACAGAGTTGGGTGAAGGACTTGAGATTAATTTAAACTTTTTTACTGGTATTGGTGAAGCAAATGAGGCTGATTTTACTTTTTTTTATTAGTTTAGGTGAAGCACATGATGTTGACTTTCTCTTTCTTTCTAATGTTGTAGAAACTGCTTGCTGTCCAGGAAGTTTTTGTATAGTGTAAGCTGCTAGGAGGGGAATCTCGAAAATGCGATATAAGGGGGAAAAAAGCGATGGTGCTGGGGAAGTAAAAATAAGGGACATTTTTGCCTGAAAACTTTTTTCGTAACAAAG
This sequence comes from Dolomedes plantarius, assembly GCA_907164885.2. NCBI lineage: Eukaryota > Metazoa > Arthropoda > Arachnida > Araneae > Dolomedidae > Dolomedes > Dolomedes plantarius. The sequence continues at coordinate 199,396,998 of OU015496.1, read as the reverse complement.
CTTAAAAAACGGAACGAATACGTTTTTTACGGAACACTTGGCACGTATGACTTATCTTGCTGAAAATTCTCTCCTATTATTTCAAAGTTATCAAGCAACATTATACAAAATTGAGCAGCAAACTTTGTTTCCCAAACAATTTCTTGCCAACAGGTATGCACATCACTTTTCAAGGCTGTAGAGTAGGGGTCTTCAACCCGTGGTCCGCCACTGATATTTTAGTGGCTGAGACATTTCGATCAGGAATTAATCCTTCATCATCATGCTATAAAAGGCAAATCAAGTAATTATCTCAAAGGCTGAAGCTTTGTTGCAAATAATACATTTTCCCCTCTGCCTATGCTACTTATTTCACTGATGTGTGGCCCATGGAACTTTACAAAATTATTGGTGTGGCCCTCAAATGTATAAGGTTGAAGACCCCTACTGTAGAGTGTGTGATCTTGGTTCAAAAGAAGTATTAATTACTGTATTAGAAAACATTCATCACAAATTTCTCAGTTATGATTATTATTCACAGAATTTCATTAAGTAAAATTAAGGGTCTGAGAAATTGGAAATATACTTCACAAACTAAGGAATAAAGCAGACTTTTACTAAATGAAAAGGTAAACATCTCAGCAATTGTATCATTATTTGAATTAAATCCTGTTTAAAACAGTACATGTAATCAAAAACCTCTGAATAATTCCTTTTTTGAATGATTCTCACACACTCATTCATGAAGAATCATGGGGTTGGTTCAGCATGCTAAAGTCATCTTTTGCTTCATAAGGCTAATAAGACAGGACCCACAGCTTAAACCAAAGAACAAATTTTAACAAATGTCCATGCAAACAGTGAAACTCCAATCCAGACTCCGGCTACCAAAACCCAGTACCCTAGCTATTCGACCATCCTCCTATGAGTCATCTACCGTCATAGGGAGTTTAAGAGTAAAAATATAACTTTTCATGTTTACATGCAAATATATTAATAAAGTTACACAGTTTGAAATAGTATATATTGTTAAAAAGTGCCACATATGTTCCTTTTCAATATTGTAAAATATTTAGTATAGTATAAACATTTAAATACCATTAATTGAACTAAATAAATATCTAATGTATATTGAGTATATTTATCTAGGTACAGTCGAACCCTGTTATAACGAACTTCAAGGGACCAAAGGTTTTGTTCGCTATATCCGAACCATTAAGAAAAATGTTAGAGTTCACAAATTGTATAATTCATTAGTTGCTATTTATATTCAATAGAATGATAAAATCTATTAAAACTGATCATTAATGAATTAAATTCACTAAAATTGATTAGATTAAACTGACACAATACTATTTAAAGTAACTAATAATTACAAGATAAAGACTTTTTATATACCATGTTTTTAAATTTTAATAAACATTCAGCAAATGATGAATTTGTATAAATGCATATTCGTACAACAATAAGACTGCATTAACAACCCCATCCTCCTTTCATAAAAAAAAAATAAATTAAAAAAAAAAGAAAAAAAAAAAAGAAATGTAATTTACATGGAGCTTCTTCATGAGCTGCAAACGAATTCGCATCCTCCATAGTTAATTATGGATTTAAAATTTATAAATTATAATCTATAATTTGAAGGAAAAAAAATCAATGAATTTCACAGAGAAAATATTGCAAATAGCATGTGGGCATAAATAAAAATTATCCCATTGTAATGAAAATGTAATATGCTTGGTTCACTATTACGTTAATAGATGGTGCCTGTAGCGCAGTTACTTTTGGTTCCAGACGCTACTTGTATTTTTACGTAATGAATTTTAAAATATGGAATAAAGATGGCTAAAAGTATTAAAATAATGCATTGTCATCGTGTTCTGAGCTATTCTAAAAGTTTCAAATGTCTAGCTAGTCGGGAAGTTAGTTAAAAATCGATTGCAAGATTTGTACCAGACAAACACACACACAAACAAGAAAGCAAGTTAATAAAAACATGGTAAAAAAATTAAGACAAATGGAAATAAATTGATTTTATCTTTCATTGTTGCTCACTGTTTTGATACAGAAATAATTGGTAATCTTCTGCTGACGTTATGCTGATTTCAAAAACATTTTATGAATTTCTTTGTCCAATACATAAAATGACTCCAACACTCTTTCTTCCACTGGTTGTGTAGACAAAAACTTATTAATTACACTCATCGCTGCTGTAGCATTTGAGATGGTGGAGTTTTCGTTATTTATGTGCTCCTCTTCGTCAGCATCTTAAGCAGAATCTTCGATTTCAGAATGATTCATTTTAATTTCTTCCACAATATCTTCATCAGTTGGATTTTCACATGTAATGACTTCATCATCACATGTTTTGAACAACTGCACACCACAATCTGAGAATGATGAAATTTTGTGCTTTTCTATCCACATCGCGATAGGTAAATCTTCATCATCTTCTTCTTCAACATTCTTAAACAGTTATCAACTGAATAAAATGTTCATTATAGCCGATTCTTAAGAGTTCGGCAGTTCGTTATAAAAGGATAAATTAGCATTAAATACAAAAGGAAAACAGCGGGGGCCAAAATTTTTGTTCATTACATCCAGGAGTTCATTATATACCAGGTTCGTTATAACGGGGTTCGACTGTATATGGATTCATACGTCCATTAGACATAAATGGATATGAATAAATAAGTATGTCTATTAAATATTAACTAAATTACCAAACTCTTAAATTATTGAATTATAAAAGTACAAGATGAAAAGATAATTTCTCTTTTTCTTGTGATCTAATAAACTTAGATGAATAAAAAGAAAAGATTCCAATAAATGTTACTATTCCTACGTTCAATCTGTAATTTGGGATTTATTTAAAATATAAATACACCATATTGATAACTCATACAAAACTGTAAGCTAACCCCTGTCACAAAAGACATATAATAAAGATCAATACTTTAGAAGGTTAAGAATTTTGTAAGCAAAGATCAAGTAACAAAGTTGTACTATTAGAGATATAATTTTCACGTGTAACTAATAAATTAAGTTTAAGATTATTAAAAAAAATAATAGTAATTTTTATTTTTATTACCTCTTCTACAATTTCTGAATCACTTAAATTAACACTTGCATTTCTTTCAGTTTCATCTGAAATTAGATACATATAAATTTAAATGAATGGTAAAATAAATCTTAACATAAATATGTAAATACAAATGGGGATATATATAATCATATACATACATAAATGAATTATGGACTATTAGACCAAACAATGTTGACAAGCACAGGAGAAAGAATATTTCATTCACTCATTTCACTCGTGTACCCCTAAGTAGCCACTAAATGAGCAAACAAAGAGAAGCATAGTATTTCTCAAGAGATATTATAAATAAAATTCCTGTTGCTAAAATATTGTGATTAAGAAAATTACCTTAAATGAGTGAATGAAACAACTGTTCTTGTGTAGGCTCATGAAAAATGTTGACATAATACCAAAGATTCATTAGCATTCAGTCTACTTGGACTCATTTCTTATAGCATCTGCTTGAGACCAAAAGTTTGTTTCTTATATTTTGCACTTCACATGTCTTAGTTTCCATCCTTTTCTATGATTCTCCCACAATGGATGTTTATTATATTGATGTAATAATAATTTAACCCTCCATCCACATGCATATATGCATGTATATTGACCAATCAATAATATCTATAATTTAGATTAAAAAAGACAACTTTGATTCTAAACTTGCATTTATTGACTGTAATTTCACAGGAGTTCTAATTTTTGGCTTTAGTGCCTGACATTTTTCTATGCTTAAAATCTCACCTTTGTTCTGTATTTTCAATGGGAAAAAAGTACAAAACTAACTATTTTGTTCCTTTATCATGGATATCGTCTAAGATCTGTTTAAGATTTAATTTATGTTTTTCCATACTAGTTTACTCAGGTAAACGTAAAAAGAAAACCAAACCAAATGCAATTACTGTACTGCAAAACCAAACTGGCAAAGTTTCAATGTTATACTGCAGTAAATCAGGAAATTAGGAAATATAAACAAGTGGAGATCTATTCTACTTGAATGGGAGGAAATAGAATTAACGAGATCTATTACTGCCACCAGGCTGGGCGATGAAATCAAAATGGTAAGGGTTGGAGAAGTGATCAAATACAGGATTTTAAGCATTAAGAATTGAGTTTCTTTTGAAAAATTGCTACTTTGAGCATACACTATGACTTTAAGGTGGACATCGTTATTACATAAAATATATACATTAACAACACAGAGAAAAACAACTTATCTAAAAGATAAGAGAGGAGAAACAGTGATACAAATCTATACGTATTAGTTCCAGAATTAAATTCTTTAGAATAAATATAAATGAATAACTCATCACTGAACCAAACATTGATGGTACGAAACAAAGTAATGAAAAATTTTACTCCATTTCACATCAACAGAGCTAAACCTAATGGCTGATCATGAATTATATATATATATATATATATATATATATATATATATATATATATATATATATACACACACACAAAATATACAGATAAATAGCTAGATAGATGGATAGATAGAGAGAGAGAGGCATACAACACTTTCAAAATATATTAAAATATTTATCACAGAATTTTTAAATATTGTATAAATCAAAGTGCTAAAAAGTCTAAAGTCTTAATTGAGCCTAAAATTTAAAAGGAGTCTAAAACTTAAAAGTAGTAGAAACTGATATTCAATTTAGTAATGCAGTTAAATGAATATCATCAGTTTTTAATCATAAGTAGAAAAAAGGACATACAATTAAGAAATCTTTGGGGAATTCAAAGACTAACACTGTCTACCCCTCAATCTAATAAATATTATATTTTATTATATGAGATCAATAATATCAATCATTTAAAGTGTTGTTAAAGAAAAACTTACCACATTCAGTTAACTCATTAAACACATCTTCAGAATTTGAATCATTCTGAAATATAAAGCAAAAAATTATCAGCACATTTATATTGTAAAGTAAAAAAAATTAACAAAAAAAAAATACAGAAAATTCTAAGTTTAAATTCCTTCAAGTCCTGAAACTAATTCAATATATTATAACCCATTCTACAAGAGAACAAATAAATTTTGAAACTACAATTTTTAAGGAATTTCAACTCTTGATCCCTGCAAAATAGATTGTTTCATATGACTACTTGCATAACTAATAAGACATCTGTTGATAATCTCCCAACAAAGCCTAGTGTATTACACCTTTTTTTTTTTTTTACTTTAAACAAATGCGCAAACAATGTACTACAGCATCTTCCCTATCAATCATAAAGCTAATTAGAATACATAATACAAATATACATAATATATAGATAAGTTTATAAAAAAATGTAATCTAGATGACAAATGATATAAATTATTCACTACATTGGTGAGAGGAAAAAAATGCTACAGTTTGCTATTAAGTTAACACAAATACATAATTTAATTTAAGCTAAACCATAAACTTGGTTCCTTAAGAGCAAGTTTCAGATAAAATATTTTATTCATAATTTAATGTTTTGAATTACAACTTACTTATATATCATCTTATATTACTGATATATAAGTAAATATCATATTTACTTATATATCATGATCTAAGCTTATGGAGCTAGAAACAACTATTGTACATGCAACAGAAAAAAGTCCTACATGAAGACATGCAAAAAGTGCTAAGTGTCAAGATTTTTTTTCCTAGATGCTATGCAAGGCAAATAAATATGCATAAAATAATTGGTTAGTAGGTCATAGTAAACAGTGGCAGTTTAAAAGCAAATTAAAAAAAAAATGTTTTTATAACTTGCTCTGGTCTTCAATTTTACAAGAGAAACATTTACTCAAAATTAATAAAATATAATTTTCTCATACTTGCTAAGAATGAAGGCATGATGGTCAACAAAACAAAAGAACCAAAGTCAATTATAAGGATTTCAAAGTTCACACAGTATATTTGTTGTTATAAATATATGAGAAAATAAAAATAATCTAGGATTCAACTTTTGCGTACTTTGCATAATCAAATTCAAGAATTTTATACTTTTGCATATTCTCTCTTCTATGTTATTATAATCTACCAGAATAGAACATAAAATATTAGTAATTAGTAGAATTTTCTGATTTAAAGTGAAAGAAATACAACAAATTTAGGACAATTACAATAACATAACAAATCTCGGTACAAAACATATTTGCTTTAAACTTGGAACCGAGTTGAAAAAAATCTACCAAAAATTTACAATGTGGCTAAACAGACTGGGATTGGCAAGTTTCAAGCTGATTCTGAAAGGCTACAGCCCATACCAACAGTAAGGCTTGAACCTACAATCTCTGGACTGGAATTCCAGAAAAATTTAGATAAATATTTGAAAAATACTTACATGGAATGAATATACTTTCACAGCAGGAATTCTAATTTCTTGAAGACCCAATGCCTCTGGTTTAGTCTCTGACATACCTTCATAGTTTTGAGTAATAATGCTCAATACTCTTTCTTCTACAGGTGATAATTTCAAGTTAGGTTGAACTCCTTCAGAACTATCAGCTTCCATTGCAATAGTAGCAGCTTTAGCTTTAACACGACTTTTTAAATCTGCCCACTTTCTTTTCACTTCTTGACCAGTTCTTTTAGCTCCAAAGTATCCTAGATGACATAATTTGTTTCAGTAAGAGAAGAGAAAACATTAATTTATCATTAATTATAACACACGTAACCAGATTATGAGAACCTGACTCTCCATAACACATGTACAACATATATTTAGCATTCTGATCATGACTGAAGAACAGAAAAAAGGCTTTTTTTTGCCTGGTGAACCTGTAAATAAAATGGGGAGGGTCTCTGACAATTGAAAATAATTAATTAAAACATAAACAGCTCTTTCCATTATTCACAGAGGAACAAAGGTCCCTGGTATAGGTAATTATTTGAGTTTTAATAAGCAAGCAACAAACAACAAATCAAATGGAATAGAAAATAGAGAGAGGAAAAAACAAAATTAAAACTACCATGTATTACACAGCAGGAAAATGTATTTCAAAATATTTTCCTGCTCTGTAAAGATAATTTACAAAAGGTACAAAATTTCTAATCCACGATAAAAGTTTCCAGAACAGGTAAAAGCTCATCAAAATCAAACATATGTGATATGAGAAATTTAAATTTCTAAATACATGAAAACAAGTAACAATTAAACAATAATTTACAAAAGCTTGAATTTGATAGCTAGGCAAAACAAGTTTAGACTCATAGCATAGTTCTATGTAGACACAGTTAATTTAATACTTTTTACTCTAGTAGAACTGATTCATAAATTACATTCTAAAAAAAAAATATTTGCCAATTTGGAAATATTCCTATATTTTATTTCTTTTTCTTTTTTAAAACATGTATTTCTTATTTTTTCAGAATTTTTATTCCATACAAAGAAATTTATGCTATAAAATTTATATTTATCACTACTTCAGATATTGAAAACTTGCTTTCAGCTATTACTTTCTTACATTCAGCTTTCCTCTTTGAGTAGAGCTGAACTCCTGCAGAAACATTTTGTGGGGAAAATGAACTTCACTCAGGGGCCTAAACACCTTGATTATTTACAAGTTCTTCATATACCAATTAAAATATACTACCTTGAAATTATGGCGGGGGGGGGGGGGGGTGTCACTGGACGGAATGGGTGATGTATGTTGGGAATTTTATTCCTGGTAGGGTTAACCTAGGTGTGAAGGCCATTCTGTTATGTCCAGCTAAAGCTAGTAGGCACTTGGAGCTAAGTCGGTCTTCTACCTTTGGGTGCTCCTAGTCCTTGGCCAACAGCTGCCCCCCTTACCCTACTTGTCATGATTTTGCATTCCTCAGTTGTTCATGCTGTATCGCCCATCGCACAGTTAAATCAGGGGAGCGTTCAGGGTTTAGACAGAGGGCTCTGCTCGGAAAATTAACGAGAGTCTCCCCTAAATGTAGGACAAATAATTCAACTTCTTTGGTCCTTACTAATCTGGAGGCATATTCCACAAGGAAATATTTTATCCAGAGTACTTGGAGATCTCCCCCAGTCCATGACTGGTACATAAGTGTTTGCCTTGGTAGAGCTCTTGCCTTCAAGGTTGATAGAGCTGAGCAGACTGCTATCTCTAGGTTTGTAAGTAGCCACTTGTGCCTAAAATTTGATCACCAAAACAAAACCTTTCCAATCTGTAAAAAGTATTAATGAGTAGGCCACTCCTGGTCACATCCTAACTTGTCTAAACTTTTCTAGGCAAGATTTTATAACCGATCCTCATCATTTGATGGACCTATGGAGGATATATGGATTCATGGACCTGATCTAGTGCCGCTAGATCAGGAAGGATTAGTAACAACAACAACCCTGAAACAGACCTTTATTGTGTTTTCATAAAAAATCATGAACCTCCCCCCCCCCCCCCCAAAAAAAAAAAAGTATTTTCAGGGTCTGTGCAAATCCCATGACATGATATTTGAATCAATTCATGGTTCAAAGTCATTTTTTTTATTCCCATGGAATCAATAGTTCAGTTTACCATACCATTCTATTTTTAGAAATTCTCTCACACACAAGAGTTTTTGTTTTTCTAATCATGACCAAGCCAAGATCATAATGCTAATACTGAAATGTGCAGCTGTAGATAAAACATATTTTAATGGTTTTTGGCAGGAAATTCCTGATAATATAAATGCTACATTAATGAAAATAGTAAACATGTATTTAAAGCCACTGCTTAGTTCAATGTATATGTTTCTTTCCATCATTTACTTATCAGAGGACACATTAAAAAAATTTATGAGTTAAAAAGGGTTTATAAATATTTTCTTTGATACAAAGCTAACTTTACTTTGTTTATTACATTTTTTTTAGGAATACAGATAGAGAAAACCTGAATTTTGTATAACATTTTGATTTTTGATTATCATTTGCAACATCCAAAAGAACTCAGTATATAATGTCCTTTTTGTCATAATTCATCACACAATAAGAAATAAGTGTTATGAAACATAACACAAAACAGCACAGAAAGGTTCATAAAAAAAAAAACATAACAACACAGTTTGAAGAGAAATCCATTACTACAATAAAGTGAATGTAAAATGTTTAAATACAAAAAATCCTTATTTGCACCTTTGATTTTTATGTGTTACTTCCTGGACACAAATACAAAGCTTCTACTCATTAGGAGCTGAACCAATAATAAATTATTAGTAAGGAATATGTATTCTATCTCATCTTCAATAGACTGTTTCTAGGGCTTACTAAAATTAATGACTTAGATATAATTGTAACATCATCATCTGTGCTGAGGGATATCTTAGTAGCTTTTTGAGGCATCTGTAGCAGGAAAATTCCATTTGAAAAATCAAGGAAATACAAAATATGTGCTCTATAACAAAGTAAATTTGTTTTGATATTGGAAACAGTAAGTGCAAAATATTTTACTTACTATGGATAAAAAATTAATTACCAAAATATATTTTTACCCAATACAAGCTTTTTGTCCCAAGGACATATGTCGATCCCTGCTGCAATTTTGTTGGCTACTTTATTATGAGTGCATCATACAGGAAACTAAATACTACTCCCTAAGAGGGAACAGCACAATAATATCCATGCCTTAAAAGGGATTTGAGCCCAAGTCCACTGCGTGGAAGTTCATAATGTTAACAGTTTTTATGGCTTAAATAGACTTCCCTAATTTCTTATAATTAATATATATTAAACCTTTAGCTACTATAATGAAATTCTTGAGACCACCTCTGCTAAAATGATCTACTGTCTAGAAATATTGCAAAATTAAGCTCTTTGTCTGATGACTAGTGCAGTTATAACCATACATATTTTAGCTAAGCGATTTTTTTTAAAAAAAAAACCTAACTTCCATGTAACATGACATAATAAAAATGCTATAATCCTGCTTAGAAGTTTTGTGGGCTACTAAATAACAAATACCGAAAAAACTACAGCTTTCAAATTTGAAGAAATTTAAAAATTTCAATGAAGGCCTAATCAGGTCAGCAACCAAATAGCAGAAGATCTAGGTATTGTTAATAATACAGAAATACTGGTTGGTCCTTGCTACACCCATAATTTCTGTGACCTTCATTTTAATCTTTGCCTAAATATAGAAGAGATCAACAAAGAAAAAAAAAAGCAGCACTCACATTTAGGCAATCACCCTTAAGACAATATACAATCATTAATCTACAGACATCTGGATTTATGTTTAAACTGATATGTGATTCAAACCATATTTATAATTCTAGACTAGACTTTCTTTAAATTCTCTGGCTGATTCCATAGCTTTATGATGGGTTCCTGCTTACTGCCATGTTGAGAGCAAACTTTCTAGCAAAGAAATAAATTACTGTTCTCAAACTATCTAATGCATTAGTAACATTTTATGCACTCAAACTTCTCATAAAATCCAAATATAAAATAATGCATATTTCTGATATGGTCAGTCAAGCCAAGAAAGATTGTGTGTGAGTGTTTCACTGATTCAAAATCTATATTCCATGTTCTCCTTGTAGTTCTGCTGTGCCCTTTTTTATCTTTTAACTGAACATAATTGTCTCAATACCTATTTGTTTAGTGTTGGACTTATGGATTCTCTTAATTATTCTCTATACAATGCTGAATAATTCATAATCCATGGTATCTAGGCATGTGTTATGCATTTAAAGATTTTAATTGTACTGTGAAAAGGTATTGGGAAACCAGAAGACTGATAGCTGAATTGTTAAATGCCTGGTAATTGAAAATAAAATAAAATATGAAATCATAGTTCAAGGTATACTGATATATACAGTCAGACCTCTATTCAATGAAACTCTATTTTGAGAATTTCTCTATTTTGCGAACTTTTCCTTGGAACCAAGAACATTTTGCAAATTTCTTCGTAAAATAACCTCCAAACAGCGAAGTGCATTCTCTATTTAATGCACTTTTTCTTGTGATCGAATATTTTTTTTCCTCCATATTTCTCTACATTTCAAACTTATTCTTTCTTTTAACATGTTTAACACATTAACTCTTTTAACACATTCCGACACGAATTACAGTTTGAAGAAAATATGCCTGAAGAGCTTTTTAGTACATTGCAAAGATGCAAAACGTATTATGAGAAAAAACATTTTTTTCAAACAAAAACCTTAGACAAAATTAAGAGACTTTATCAGTAATTAAATTTAAGGACACATGAGGCAATGTATGCTTAAAATTACTTGTTATAATAAATGCGATGTCATTAAAATTCATTAATTTTAATATGTTTTTTAATCGAAAATACAGTGTATTCCCTGACAATGTTTTGTTTCATTCTTGTTTTCCTTGCAGATTTCTTTTTGATGTGTAAGATATATAAAACAAATGGGTATTAATTTACAAAATAAAGGTGTGATTAATTACTTTTATTAATAATATTTAGTGTTTATGAATTTAAAATTGTTTTATGTAGTTTAAAGTATTTTAAAAGGTGAATCTCTATTTAACGAATTTTCCATATAACAAACTTTTTTTCAGGATTTAGTGACTTCGTTAAATAGAGGTCTGACTGTATAACTCTCCAGGAGGGACATATGCCTAACCTAATAGCACAGAATACTGTGCAATCTGACAGACCAATGAAAAAATGCCAAGTTTTTGTGTGTCCATTCTTGAATTTTTAAAGTTACATAATTTGAAAGTCTGATTAAGAGAGAGTCATCCTAGATATACTGTCATAAACAGTACATAATTTATACCAGGGAAAACATTTTCATCTGTAAAATATAGGGGTGCACAGAAATCTTTATCCAGACAAGAACAGCAAAATCAAAACTTTTCCTTACAGTATTTTTTTTTTAAATAAAATATAGAGCCTTAATTTTACTGAGAATATTTAGTGCTCTAAATCTATATGCAAATAATGGAAATCACTTAACAAATCTCTATTACAACCTTTCAAGAGACACAATGAGACATAATACCACCTCCCTACTCAAGGAGCAAAAATTTTTTTTTTATTAATAGTGTTTTTAACAACTTTAGAATTAAGTTCCCCATACCCTAAGTGGTAATGGCAACATTATAATACAAATTTGAAAAAAAAAAAGGCAAAATACAAGGACAATTTATAAAAAAATTATCTAAAACTGTTTTAATGTCATCCTCAATTTGTTTGCCAATGCCGAGCACTTTGCTATTGTACCATTCACTCACAAGCTCTCCAGTACCTTTGAACCAAGTTACTCAAAACCTGTAGAACAATGTACCTGTCTAAATGCTCAGCATTAAAAACTGATCCAAAATTGCATAAAATGCACAAAGGAGAATCTGTTAAATTAAAATGAAAAAGATGGGCTGACAAGCAATCATGCCGTGTCAAAAGTTTAAAATAGACAACTACTGCTGTACGAGGATTGTCTGGGACAAAGGTTTACTCAGAAAGAAGACATCACCAGTTCTTTCCCACTGGAAACTAATACAGAGGCTGTTTGCACATTTTTTAGACGATTTTGGTAAGCGGTAATAAAAAATCATTTGCTGCAAAAGAAATAATTGCAATTGTACTATGTTTTTAAAAGTCAAAATTATCGTCTGCGGCTTGAAAGTTTTGTTTTTATTCAAAATGGCATTTTTAACAAAGCAGTAGTTCGAAGGCTACATTTATGCTCTTTCCAAAGAGAAATATGCATACTCCGTTATCCAAAAACGATGTGAGAGCCATGGTTTTGTGATATCTAAAGCGTCGATAGGTAATATCGTCAACAAGAAAGGAAAAAAACCGTCAAATTGGAGCCTCAAGTGGGACAAAAATTCCAAACAAGTATCCAAGGAAAAAACGGACATCTTCGACTATTGCAAAGGTACGTTGTTTAATGTTAAAAGAAAATCACCCTAGTCAAAGGACAGTTGCAAAATCATTAAAATGCTCGGTGTCCACTGTAAACAAAATGATAAACGTTGATTTAAATTTTAAGAAAGCGAAAGAATGCAATGTGCATCGTCTTCTTCCAAATCATATCATTGAACGCAGGACACGCTGCAGAATTCTATATGAGAAACACTTATCCAAAGAAAAATGGAAAACAATTGTCACAATAGATGAATCATGGGTGTATTTAAATGATTGCAACAAAAAAAGAGCCATTTATTATCATAAAAGGGGAGAAAAAAATAAAAAGTACATGGTTCAAAGAATCGAAAGAAAGTTTTTCTAAGGGATTCATGATTGTTGTTGGTTTTTCTTATAATGGCAAGTTAAAAATGAAGAGAGTGGAAAAAAATGTCAAGATTAACTCCAAATACTATCAGGAACATATTTTATCGGCAATTTTTCTGAATGAAATACCATCGCTTTATCCACAGTGCCATCAATCTGTGAGACTCCATCAGGACAAAGCTAGCAGTCACACATCAAAATCCACTGTAAATTTCCTAAAAGAAATGGAACAAAAAACTGGTATCAAGGCCATACCCTTCACTGATATCCCTACTAAATCTCCCGATGTATCACCTATGGATTTTTGTGCTTTCGGACTTTTAAAATCTGCATTATCCAAACGTCGTCCCAAAACCCTTACAGGACTCTGGAAAGCTGTTCAGGAGGAATGGGATAGATTACCTCTTCTGACACTTCAAAAGGCATTATTATCCTGGAAATTGTGGTGTCGAAAGATAGTTCAGAATCAGGGATGTCAAATAGAACATTTAAAACACAAGAATTTTATGTAATTTAGTTTTGTGAATACAATATACATTGTCTAAAAAATGTGTGAACAGCCTCTGTAGAGCTCCAACATCATCATATGGGTACTCTCTCTATTCATAAGAAATCTAGCTGAATAAAGAGGCAAAGGATGTCTTGGTTTTTGAAGGATGGTAGTTCCCCTTTTTGCCAAAAAATAAGCTATTTCATTTCCTTGCAGTCCATTGTGGGACAGGACCCACTGTAGGGGCACACTCTCATTTAAACTCTTTAAAATAACTGTACTCTCCATTATGCAAGGATTATCATTGTGGTTATAATTAACTATGGCCTGAAAGGGTGAAACTTGAATTGAAGAGAACTACAGCTCTGGTAAAATCTTCTTGCTGGATGTGTAGCTGCTGGAGAGCAATAAAAGCAGCTTTGACCTCCTCATCAAAATGAGTTGTGCAAGATCCTAAAAGCAAGTAAAAGGAAAAACTAAATACACCAGTCCCAGCTCACTTGTGTCTGTCCAACAGAAGCCATCCATTGAAACATGGAGCCATAAGTTGTTTAGATAATGGTTTTCAATTGTCGTCATTGCTAAAGCCTGTATTTGTTCAGAACTCATCTCTTTCTTATTAACATGCATATCCAGATGTAAGAAATCATTAAATTTCACAGGGTCTTAAGAACATTCAGGAGGAGGAGGAACAATAGCAGTTTCAGACAGACATTAAGTTCCTTCATGATCCTAAAGCACCCTGAATGAAGCCCTTTTGGGTTTTAAGATGCCTTTCAGTACATCATAATCTTGCCACTGGGGATTATTAGAAAGTCTTATTAGCTTCTGGAAGAGGGAAACCATATTTTTCTCCATCATTCTTGTGAAAGAAAGGATATTCACTAGAGTATTAAACATAGAAGGGATAGTAGTTTTGACAGCTCCCGTCACTATTCTTAGAGCTTGGTTATGGGCAATTTCCAAAATTTCAATTACTGTTGAGTAGCCATGATAAGAATTTCATACTAGTAGAAAAGCACAGGCTGGATATACAATTTGGTTTTAAGTTCTTGTTAGAGTGCTGTGACTACAACCCTATTTTCAACCTGCTAGCCTCTTTAGCAGGGGCATTCTCTTCTCCATCATGAACTTAACATGCTCAGTGTTTTTGATCAGTTTCAACAGGAATCCAACACACATCCCAGGTTGTGCTATCTAAAAGTTGAATTTTACTGCCCTGATAAAAAAGTTTAGACTCAAAGGTTTTCCTATTCGTGTGCCAATTGCTCTTTTACAACTATTTTTTCCCCAGTAACATATTGTACATATGATATCTTAATTATAGTTCCTGATTTTTAACTCACTTAATAATCACTTCCACAAGCAAATAAATCACTTTTCCCCCTTCTTTTCTTTTTTTGAATCTTTAAAAATTTTTCCAAAACCATAAGTAAAGCCATTTTTCTGGTTGGGACTACTTCTATTAAAATCTTATTATATCTTCTATATAAGTGGTCTACTATAAATACAAGTCATAGAAACACATCTTAAATTTGACTAAGTTTACTTCTTCCTATGAGGAAATCATTGACAAATACTTTCACAGCAAATGCTTTCAGACATTTGAATTTTGACAAAACTTTCAAGATACATTTTTAGAAAGAAATAATGCTGCGAGAAATTGCTCACTCTGAGTGTAATGAATGTAATATTTTACAGTGCAAAGTTGAAACAAACACACACACATCTATATATATAAAAGAGCTTGTCTGTTTGTTCGCTATAGAATCATAGACTGTTTCACCCACCGGGACCAAATTCGGCACAGTTAATGTTTAGGACCCGAGAAACTTAAATTAGGAAAAACGAAATTTGGGGCTCAATTAGTTTTTTTAAAAATTAATTTTTTAATGATTTTTGTGCTTCTAAGAGGTGAACGATCACCTGTGGAGCCCCTTCACCACAACCAGCTGCATTAAGAGAGATAGTGTAGGGGGTGACGGGGGGGTCAAATTCCAATGCGCGGGAGGAAGAGAGTTGGGAATGACCTTTGGCCCTGGCTCCCCAAATAAACACAACTGGCCAGATGAACATAAAGAGCGGGGGTGCAGCCCAGTACTTTTTTGATGGAATGCATGAAAAATTTTAGATCTATATATCTACCCGGGGCAACACCGGGCAATAATGCTAGTATATATATATATATATTAATATGGCAGGAACTTATCCCGAGGACTTCACACATAAGCACCACAAGACTTTTTAACTACTTCATTATGGGAATAATGGTGATTGATAAGCAACTCAAATTTTACTGAGGATGATAAAAACATTGAAATACGAGCTAAGAGGATTATCCACGGCTGTCGTAGCTCAATCCAGTGTAACCCTATCTTTAGTGCTGGTTTTTCACTACGGGAGATGAAACTTGCTTTGAATGCTCTCGATTTAAATAGATCTCCTGGACCTGATAATATTCACGGCCAAATGATTTCAAGACTTGGAGTTTGCGGAAAGTTAAGATTGTTGGAGATCTTGAATTTGTCTTGGAGACTTGCTCGTGACTGGAAAAGAGACTTAGTCATTCCTATTCGAAAACTAAACAAGGCCAGCTCTCCTGAGAGCTATAGACCCATTGCTCTTATAAAACTTCTCATGTAAACTTAAGGAAAAAATGATTTTAGAAAGGTTAACTTACCACCTTGAATCAAATAATCTGCTCCCAATGGAGCAATATGGCTTTAAAAAAGGACATTCTACTGTGGATCAGATTTTATCCTTCGGGCAAAAGATACGGGATTCTCAGAATCTTAAAACAACAAACCATACAGTTGCTGTGTTTTTAGACTTGACAAAGACCTTCGACAGGGTTTGGAGAAATAAATAAATTATCAAACTCTTTGACACATTTAGTGTTAAACACATGGTCCTCTCTTGGAGCTGTGATTTAATAACTTTAATAACTCTATATCTAAAACTTTTAAACTCAGTCAGGGAGTTCCACAGGGATCTGTATTAGGCCCTCTCATCTTCTCGTTGTTTTTGGTTGGCATTAAAAAAGTTATAACTAAGAGGTGTGAGGTCGGCCTTTTGCGGATGACATTGTTCTCTGGAACTCCAACTCTGTTATTTGCCATATTGAACATATGATTAACCTGACCCTCACTGAAGTGTTGAAGTTTGCAAATACTCATAAATTGAAATTTAACACTTCAGAGTCCATAGTTAGCTTCTTCACCACAAATAGACATTTGTACAACTATCAGCCTAATATCACAATGAATGGTGGCTCTCAACTCTGTGAAAAACACCCCTAATACCTAGGTTACAGCTTAGATCCTGAGCAATAAACATACAGAGAACCTGGTGGAAAAAAGCAGGAGACTTAACATCCTGAAATACATCTCTGGAAGAGATTGGGGTGCTGATGCCAATACCCTGAGGACAACCTATATATCTCTAATTAGACCCATATTAGAATACAGTTCTCGAATTTACTTTTGTGCGCCATCCACTAACCTTTTAAAATTAGAGAGAGTTCAATTGAGTGCTGCTCGAATTATCATTGGCATGCAAAATAGTTGTCCTGCTGAACTCGCTCTTTATGAGAGTGATCTTCAGCCTTTGAGTTTAAGAAGCGCAGGGCTTGTAAAATATTTCAATAAACTTTACAGTTTTGATGATCATAATCAAACATCTTCATTCCTCAGAAGTTGGTCATACAATCAGACTAAGGAGAAGTATTCCTTTTTCTCAGATAGAGTTAATGGGTTTATTGGACAAAAATGTTGAAAGGCACTCCTTGAGGCCAATTGTCAACCCTATGGAGGGTCAACCTAGAGTTCATTTCCAAACAGAACTCTCGTCCCTTACAAACAAAAAATACGACTTACCAGAATATTTGCATCAGCTTGCTTTTGAAATCATAAATCAGATCCCTCATACTGCTACTCAGATTTATACGACTGGCAGTAAGATGAACACAATGCCTGCGGTAGTGGTGTTTTTATCAAGACCCCTATTAACTCAGATCATTACAAGTTTAGGAATCCAGATTACTGTTTAGTTTTCAGATCTGAACTTACTGCCGTTGAAGAGGGATTGAAAACTATTAAAAATGAAACCTCTCACCATATTTGGTTCCTAACTGACAACTGCAGTGCCATTCAGCACTTAGCAGTTGGATAAGAGTCTGAGATAAAGCTTCACTTTCCATAATGGAGATCCTCAAAGATCTTTCTTAACAACAAGAGGTTTATTTACAGTGGGTGCCATCTCATATAGGACTTTTAGGAAATGAGACTGCTGATGTTCTTGCTAAGGATGGAGCCTCTCATCCTATTTCTTCGCGAGATACTTTGACTTATTTTGAAATTTATTCAAGAAGAAAATTTATAAACCAGCATTTATGGAAGACCCCTCCGACATACCATTGGTACAACTGAAAATCTCCTGGTGGTGCCCTTACTGTCAAGGGTGACAGGAGGATACAGATTACCATTAGCAGATTTGCTAGTGGATGCCTAAAGTGTCTTGTTTACAACCAGGGGCAAAAATCTAAGCCTTTTTGCTCCGATTGCAATACTGAAGCCTTTCCATATTTTAAACTGCCTGGGGCTTGCCAAGGAGGATATTTATAGAGACCCTTTGCTTGTTTCTGATTTCATTGTAACTTTTTGACTCTTGGACTTGGGTCTAGCCTACGGCTAGAGTGGGCGGAATAAGTCACACATGATGATTGATGAACCAACATTGTCCTGTACGAAGGGACAGTACAGAAACATCCATGCCAAGGCTATGATTCAAACATAAACCAATGCAGTGTATGGAATTTTGCATCACCAACTATTAAATAAATAGGGCAGCATGTACATGAATACAGACTTTTTTTAAAACACAGTTGATCATATCCCTGCAACTTTAACATCTTCTGTTAATTAAGAAAAACCCTCTAACAAGAATCAATGTTATCAAAGCATGTGTATCAAAGGCATATTGAAGGTAATGAGCATTTGTCAGCAATCTCAAAGTTACACCCCAGTTTCAAGATGGATGAATATAAAACCTTTTTCATCGATACATCCAGGTATTATACATAACAGGAACACAAAGCTTCTTAGGTAAATCAAGACCCCCCTCCCAAAATAAATTAATAAATTAAATAAGGAAATAATGAGAATTAAAAAAATAAATGGTATTAAGTTTTAAGCTAATTAATTGTTCCACATCAGGTTAAGCATTAGGTGTGGTTGAGACAATGGACAATTCACAAATGCATATAAAAATAAGCAATTAGCCCATATCTAATCAATTAGAGCACAATGGGAAAAAATTAATACAAGAGGCAATAATGTGAATAATGATTAAACAAAGTCTTATATTTCTGAGCAACTCTCTATTAAGCTTAATAATAAATAAAAAGCATTTAAAGCTGCATGCATGACTAAGGAATTGCTGCTGAAAAGCACACAGAATAACAAAATGCTTTATAATATTTTTGATTAAATATTTCTGCGCTAAACATCAAAAGTAATATGATACCACAAGAAACAAACACAGCTTCTAAATATTGAGTTTGACAAAAAAAAAAAAAAAAAAGAAAAGAAAGGAGGAGCTAGTTATGGACTTATGGAGCTCAGACTCCATATTAAGCTAACCAATATAGAGTATTAACTCCATATGCCCAACCAGAATGTTTTGATGATTAGGCCGGTTCAGCAATTATCCTCAAGACTTCTGTAGAACAGAGGAATGCAACAAGAAGTGCAAACTTTAATTTAATATATATAAATGTAACAACATGATCATTTTAAAAAAATGGGAGAACAACTCAAGCCATTAAATACATAAAAAGAACAAACAATTTTTTATTCACGTGCAAGTGAATTCACGCTTGTAACTAAACTGCTGCTCAGAAAAGTTCATTCGCCATGGAGGAAAAAAGATAAGTCAGGTGATGATCGCTACAGTTTAATAAAGTTCCTCAGTTTGAGGTGCATTAGGTATGACTGACCCTAAAGATTACCTCATTCATGAATAAAGACAATCACACCCAATACTCCTTGGCCTGATGAAAATTATTAATTAGTTCAAACACAGTTGCAAATCATTTATTTTTTATAAGAGATTTTAAGAAGCTGTGTGTTCCTGTTATACACTTTCTACTAGCTTCTTGGATGGTATTACAAATTGTAAGGCATCCCTTAAGAAAGGTTCTTTACCCAATACAAGGACTATCTAGAATATTTTACAATTTGGTAACTATCTGAACACAACACAATTCAAACATTATTTTAGATTACACTGACTACAGAATGTGGCAGGTTGTCAAAACCTGGTGGTCATGGCTCATGATTCAACCAAAACCCACTAAGAGGAAAGAGTTAAATGAAAATATGCAAATATGTGTAATACACTGAAATGTACAAAATTATAAAATGGAGCAATTTTTCATACTGAAAATATATTCTAAAAATTTTTCCAAATGCTTTATTTAAATTTCATGCGTATGTGCCTTTTTCAAAACCACAAAAGCAACTTCAATTGGTGAGTGAATCTTTCAGTTATGAGAAATGAAATAAATAAACAAAAAATTAATTGTAAATAATGACAGTATGTATAATATTTATCTCAATTAAAAGGCACCACGAGCTCTCTAGATCTATGTAGTAATAAAAGCATTTCAAAAGTTTCACGAAAACAAATCTATTACTAGTTGAATGCGTTCTCAATTAATTTACCCATCAAACTGATGACGCAATATTTACGATAAATGATTAAAAAGGAATTGGGTGTAAAGGAAATTGCTTGTGATCTAATATCATTTATTTACATAGAATTTGATTTAAAATCAAAATTACATTCGAAAATCCCGCTAAAAAAACATTCGCTGTTCAAATCATGTAACTAAATTTAGAGATTGAGCAGATAAAAATTCAAAAATATAAATTTTTAATTGCCTATGATCACTACATATTATTTACGATTTCAGGAAACGAATTTCGTGCGTAACACAGCGAATGAATCATTATGTGAATGAATTTGTAGCATTGCAATTGCAAATCTGATACATACCACCAACTGCGGTAATCTTATCTGCAAGTTCATCCCAAGCAATTCTAATGTCATTCAGTGTCTTGTACTGACCACCTAATTTCGCACAAAGCAATTCAGGGTTATCTTCTAAGTAACGCAATAAACAATCAAGTTCAGATTTATTATAATTAGCGGATCTTCTTTTTATAACTGACATTTTTGTAATCAAAATACGTAATCACGCAACTCGCACAATGCGTACGCAAGGCTTAACGGACTCCAATTCTGCTAGCATCTACAGCAAATACACTGCAAGTGACGTCATTAATAACTCGTAAAGAAGAAAACAACATTTTGACTTTTTCAAGAGAAAATACTATCTGTTATATTACATATCTGGATAATTATCAGCTTTAAAACTGGTGATTGAAAGTATTTGTGATTGTGAATATTGGCTATCAGGCATTTCAATGAATAGTTTTATATGCTATGATTCAAGTTACGATGCCTTCAATTTTAACCCTTCAGCGGGCGCGCCAATTTTTGGAACACCAACAGGCGCGCGTAGCACATAGTGCAACGTCTCTTTCAACCTTGATTATACCTTTTGTAATAAACTTTTTTTTTCAGATTGAAAATAATAATTCTGCGTTTTATGACACGATATAAAATGTTGATAATATTGAGATATATTTATAAATAAAAGCCAAAGAATGCAGATACAGTCGCCTTATTACAAAACTGTACGGTTTATTGGATCTAAGGGCCTGTTCACATAGGAGTCCCTTGCGTTGCGTTAAGGAAAAGAGGACGTTGAAACGAAAATAAACCAATCATATGCCTCCAAACGATTAGCAATGAAATTTTTAACGCCTATGATTGGTTTATTTTCGTCTCAACGTCATCTTTTCCTTAACACAAACCAACGGACTCCTATGTGAACAGGCCCTTAGGACAACTTGCGAATGGATTCCTTTTATGGCCGAAAACCTAAAATAAAAACCCAACGAGATTGTCCATCTTCGTGATATGCGGGATACCATGTAATAGCTGCACATTTGATAGACTACATCGACCCCTCCTTTTGTCGTATTGTAATCCAGTATAATTACTGGTTTATCACGGTTTAATCACGACTAACAATGAATGGAAAGGAATGCAAAGGTCAGAAAATCAGACCTGCATTAGAAAGGGTGTAGCTATAAATAGAAATTGCTTAGAACATCCAAACCTTACATGTAAAAACAAACCATTCAAAATTACGAAAATGTACTTTGTACAAGGGCGCGCCCGTCGAAGGGTTAACGTAGGATTTCGTTCCTCAATAACGGTCCTCCGGGAAGTAAAAAAATGTCCATCCTGCGTCGCGAGTTATAATTTTGGCAGAGCGCTAAACCCAGTAGCAGTAAACAGTTAAACATAAAAGTACCAAAATGCGTATTATATATAAAAAAAGGGAGGTAAGCAACGGTAAGTAATCCTACGTTAACAACCCACGGTAGTTTCGTTAGAAGACTACCTGAAATATATTTTTGCCTTTTTCAGTGTACTGGATCAAGATTTCGTGCAAGCAAGTTTATTCAAGCATTAATTTATTAAATATTAACAAATTCTGATATGACGTATAGGGATGTTTAAAAAGTGCTCTAGGACTAAAAATCACGGGATGAGAGTGGATGGGTTAACTTAAGCCCAGGAATAAAAATTCTTCTCTCCGAAACAGGTTCCTCCCTTCGTTTTGCATTCTGATTCCCTTGATTCTGATTGCTCTTCTGGTCTATAATAGAAAAATTACTGAACTTTCAAATTAAAAGTTTAAAATTTTCTTTTTTTTTTGTATAATCTGTACTTAAGATAAAAACAATCTATTTGCTGCGTCAATCATTATGGAAGAATGATGTAAAAGACATTGAAATCGTTTGCCAGAAGATACAAAAAATACGCTTCTTCATTACTCATTAGGGCATTTTACTTAGCAATACATTAAGTTGTACGAAAGCCAAATGATTATTCTACATGGCAGTCACATAGTTATGTTTGCCCTTCAATGAAAACTGCATGAAGCTACAGAAAACTGTGACTTGTATTTAGGCTATTTATTTTTAAGAGCATGCGCCGTAAGATTTGTGCGTTGTTTATGTTATCAAAGTCATTCAGAGAAAGCTGTGATCGTTTCTTTTTGTTAGTGAAACCTGTACCTAGGAAATTCGTCTTAAAAATTGCAGTGCGTTATTGAGCTGTAAATTAAAGGAGCAGTCTATAGGAAATATTCAGTGTTGATCTTCCATTTATAATATGTAAGTTCCCCAATTTTTTTCTTTGCTGTCAACTAAAGCGTTTCTTGTGAATGTTAAACTTCGGACTATGAAATCGAGAAATAATGCATAATTGACAATTCACGTAATGCTGTTTTGAGAGACTACGAATTTGATTTTGAATTTGTGATTAAGATGCCTGTTTGTTTAAACATTAAAGATATTTTAAATTTAAATCCCTAAATTTATTATATTTGAACTCTGAGAAAGTAGAAAAATTGTTAAATTAATCTGCCATCCTTTAATTTTTTTTATTGCGATTTACTAAGTTAAATTTAATAATATTAGATATATGTTTACCGAAAATGTATTGGGGCATGTTACCATCAATGCTATCATTTTTGCTAGTTTTTATGAGAAATATTTTGTACAGTTACTGAAGAAACAGGTCATTTGTTACAAAAGTGGATGAGGCAATTTTAGGTTCACTTGTTGTAAGATTTTCTTTTATATCTTAAATGACTCTTTGCTTGTCAAGAAAATACTTCTTCAGACTTTAATGGCAGCTAACCATCAGCTTTTATACCTGTAAATGATTTGAGTAATCTGTGGCTATGTTTGCCTTTGCAATTTCATTCAGATGTTTGTTTTCGATACGTATAAATAATGATTGACCAAATTTCAATAGTAATTTCCTTTCTCCATTTTGATTTTTGCCATTTTTAAAAAAAAATTATAATTTATAAATTATCCAAAAGCTAGTCAAAGTTGCATATTCATTGAAACTATATAGTAGTGCAGATCTGAGTTTATTACTTATTTTTGTATGTAAGTCTAAGAAACTGACATTTTAAATTTTATTTACTAGTTTCAAAGCTGTCTCAAATTTGATGCCTTATAATTTGTGGATTAATAAATTTTGAAGAAAGTTAAGTAAAATTTCTGAGTCATTTCTGTGTTGTTTACATCATCAGGACAGGGAATAAAGAAAAAAAAGGCTCATTTTGCACTTATATAATAACTTAAAATTATCATTTTTAACTAGGGTTTTATATTTAATTATGTTTTATCTTTTTCAGGATGCTGTATGTTATTATGCATAATTTGTTCCTACAATGAATAACACAGTGACAAATATTGAAAGTCCAGAAAAAGAAGAGGAACTGCCTAAATTACCATTCAAAAGACTTAGATATGCACTTAAACAAGTTGTAGAAGTAGCAATCCCTCTTCATGTACAACTTTTGAAACAACAGAATGAAAATATTGAAGTTTTCAAGAAAGAAAATAGAGATCTTGAACTTCGTAGTGAGCAAGTGAAAGCTACTAAAACAGTTCAACTATTAAAAGCTGATTTGTATGAACTTGAAAGATTAAATTTTCAAGTTCGAGAAGAAGATAGTGATTTATTTCACAATTTTGTTAAAAATGCTACAAAAGATGCTATAGAAATATTATCTCTTTTCATGGATTTACATTCAGACATATTTAATCCTATACCAGAAACTGATTACAATCCCCCTGAGATATTTCAGCCACTAGTGTGTGAGCAAATTTATGATACTGAGGAATTAGCTGTTGCTCAAGTAAATCCAGATTTAGAGCAGAAACAAATTGAGGTTGTGAAGTCAAAATTTGAAAGTTTGAATTTCCTACATAAAGAGCTTCTTGAAATAAATGCATTAATTAAACAGTTTTCAAAGTTTGTTTTCCGACAGAGAGAAAGTGTGGATACAATTCAAGACAACATTCAAGAAACAAATGAAAATGTGTTTTTAGGCACAGAGTATCTTAAAAAAGCTTCTGATTATAAAGCTGCAACATTTCCTCTAGCTGGAGCAGTTATAGGTGGATTGTTATTGGGTCCTGCTGGGGCACTGGCTGGTTTTAAAATATTTGGAAGTATTGCTTGTGTTGCTGGTGGAAGTATTATTGGTTATGGTGCTGGGGTGAAATTGAAGCACAAGCAACAAGCCTTTAATGATATTGAAATGAAAGCTTTAACATATCCTTCTAAATCTAAATCACGCTCCTCACCTGATCTTTCAGTCGAACAGTTAAATGATGAAAGTTAAATATTGTGTTATTTAAAGGATTAATAAATATAGTTTCAAATCAAAAGTGTTTTTTTTATAAAAATAATTTTTCTCCTCTGCAGTTACATGACATTCTGAAAAATGTCTGATAATATAATTGAAAATGATCTTCCTCTTGTTTCAAATGTAAATGACATTTTGATTAATCATTACATGTTTGACTTTTCATGCAAATTTGAAGAAAGATTCTTTATGTGTTATGTTGTTTTGTATCTAGAACCTGTAATTAATGCCCAAGGAAAGGAAATGAATTGTTGTAAATGTCAACCATATAACATAACAGAAAAGAGTGAAGACCCTGACTCTTCATCATTTTGTTTTAATTTGAAAGAAAATCTCTGTGAAGAAAAAATCTTCATGTTAATTCTAGATTGCCATAAAATAATTGTAAAGGACGTGGAGGAAATAAGTTTACCGTATACAGAAAAAGAAAATTTTAAATACATGGGATACAATCCAGTTTTATTATCTGCTACTGGAAAATTAAACTTTTCTACTGATAAGTGGTCTTTAAAGATATGGAAAACTAGTAATTCTTGTAAATTTTGCTTTCCTAGGTTTATCAGAATATCTTACAAGACTGTACCTGAGGGTCCATCGTTATTATGGGTCACAGATCAAGATAAAAAGTGAGCATAATTTTATTTCCAAATTAGGAAATTAAATTTGATATATTTAAGCATTTAGTTATAGCAATGAATTGATAGTTATGGGCATATATTTTGCAGTTTTTGATGAAGTATATCTTATCATGCCATGTTAAGAAAAATGTTCTCTTGACGCATCTATTAATTTAAAAAATATATTGTAGAAATGTAAAAAAATATTAAATGCTATTTTTAAATCTTTTTTTAATTTTAAATCTTTTCATTAATTTATTTTACTACAATTCCTTCCCAACATTAATTATGTCAGGTAATCACTTGCCTCTTGTAAGTTCTTTTTTATTTCTCTCTAATTCAGTCTACGACCTTTATGTCATTCAGTAAAATTTAAGCTTGGACACTTAGTATTGCAGTCGTGACATGCTTTCATTCAAAAATCTTTTCATATACTTGAATGCAGTGTAAAGTATTTTCCAAATGCTAAAATATACCCAAGGGGTGTGGTATTGAATGTTTTTCTTAGGCATTCTCTCAATTCCCTCCTGTACTCATTTAAAATCTTTTGGGATTGTTTCTGTGGTCCCTGTGTGATTCTGCTGCATATAAGTTTTTGCCCAAGATAGATGAGTATTAGTTTGCTTCTTCTTTTGCTCAGAAGGTAACCAGATAATTGCAAAGTTTTAAATCTTAAGTTAGATTTTAAAAAATTCTGTGAAGTTCCACTTCTGAATATTCTTTTGAGTACTGATTTAGCTTGTTACCTAAAATGTTCTAGATTATGAATTGGAAAGCGTAAGATGTATGATTCACAGATTGAATCAGATTAATTTTGTTTATTTGTACTTCATCTTCAGTAGCCACTACGTGAGTAAATGGAACAAAACCACAATGCTTCTGATTAGATTTTCACAGGAGAGATATTTTGGTTAAACATGGTACAAGATTTAGGGGAGATTGGTTGAATTAAGCATTTTTGTTTATTTATACATTTTCCTATAATTAAAAAAAAAATTTCTTTAATTTCATCTTCATTAAATGTTGAGGATTTGAATCATATCATATCTAGCAGATGTGACTTAAACTGTTAAATATCTTTGATTATCTACTAACTTGTGTTAGCCCTCATTATATTAGAATGCATGTGAAAAATAAGTGAATGTGCTATCTTAAATAAGTTACTTACGGTAATTTTATACCATTGAATAAAAGTGAAGCTATAGGATAGAAAAAAAAATAATAAAAATACTGAGCATTGCTTGCAGGTTTTTTTTTTTTTCTTATAAATTGTTTGCTGAATTTAGTTTTCAGTTTTGTTCCTTAAGAAAAGGAAATGTCTGGCAGGATATCAAGATTTAGAATATGTGCTTTTGCTCTTGAGAGTTCTTATATTTTCAGTTTTGTACCTCATTTGAGGGTTGAGCTTTGTAATTTTATTGTTAAGCTACAAACATCACATCACTGAAAACAAATATTCTAAAAGCAGTTATCTGTGCATAACCCAGAATTAAATTAGATGTAGTCATTAAGAGAGAGACAAGTATGATTTAGAATATTGTCTTTTTAAAGTTAAAAGTACAATGTATAAAATATGTAAGTGATGTATTTAAAACATACGAATGTAGGTATTACAAATCACATATAGCCAGATTTTGTTTTCTTTGTGTAATTATTTACATACTTTTTCAGATTTATCCTTTTAAAGCTTTTACATCTGAAGCATTGTAGTTAGATCAAAGAACATTTGTATTTCTTATAATTGTTCTGTAGACTTGATGTTGAAATAAATGATTGTAGTCATTAAAGAATGAGCATGTGCTTAAAAAAGTATCTGCATAAGAATTATCATTGCTTTATTTTTTCTTTATGCACAGATATAGATAAGAATATTGTGTAAGAAATTTCTAGATGGTTACGTTTATATACTTGTTACAAAGTTTTGTGTATAAAACCATTGTGTTTAATGAACAGTTGTGAACATAACAAACTTTGTTGAGCTACTAGAATGTTAACTTTGTTTAAGCTCTGTAATACATAGTTTCAAAAAATGTTTATATTGTCTTTTATCACCAGGAGATAAGTGCTATAACAGAACAAATACCTTTGTTCAATGTAGATATGATCTGTATACTGATGATATATATGTTACTCTGAATTATAGTACAAGGTATTTTGACTTAAAGTTATTATATTGAATCCAAAATACTTAATAAGTCTCTTAAAATAACTTTTAAGGAAAATGTCTCAAATCTATTAATAGAGGATTAAGTTCAAAAGACATATGTAGGATTTTTTTTTTTTTTGCGAGAAACTGTAAACTGTAGAAATGGGGGAGGTAGGGGTAGAATTCATGCAAAAGTAATTCATTTTTATTGAGAGTTTTGATATTCAGTAAAAGGACTTAGCTATAAAAAGATCATGACTTTTTTAATTAGCTGCATTGTAGAAATATTGTGAAGTTGTAATACTTTCAGTGATGTTTTTATTATTGTAAATTATTTTAAAAACAGACTGAGGTATTTAATCAATATGGATACATGAAATGAGTAGAGGTTTTCTATGAATACTTTCCTTTCTAGATAAGGTCTGCATCACTGTAACATACAAAATTATCTTTTCATTTATATTGCACTGTTTATTACTTGTTCTAATTAATGCATAGTGATGCATAAGAAACCAAAAAAACACAGTTAACTTAAATGTAGATCTCGTATCATAAAAGTGAACCATTCAGTGATATTAAATGAGCTTTACATAAGAATTGTTGTAATTAGGGTTTACCCAAAATAATAGAAATTAGAGTTGTCATTTTTTCCTCTAAAGAAAACCTATTATATTCCTTTGTTTTCACATGTTTTGGACATTCATATGGAAGATTTTATGCTCTTTTTAACCAATTTTTTAGCAGTGCTCAGATAATCCTCTAAACTAATAAAATGCTTTCCAGTAATTAGAATTCAGTGTACTATGAAACAATTAAAAATATGTATAATTAGAAATTAAAAAATATGTTTGGCAGTTTGTATAACGAGGAATATTAAAACAAGTTAAGTTGACATAAATTTTGTACAATCAATCTGTAGATTAAAAGTTGCTTAGTAGTTTCATACTATGCAAACAAATATAAAACATTTTAATTATATACCAAAATAGCCTATTAATATTTAAATAGCAATAATTATGTATTGTCCAGATATATTTAAATTCTTTAATTTTCATTGAATGTTATAAACACACACATAAAAAAGCTATGCTGCCGTCCATACTTTCAGATCTTTTTTTAAGTGCAAGGTTTTATAAACTCTAAATAAAGATTTCACATATTTGCTTGATATGTATTTATTATGATATTAAAGTCAGTATAATCAAAGTTTATAAAGACAGAATGCTTTTAAATTAGTCAGAAATGAAGATTGTCTAATTATTGTAAGATATCTTTTTGTACCTTGTCTCTACCACTTGTATTCAAGTGAGGCATTTGTAGTGTTATTTGGAGTTGAATTTTGTAGTTTTATTTAAAAAAAAAAATTATATTAAATTGTTCTGCATGTACCCACTTACTTTTATTCTTGCCAATTGACACTTCACCTATTAAATTAAATATTCATCTAATGATATTTACATTTCACGTTTGTCTGTTTTCTTTTGATTGTTTTATTTTAAGATAATTTTATCTAGTCACATATCTCATGTTGCACAAACAGGTATTTTAAGCTTTAAATATCTTTATGTGTGCTATGTTGTGTGATATATCAAGTTTAAGGTTATGTTAATTTGTTATTGATTTATATACAACTGTGCTAATAATTAATGTATGCTCTTGTGCATTGGTTCCAAATATGTAGTTTGTTGACTCCTAGAAATCCATCAGATAATTGAAGTCTCTTTACTACCAGAATTGTTGAAAAGCAGTATTATAGACTCATTTATATCTAAAAGTATATTAATCCAGTTAAAATTTTGAAATGTATGGAACAGTAAATTAATTTAGTTATTATATGATTACTCTTTAAGAATTATTTTCTTAGAATATAATTTCACTCATGATTCAGGAATTGAAATAATTGTTATTAATCCAGGTCTGTTATGAAAAACCTGCCATAATTCCCTCTCTTTTGTTTGTACAAATTGACTTGAAAAGTCAACTCTCTAGAATTTCTGTGGGTCAGAACGAATTAAACTACTGAAAGTATTATATAATTGGAAAATCCATATGCAAAATATAGAATGTGACATTTCCTAGTATTGATGCTAATCATCAACATCATGGATTACCCAACTACCTCCCATAATTTTATCATTTATAGATTTATAATTATTTCTTAAGCCATGTATAATTGCAGTTATAAAAAGCTATGATAGTTTAACAATATAAATATGAGTTTTTGAGGTAAAACCTTATTTAATGTTGCAGATCATTGATATGAGTTGAAAACTAACTGCTGAAAATGGGGAGTCTGTTCAGACTCTATTTTTCAGCAGTTCCTCCTTTTCCTGCTTTTAAGTTTCATTTATGAAGGCCCCCAGACTTTTAGTTTTGGAACCATTGCTATAATGTATTGCTCTCAGAAATATATACTGCAAGAGGTTTCTTTATTTTTATAGCAATGAGGAAAATAAATACTAATGTTTTTTTTTTTTAACTTTGAAATACATTAAAATTTTTCATGTGTTAAGAATTGTAGACATTAAAATTGTTTTGAATGCTTACTGATGAATTTTGCTAATAATTATATCATCACGAATTATCTGGTAGAAGAATCACGAATGTAAATTTGACCAATTAGTGTTAATGATTAGTTTTATGTTTCTTGACTACAGGATAGCCCCTCAGAAGTTTTTTAAAGTTTTATCTTTAAATTGTCTATAGTAATTTTTATGCATGGTGTTTAAATTTTATGCTTTCTTTTCCAATAAAATATAGGCCTTGAAATCCAATCCTTTTGAAAAATCAGATGACATAAAATAGTATTTTATTTTATCACTAAACTTTATATGTTTTTTGGACTGTAAAAATATTGATTTTCAAGTATTTTATTTCTGTTACGTTTTCATCCTTTTTCTTTTTTAAAAATTATGATTATGAGTTCAGTAAATTAAAAATTTATATTTTCTTGGTTTAATATCTTAAACTTAAGTGATGAGTGAAACCAAAATTCATTAAGATTGAATCCAACATTTTTAGTTGTTTGTAATGTGATAATACGTTTTATTTCTTAACAGAATTTTCATTGCACTATTTTAGTAAGCTGTGATCATATTAGTAAGATATTGTGAACGTTAAATGTAAGAGTTTGTGTGCCTTTAAAATCACTGTGTACAATGCTTGTAAATCAATTGATATTATAAAAATTAATAAAAGGAATTTTTTCCCCCTGCTTACAGCAGTATTGCCTTTGTCATATATTACAGAAATATTTTTTTTCTAATGCATGTAAAGTATTAAGTCATTGCTTCTGTATGGGTATCACTCTTTTGATATGCACCAGAGTAATGTAAATGCTTTTCAAAAATGCATTACTTTCATTTTTCTAAATTAAATTTCTATCATGCAATAATGTAGAGTGATTTTATTTAAAATAACAGTAATTTAAGATTTTATTTAAGTAACACATTACTCATAGTCATATATCCTCACTGTACTCATTTTAAGTGTTTTAAATTCAAAACCAGTAGTGATATAAACTTAGCTTATTTCAATAGCTCAGTTATTTCTTCAGGAAACCATAATCATATTACCTAAAGAAATGCATAAAGGATATATTGTAACAAAAGCATGTGTAACCTTTATTTTCAGTTTTTAGAGTTTAAGGAGCAGTTGAGGGGTGAATTTATTTCATGTTTATTTTGCAAACTTCTTCCTGGGGGTTGAGCTTGTTCAAATGGAAACACCTTTTACTCTCTTTGTTTTTAAAAGTGCCAAATAAATTAAGTGTTACAGAAAAAAGGGTTTTGAACTCTGGAGGCATTTTAAAATTTATATACAGCATTTTCATCATATAGCAAACTCAAAATAGAATATTTTGGGTTCTTACATATTAAAGTTTTTTAAATTTTGGGAGTTTGGACACTTCTTTGCTGTATCAATTTTTTTTTTCTAAGTATTAAGAATACTTTTTAGTAAAAAGAAAAAAAGAAATGTATGCTTAAAAGAAATTTTTATGTAATTTGTTTCAGTTATCACTGTGTGAAATGGCAAAAATTTTATTGTCAATTATGCCCATGACTGTCAATTTAGTTTCTCTTTCTGTGTCTATTATTTACCATATGATCCAGGATCATAGTGATGACAATGTATATGTATAAAACAGTTCCGTGACGGACTGACTGACAGATAACGCACAGACCAAACCGCTGGACCTAAAGGGCTGACATTTTGCACGGCGATTCTTCTTATAATGTAGAGGTGCACTAAGAAATTTTTTTGAAAAATTCGTAGATTTTTTTTTTTAAATTAACATTTTAAGTTGTTTCTGTAACATTTTTTAAAGTTTGCATCTCTCTATATAAAAATGAATGTTTGTTTGTTTGTTCGTATTTTATGCGCTGCCGTACCGTTCATCCGATTGCGATGAAACTTGGTCAACTTATTGCTTGAACTTGCGCGATGGTTATAGACTATTTTCATTCCGCTACGACGTTCCATTCCCGAATTATGCTAGAAGTATCAACGGATATTGAAAATCGCCAAATTCCCCCGGATATTTTTGTTCAAAGCCATTGTAACATTTCATTGTTGCCAATTAAATTATAACATTTCCGTAAAAATAAATAGACATGAATTAAAAACATGATTTATTCATATATTGGCGCATGCAAGAATGAATTTGATATATTATTTTCATGTACGTGGCAACGCCGGAATGTTTCTTTTTTAAAATGAAAATATAAGGATGGAAAGTCATTCATTTTCAATGAATGTGTTATCTATTCATTTCATGAATTGAAACTATCCCAAGCTACTTGTTCAAACTCAAATATACTGCAGGACACATTGACTTAGCTAGAAACACGTGTGTTTAGCCTTGACGCGATGATTTATGTAACTGAAGTGACATTGAAACATAGCAGATGATTTAGTTTTGAGAAAGAATTACAATCATGAATGAAATACGTGTATATTATAATTAAGAAAGTCTGAAAGTGACATTGAAACGTAGCAGACGATTTAGTTTTGAAAAAGAATTCCGAGCATGAAATACGTGTATATACTTTTTCTATAATAATTACCAGATTTGCTGTGTTATAATATTGAATGTGATCTCAATCCATTCAACCATTATTGATTATTTTTCTATAATAATAAATCCATTCAAACGTTATTGACTAGCTGTAAATTAATGCTTTAAAATGCCCAAAAAGAGGAGAGCAACTTTTAATCCTGTAGAAGTAAGGGGGAAATGTCAAAGATTGTTGAGAAATGAGCAATGTGATGAATAAAAACAGAAGAGCGCGAAGCCAACAGAATTCGAAATGCAGTTAGACGCACACAAGAAGAATCTGAAGAAAAAACATTCCCAAGAGCTCGAAGGTAACAATTCGAATTGTAGTGATCCGAAGCAGTGAGACTGATGAAGAAACTTTTAACGCGTCGAACATACGATTGTCTTCGCGCTTCAACATTGAAAGGAGAGGAAAGCGATGAACAGCGACAGCACCGACAACAAACTAATGCTATTTGCTACCGCAAAAGAATTTTAGCGAAAACTGTAGAACATCATAACATGAGGCTAATCATTGAAAAAGATAACAGAAACTGAATCCCGAGCGAAGCCGGGTAATATATCTAGTTTAAAATAATAATCTGAGGGTTACAAAATTTATATCACGAGAAAGATTATAAAAATTCCTTTAAAATGAAATCTTTTTCGAATATTTACCTTCATTTTCTGATTTTTTGTGAATTTTTAGAGATTAATTTTTAGAATTTAATTTATTAAATGCTGATCACGAGATTTCTTTTCTTGTGACACTTAAAATTAATTTTGCGTCACGTGCATAACAACGAAATAAATTGACAAAAATATATTAAAATACAGTAAAAGATAAAATTTAACCACTAGACTAATCGAGATAAAAGTTTTTAAAGAATTTAATTCAAATTAGTATGTTTTATGGATATTAAATTAAACCTATATATAAAACAGTTCCGTGACTGACTGACTGACCTCGCACAGACCAAACCACTGGACCTAAAGGGCTGAAATTTTGACTGTCTATAGACACTGTCTGTAATTCAGATGATGCCGTTAACTATCCGGTAGAATTTTTTAGTTCCTTTAAACCACCGGGTCTTCCCTACCATAAGCTCTCTTTGCAGAAGGGCACACTCGTAATGCTCCTTCGGAATTTAAAACCACCGAAATTGTGTAATGGCACTAGACTCCAAGTTAAAGCCCTGCATTAAAATTTAATCGAAGCCATCATTTTAACCGGGTGTGCTCAAGGAGAAAAGGTGTTCGTGCCACGCATTCCTCCAATGCCCAATGACCTCCCCTTTGACTTTAAGAGACTGCAATTTCCCCTCAAAGTATGCTTCGCCATGACGATAAGTCTCAAGGCCAAACTTGAAAATACGCTGGCGTAGATTTAAGAGAAAATTGTTTCTCCCAACGCCAGTTTTGCGTAGCTTGCTCACGCGTAAGTTCGCGGACAAGCCTGGTAATATTAGTTCCGCCCAATCAAGAAACAAAAAATATTGTTTATTAGGAAATCCTCTAAAAAGCAATTTCATTATGTTTTCATTGAAATTATCCTAAAGTGTACTCCGTAACGAAGCACGAGTATTCAGCTAGTTTAAGATAAACCTTGGACTACGATATGATCAGAGGACTTGACTTAATTTTATTGCTCCTCAGCGGCATTCAGTTTTAACCCTTTCAAATAAGCGTCATGCAGAATGGGGCAGGAGTGTCTCCCTCACGCGTCCCAGTGACCTTTATTTGTGTTGGGGAGAAAATGCTCTTATCCAGGGCATGCCCTTATCTAAAAGATATCTGCTTCCGTTGTGTTGTGGATGATTGCACTGCCCAGTTAGAAATACATTAGGTTGTAAAGGGGAATAGTTGCTGTCCATTGTCTAAATCGGGGTTTCCCAAGCTTTTTCCTACGTCGACCCCTTTTAAAAGAATGATTTTCTTCATCGACCCCTTCACATTTTTTCTATAATATACAGCATACAACCTAATTATAATACTGATAATTGCACATAAAACACTTAAAGATGACAATTTGACTAAGATTATGAACAAAAAATTAGAAAAAGTGGTTCATTAGGTTTTCTGTTTTATTATTTTTGTACTATTTTCATTTTTAATTTTACTAATATAAACAAGATTTCGGAAACACAGATTGTAATTGCACAAACATCGCCAAGAGAAAAACGAAACTGCTTCTGACTAGTTGCATCGGGAAGACCCATGTGCTGTTTAAGGTCCAGTGGATTTCCCCAGTTCTGCTTAGTGTTGGTACACAAATAAAAGCCGACGGTGGCATTCGAGGCATATACAAAAGCGTCATGAGATTCGACTTTAGATGCGTGGATCACTCCGCCCTATGCAAATCTGTATTTATGCATATTAAAACGGATATTATTATCTAATAATTAGATTCTAAAAAATTAAATTTTAAAACAGAAAAAATTATCATACACCCCCAATACACCCCTGGAATACTATAGATCCTTTTTAAACTTCCGTCGACCCCAAAGGGTTCCTCCTGGACCCCATTGGGAATCCCTGGTCTAAATTAATTTGACTTTGGTCTCGAGAAAAACACATTCCCAATAATTTTTAACCTTATTTAGATATAATTGATTACAGATTCATTCGTAATTAAGACTGTGAGACGAATTTCGAATACTCTTTTTTTTGTGTGTGAACAGTCGGTAGTATTGCTAACTTTCACCTGATGGCTAAAGATGCATTCGAGAGAACGTATCCATAGGCGATGTCCACGGACATCGCAGTAGAATAAAAACAAAGTTACAACAGTTAAGTAGAATAAAACAACAGTTAAGTAGAATAAAACAACAGTTAAGTAGAATAAAAACAAAAGCGAAAATCTTGTGCAGGATTTTCGCCTTTGTTTTTTTAAAATTACGTATGTACCGGGTGTCCCAAAAATAACCGACGATTTGAAAAATCAATTAAAGAAAAACGGAAAGTGATAGAAATGTACGGTTTGCTGCATTCTGTTTAGGCAACCAGGGAATTTATTCTCACCAATTTTCAAAATTAGTTACAAAGTTCGCCAACAGATGGCGCTGCCGACTGGGAAGAACTATAAACAATGTTTCCAAAGGAAGAAGCACACGCAAAGGTGGCATGGATTGGCCTCCCTATTCGCCAGATTTGACACCTTGTGATTTTTTTCTTTGGGGGAACTTGAAAGACCAGGTGTATCGCCACAATCTATACACTATAGATCAGCGGTTCTCAACCTGGGGGGCGTCGAAGAATTTCAAGGGAGGCGTGAGTTTAAAAAAAGTAAAATATAAAGTAAAACTAACTGTCAAAACTTGTCTAGGACAAACAGTGCCAGCCCTCTTATTAATGTTGTGAAAGTGACTGGTATTACATGCCAACCTCACCTATATCCTTGATTACCTCAAATATATTTGATCTGTATTTAACTCTTTGATTTCATGTGTTCTAATAATAATATGTTCCAAATTAAGATATGTGCAGTAATATTAAATTTTGTGTATGAAATTATCTATTCTATATTTTCATTTAATAACCAGCTTCAGTTTCAAATTCCGATTGTACTACTTGTATTGACCACATATGGTGGTGGTGGTGGTGGTGGGGGAGGCGTGATCTCACATCAGTGTTTATAGGGGGGCACAGAGCCTAAAAGGTTGAGAACCCCTGTTATAGATGAACTGGAACAATACATCTCTGCCGCTTCTCAGAACATTAAAACTGAAAGGTTTGCACGGGTGTCTACGAATTTTGTCCTCAGACTGCGCCACGTTGTTGCTGCAAACGGTGGTTATTATGAAAACATTGTTTTATAGTTTTCCCAGTCAGCAGCGCCATCTGTTGACGAACTTCGTAACTAATTTTGAAAGTTGGAGAGAAAAAAATTCCCTGCTTACCTAAGCAGAATGTAGCAAACCGTACATTTCTATCACCTTCCATTTTTCTTTAATTGATTTTTCAAATCGTCGGTCATTTTTGGGACACCCGGTATGTGGGAAATTTTAAAACCAGGAACAAAAGATAAAACTCAGCTTCAGCTTTGAACCCCGATGATTCAACCAAGCATGAGACATTAGTCCTAATCTCATCCAATAACGAAAGTCAATCAGTTAGGTCTTGTTCACGTTGAGTCCGCCAGCGTTGCGCAGCATTAGCGTTACTCGCTTTGAAATAATTTTAACCAATCTTAGACTCTTAACATTTTCATGGCTAGTTGTTTGGAGGTGTGATTGGTTAAAATTATTTCAATGCGAGTAACGCTGACGGATTCAATGTGAACAGTGCCTTAACGAAGAACATTTACGATATTTGCTTCTAGACATACTTCTAGAATAGATGTCTCTCAGCTCATTTACGGTACTAAATCGTTGCTTGTCGTCAGCGTACAGATTCATAAACTTCCTCTAATCCGGCACGCTCGGTACTTGAGGCATTCCGGATTAAGAAATATTCCGGGTCACAGGATGAATATCGGGAAAAACGTGAATTAAACCAAAAATGACAGTAAAGCGTGTTTTATCATTTAAACAGCTTAAGTAGAATAAAAAATTGCATAATGATGTAAAACTGACTATGAAACAAAAAAGTACACTGTAGGCTTACACAAATTTAATTCGAAGTTGAGCAAGACGGTTGATCTTAGCCCATGGGATTGTTCTTCTTGGTAGAAGCCATCTTAAAGAAATCTCGGATATCGATTTGTTTTTTAATTATATTCGACGTCTGGCGTCCCCTCCACGCATGCCGATAAGCTTTGTCCGGCACAATGTTTTTCCCTCGCGTCTTCAGATCGCAAACAAACTTGAACAAGGTATGACTGATGTTTTGCGATCGATATAATTTTTTTTTTTCGACAGTTGTGCCGGACCGTAGGATGCCGGATTAGAGGACGTTAATTGTAGGTCTTACAGACTTTCGATGAGGTTAAAATCGCTGGAAATCAGCTAGGAAATCAACTGTAATCAGTTTCTGTGGGAAATTGTTATGCTAGATGGCGCTGCCACTCTATAGTTTTGTAACCCCACTCGGACATCCAGATGCGACGCAGATTCGAAGCGAAACGCGGTAGCAAGGATTAGCACCGCACTGTACTGTACTCAAAGGCATGCGTGTAAATAATATGTATAATAAAGGCGTATTATGTGCGAACCCGTGATCAGAAATTATTGTGTAATAAGGTGAAGTATTAACAAGAAGAAAGAACCAAGAAAATACTGAACCACCAGCATCCCCCATAGTTTCTAATCAGACATTTGCAGGACGAGAGCTTTCAAACAGATGTTTTTCTCGTTATGAGACCCAATTTTCGTCTCCGATATCTGTTGACATTGGAAACAGATATTTGCTATACATATATTGGTAGCCCTGAGTTCATTTCATATAATCTCTTAGTTGCCTGGGCGGTATCCACTTCGTCGTTGTATTCGAAAGTAGCCCATGACTCCTAAAACCTAGGCTGACCGATGCACCCTAGCGTGGTTCAACATCTGCACTGACAACCAGTGGACTAATTTCTTTAACTATTTTTCGACTATTGCAGTCTAAGATTTCATTTATTAATATATTATTACTGTTATTATCTTTTGAGTTAGTCAAATGCACCACGTTATAGTAATATCAATTGGGATCTTCTATCCATCCACCCTCCCTCCCCCTAAAATGCACGTTACGCAACGTTATGCACGTGACGCAAAATTAATTTAAAGTATCACGAAAAGAAAAGAAACCACGTGATCAGCATTTAATAAATTCTAAAAATTAATCTTTAAAAATTCACCAAAAATCAGAAAAGGGAGGTAAAGATTCGAAAAAGATTTCATTTTAAAGGAATTTTTACGATCTTTCTCGTGAT
The DNA here is from genome assembly GCA_907164885.2 of Dolomedes plantarius. Lineage (NCBI taxonomy): Eukaryota > Metazoa > Arthropoda > Arachnida > Araneae > Dolomedidae > Dolomedes > Dolomedes plantarius. The sequence continues at coordinate 199,358,244 of OU015496.1, read as the reverse complement.
ATAAATTTTATAACCCTCACATTATTATTTAAAATGCAAACTTTAAAAAAGTTACAAAAACAGCTTAAAAATTTAATTTAAAAAAATATAAGAAGAATTTTTCAAAAATCTTTCTTAGTGCACCCCTACACCATAAGAAGAATGGCCATGCAAAATTTCAGCCCTTTAGGTCCAACGGTTTGGTCTGTGCGTTATATGTCAGTCAGTCAGTCGGTTTCGGAACTGTTATATATATATATATATATATATATATATATATATATATATATATATATATAGATAGATAATAGATATTAATGTTATAGCCGATATTAATGTAGAGATTTGCGTTTCTGTCATGATTATTATTTATCTTCATTTTCAGCCCATCAGTGTTCACATATGGAGCGTGGGTGAATAACAGGTCTCTGTTTCCCTGTCAGGAACCGCCTACAGCAATGGCCACTTGGGAAGCCACCGTTTCGGTGAATAATTCTGCAATCGTGCTGATGAGTGGCGATGAAGATGCACGTATTACGACAGAAGCCGGTATTCCATTTTTTTGTCCTAATTGACTTCATTTATGAATGTGCGTGAATTATAATAATTATAGGTGTACAAATGTAGAATCGCGTAAGTGGTGTATTATCTCACCGTGCTTTCTATTTTAGGACGAACGTGCTATTATTATTTTACTAAGAACGTTCTACCATTATCGACTTTATGTCTTGCCGTTGGATTTTGGCAGGAGCATCGAATTTCGTCCAGATACAAGTAAAGTAGTTTGTATTTTTCCGATTGTTTTGAATGCGAGAAATTATTAAATATACTAGTATATAACCCCCGTCAAAAATGACGGATTGTTGATTAGCGTTTCAAGAGGTGATTCATCATTTTCATCGGGCATTGCTGAAAACTGTACTTAAACAGCAGTAAACAACAATAAAATAAAACAAAAATAAAACGTGAAGCACAATTTATTTAACATTAAAATTAAACATTAAAAATGTAGTTATTTAAAGGGAATATGAAAAACCATGGAGTAGAATGAATTCGAAATTCAAGTAAATGACTCAATCGAATAAATGATTCTTTTCAATGGATATTTTAATTTGAAGATATTTCAAAAACTAAACGGTTTTGAGCTAGGGTGTTCACTTGAAATTTTCATATTTTTTAAAGGGCTTTCAAAATATGTAAATTTTATGGTATTATTTTTCAAGAAAAATTTCAGAAAATGGCGTCGCAATGTTAAGATGTTCTCGACTTGGTCCGTCCCGGAATGGTTACCTACACTTTTTCTACTCCAGGCCTTTATATAAGTAAAGATGTGAAATTATTTTTGCATTTCTAAAAACAATAATTTTAAAAAAGGGGGGAAACGGAGATTGAAGGAAAATAATTAATTTTTTTACCTTTTTAGAATTTATTTTAATAAAATAAAGAATCGGCGAAATATAGGTGCCAACTTCTCCGAAATTCCGAACTTTGTTGTTGTTACTTATTGCCCCCTGGTTAGAGGTTCCATTCACCAGGTCCTAATAGGCTATTTGGCTGAAAGAGGCGGCCCCATTTTCGAATTAGCACCACAAGGGTCAGAGTCCGACGTGGCTAAATGACCGGTCCCGTAATTTTGAACCGAGTCAAGTGACGAGACCGGAACACTTGACCCCGCACCTTCAGAGGTTAATTTGAGAACTCGGAGGACATTGCTGCCACGACCTGTTTTGCGACCATTAGTGAACACGGCAGTGGATTTGCATCGAACCAGGGACGTTCAGATCACTGGCCCACTGCGCCCCCATTCCGAACTTTAGGAGATTTATTTATTTGTTTTTTGGTCAATAAATTGAATTAAGTGTAACAGTTAATTGGCTATAAGTCAGTTGTTACGGAAAAGGTGAGCCGACCTCAGCTTTAGAAAGCTTAAACGGCAAAATTTTGTACTGACTCCTGGTCGCCACGACGGCAACCCCACTCGACTCCGGGACACCTGGACAGCCTCCTGGCCCCCAGTGTCCGCGGGGTACTTCGCTCCTCCAGTCCAAATGCTACATGATACCGCCCACTCGCGGTCATACAAATCAGACCATCCAAGAGCCAGTAATTATAACATTTAATCCTCAATTACTGTCCCAATAGCGCAGCCACCACCTGCCATCTATATCACTATCCAACTTTATTAAATCCAATTACAATCGAATTCACAGTCGTCCTATACGACCTGTAGAGTCTAACAAAGATAATATAACAGCTTAATCATATTAAATAAAATACTAGCAAATTTGCAATAAACAAAGGTCTGTACAGCTAGTACAGACAACCAAAGAGCGACAAGCATATGCAATTAATTTAAGATAACTTTAACAACTGATTGTGAGCATGTAGTTACTCAGCATAAGTTAAGTCAAAAGCGACAATCCAGCAAAATTGACCAGCAAAATAACAAATTTAGAAAAGAACAAGCAAACAAACACAAAACAAGGTTAAGTAAAGCTAAGGAAAACTAAGCAAAGCCAGACATAGAAGTCAGATAGCCAAGCTACCAAAAATGTTCCCAAGGAACATAATGTGTCCGTTCAATAATCCTCTTTATCGCAGTCCGATAGCGGTTCCAGCTCCTATCTGTCGTCAGATGTGCAGTTTCTTCCTTTATCTCAGTTTTCTCTCAACAACAGTGGCAGTTCCCACAAGTCATCTCGCTCTTGCACGGCTCTGGCTCATGGGCCTTCTTAGCGCATATCTTGCACACTTTAGCGTTTCGGCAATACTTCGCTACGTGTGCAAACTTCCATCATTTATAGCACATGATTGGTTTTATGCATTCCTTCCACCCGAATCGTTGCCATCCTATCTTGATTTTCTTAAGTTTCTCCATTTTACTAAGAGTAGCACCCAGTGGCGTACGCAAGGGGGGGTTGATGGGGGTTATAACCCCCCCATTGGTTCTGATTACATATATTATTTAATTAGGTTTACGCTTTGCACTGATTGCTCAAAACTACTCTTTCATAGTAATAGTCCAGTCAAATTTACTCAAAATGGCGGAGAATCATGTATTAAATGAAGGGGTTGAGATTTTTTCAGGAATGTGTAGGGGTTGATACCCTGAGCAACGCCTAATAAAGTCCTCTCGATTTCAGGCGCCGCGGGGGGGGGGGGTGTCCAAAGGTCCTTTTTTCAGTTTTTGGCATTTATCTCGAAAACGGTGCGTAGCACAGGAAATTGTCAAATTTAAAAAATAAAGCTTATAAAATTCCCTTCCGAATGGTATATCCATGTTTGTACCCTAGTGTTACCGTTTTCGAGATATGAGCCGTTGAATATGAAATTTTTTCAAAAAAAGTGGTAGCGGTTCAGGTATCTCGTCAAACTTCCTCTTCTAACTCTTTCCCCTTCCATTTCTCAGAAAACTCGTGATAGAGGAAGTTGTAGAGCGAAAATTTTCCTTCAAAAATTTATATAATTATGCTAATTTATCTTCCCCAGGTAAATAGTTAGAGCGTTTTGAATTTTAGGGGTACTTTTCAACATTTTGCTTGTAAAATGCTCGTCACTCAAGTTTAGTTTCCATGATCTGTAACTCTCTTAATCACTTTGTGTGCTGTTTAATTAGATACGTATAGTATTCATAACCCATATAAATAATAAATTATGTATACCTGTACGTATAATGTATATCTCATAATATACAGAAGAACACTTGTAGTACAAAGGAGGAAGTAAGAAAACAAACCAAAATGTATAAAAGTTGTTCATATAATCAAAAAATGGTTATCAAAAGTAGGTTCAAACAACAGTTACTTACATTGAATATATTATATAAATTTATTTCATCAACTTCTTTCCTATATATTAAAAGCAGTCAATCTGATACTTCGAAAAAAGTTTCAAACAAGTCAAAGTCTTCACTATCATTTTAGCTTCTGTAGAATGTCCGAATTTTCCCGAAATGATTTCCCACCAAAGTGGCATCCCACTATAATGCCACGATCAAAGTCACTAAGCTCCTTTGACTTACTCATCGTCTCACAAACGCATAAATATGACCTGCCAAACCACTACCAATACTTTTATAGCTTTCGGTTACGCATCAAATTACGTCACCTGCTAGATCCAATTCTTTAGGGGGATGTCCGGATACTTTTGGCCAGATAGTGTATAACGTATTATTGAATATTAATGGATTATATAAATTATTAAATTTACTTAATGAGGTCAGCTGAATGATAAAACCTGAAGATGTTGGGAAGAATAGAGCCTGTCTTCTGTGTTGCCCCGTCCGGCCTTCATGAAAAACACATTCGTGTCTCGTGGGGTGAGTGCCACAAGTAAGACGAGCAGGTCTTACCTATCTACTATCACCACAGTTGAATGAGAGGTGTTTTGCCACCCACCTCTGACAATACTGCAGTCAGCATCTCCTTTGGCTTGTAGCGTACTGGAAGTATGGGGTTAGTTTTCCCAAAACCTCACAGAGTGCGAGAAACACAGCTGCGTGTTATCGGGACAGTTTTTGGCCGGTTCCCATCGTTTTTAAACACGTGCAAGAGTTTTGGCCTGAAGATTAATCCTTGGAATGGCGGTTTCCCTAACAAGTGGTGAGGGTAACTCTTTGGAAAACAGAAAATGGTTTATATCACCGTAATAAAGCTGTCTTCTCTTAGCGATAACTTCATGCGAGTGACATCGGCGGGCGATAAAGTTTCGGCGTTAAGAAGAGCTGTCAGCCGATAATTTTCTGCCCCCCCCCCCGGCTGAAAATTCAGACATCTAGGGAGAGGCCGCACAGAATCCGCCTTGTGTGGACGTGTTTGTTTTAAGCTCCTGTGTTGGGACTGTATAGGTCCGGGAGCGTGCATTGTAGATATCTGCACAGAGTTAAATTGAATATGTTGTAACCTTAAATGTTAAATTTTTTGTTGTTTGTAAATAAAATTCCTCGTTAAGTTTCTGTTTTAAAAATTGGCTTCGCATTTTATTTAGGACTTCTTTGTTATGGATCCAATAGTTGTGAATTTTTTTCAAAATGCCTCAGAGAGTTTACCCTTGTCGTGACGCCAGAGGCTGTAGTAGACTGTATATCTCTTACATCCAAGACCTGAACTAACATAGTAAACAGCTTGGTTTCGCTCCTTTCACTGGAAAGGAAGTTTTCCTGATGAACAGTAGCCACCATGTTCTTATTGAAGTCAATATCCACTGATGCTTTACTTGATGCTTTCCGATGTTGTTCGTCTCTTTCCGTGGAGTTCGTGTCTTCATAACCATCAAAAAACACAGCTGAACTGCTGCCGTAATGGTTGATTATGTACGATACATATTGATCGCATATGGAGGCGAAGGTGGTGTTGGTGTTCCACTTTACTCTATGGAGCAAGAGCCGCCATCGATTACCGTGAAACTGTTCTTCACATTGATCAATTGATTACATTTTGGGAAAGCATCATACAATGCTAACTTTTTGATTTTTCTCATTATCCCCTCGGCGAATAGAGACATCGGGTATGGGGCTAACTCGTACGTTAGCAACTCCTCTACATCCCCTTCTTTCTTCTTGGTGATCAGAATTCTTTGAAATATCATCAGAGGCTCTACCACCACTACCTCATCATTAACTTTGATTATATTGCTCATCGCAGCTAAAGGAACCACTGAGTCTTTCTTGGATTGTTTCACGTCTGAGAAATTCATTCCAACAAAAGTGTTCATTGTGCGGGTTCCAATTTCCAATGCCTGGTAGCAGTTGACGTTGCTTGTTCCAATTACTCCCGTTGAAAGTGACATCGAACAATTACGTTCAGCAAAAGGCGGGTGATTAGCCAACCATTGAGCAAGCTTCCTTCTGTCTAGATCGTCTCTAGTTATGCGTGATGCTCGAAACTCAACATGTTGTTCTCCTCTTGCAGTATGGACGCCACAAACATCTCAAATGAATTACATATTGCTGTAGCTGTGCGTGCTCCCCCAACTCATTTCGCCAACACTGAATCACTAAAGTCTCGCCCACGTGTTACTTCTCCTTCATTCTTCATGTCACACATGAGTGTCACCTGAATTGCCATGTTAGACCACACACCAGCCATTGGTGTTCCAGTTCTGTTGACAGTGAAGTATCCAGGATCTATAAAATCCTGTTTAAGTTGAAGGTGGCGAGTTGTTAGTCCCAGCATGTGTTGTACATATAGGTGAGTACACTTTGCATAATGAAAATGCCCGCTGGCATGGAAGTAAGGTATCATCAGTTGGGCGCATGTCATATGATCTTTCCAGTATGATCTTTCCAGTCCGTTCATCAACACCACAATTTCAAAGTACTGGACCCACAAGGCTTGTGTTGGGCCACTACCTTTGAGACGTGACAATTCGTTGCTCAATTTCCACTGAATGCTGGCAAGGGAGGTATTTGTGGAAATGTGCTGTGGAGTAATTTCTACTGAGGTCTGAAGTAACTGAACTACTTCTGCTTTTTCCTATGGTGTGATATCTAAATTTTTCAAAATAATCTGAGCTAAAATGACACTTCTATACATTTTGGTTTGTTTTCTTACTTCCTCCTTTGTACTACAAGTGTTCTTCTGTATATTATGAGATATACATTATACGTACATGTATCCATAATTTATAATTTATATGGGTTATGAATACTATGCGTATCTAATTAAACAGCATACAAAGTGATTAAGAGAGTTACAGACCTTGGAAACGAAACTTGAGTGACGAGCATTTTACTAGCAAAATGTTGAAAGTACCCCTAAACTTCAAAACGCTCTAACTATTTACCTGATGAAGATAAATTAGCATAACTATATACCTTTTTGAAGGAAATCTTTCGTTTTACAACTTTCTCTATCACGAGTTTTCTGAGAAATGGAAGGGGAAAGAGTTAGAAGAGGAAGTTTGACGAGATACCTGAACCGCTACCACTTTTTTTTGAAAAATTTTCATATTCAACGGCTCATATATCGAAAACGTTAACATTATATATATAATAGCCGTTGTCTCTGTATAACACTTCCGGGCTGTACTCATCTTTCAATTGAAGCCCTCAGTAAAAAAACAGTCGGTTAGGCTTAATTTCAATTTCAGATGTAGATCAGAATTTTTTCTTACCTAAAAACTAATATCTTCTCCATCAAATCACGTTTGTTCAGCCTATTTTTCTATAAAACACTCAGAACTAAAAAAATGGATGCTTTTAGCTGTATATTTAACAGTTTTTAAAAATCTGTTTACTTTTGCGATGAATTCTGAAAGTAAACAAACTTGAATGTGAATGAATCATGTAGCTCAAGTATTCATATCGCGTAGTGAGCTGTAAAAAACTGGATGGCAGTCTACTACTCCAATCGCATGAAAAACTAAATAAATAAAATATAATGAAAGGGTTTGCTTTTACAAGTTGTGGATTAAATAAAATATTGTTAGATAATTCGGGATATTTTTTAACTTTCATATACTTTTTCCATTATGACGTCAAAATGTCGGGTTACCTTCTAGTTTGTGTATAAACATGGATATACCATTTGGAAGGGAATTTTATAAGCTTTAATTTTTAAATTTGACAATTTTCTGTGTGACGCACCGTTTTCGAGATAAACGCCGAAAACTGAAAAAAGTGACCTTTGGACCCCCCCCCCCCCGGGGAGCCTGAAATCGAGGGGACTTTATTAGGCGTTGTTCAGGGGACCAACCCCTACACATTCCTGAAAAAATCTCAACCCCTTCATTTAATGCGAAATGGAAACCTAATTTGACTGGACTATAACCCCCCCCCTTTGAAAATTTCTGCGTACGCTACTGGTAGCACCTTCCAGACTTAATACCCAATTTTCACCTTTTTTAGACCTAAATTTGGTCACAACTTCAAAGTCCGCAAATACGAGCTCTTCATTTTGCTTTTTCATTTTCCGTATTAACTTCCCCTTCTCATAAGGCCCAGTAATATCAAATATGATAATTTCAAGATAAAAAGAACTTTTTATATACCATGTTTTTAAATTTTCTGTTGAATCATATAAACTTGACAATTCTATGTATTAATAGATACTTTTTTAAAAATTTTTTGATGAATTATCCCATCAACTTGAAAGAAAATGAAGTTAATTGGAAGTTAACTTGCGTTTAACTTTTCGTTCCCGTCCCGGTCAATAGATGGCTGCACCAGTCTACAAAACAAAATTAACTGAAAATGAATTCAATCTGCTTAAAGATGGCTAAAAGTATTAAAATAATGCATTGCCATTGCGAATTTGCATCGTTTAACCTTATTTATGCCATGTATCGCGTCAGATCATGGATGCTTAACGATGATATATTGAAGCCTTGATTTGAACGTCTCGCGTGCTTCTTTTCCGCTGATGGCTATGTTTTTGGCCGTCAGCATACTTCCTTCGTTGTATTTTGTTGTCCATGTATCGCGCTGTGTTATGCTACCACACTGCTGCACATGTGCACCTACTCCATATGGTTCATGATTTTGTGGTATCAGCGTATCTTAGTACATTGTCTAATCATAGTACAAATTCAGATCCGGATATATTTAAATTATACAAGAATGGGCGCATCCTTAGGAGTTTAAGGCTTGAACTCCTTGGACCGAGGTAGCCTAGTGGTAGCGCATCGGCTTTCGGCGGTGAGGGAGCTTGGTTCGAATCCCGATAAGTGCCATTGAATACTTTCGTGTCTAAGCTGGATATGAGCACGTTAAATCTGTGGATGGGAAGTACTTCTATGAGGTGAGAGGAGAGAGGGTACGATCCCCCCTTCCCCAGATGTCGTTCCTGGCGTTGTTCAATCAAAATTGAGGTGGCACCTAGCTAAGATGAACTCCGACCCTTGTGGTGCTATTGTAAATCAGATTCCGCATTCCTCAGGCCACAAAGCTTATATGAACTTGGTTTGGAACACATCCGACCGGGGGCATTAGTAACAACAACACAACAGACAACTTCTTTTTCTTTTCTTTCAGATTTGGCCCCAAATGTCGAATATTTTCTCCTGCTAGTCTTATGGATAGATCTGTGCAGGTATTTGAAATTAAATTGTTTGATGTTACAGTCCTATGTGGCTTAGTAGTATGTATGTGTATTTATTTTCGTGTAAGATATTCATATAGATGTATCAGTTTGTAAATATGTCGTGTACGTAGTATTTTCATTTACTTTCGAATCACTGACAACAGTTATTATTTACAGGAACTTTTTGAGTACACTCCTTATTGCCTTCAGATATCTGAAGATGCCTTTGGACCTTATCCGTTCCCAAGAATAGATTTTCTCGTTGTTCCTCCTACTTTTGGAAGCCTGGGAATGGCGAGGTGATTCTATTTTGCTATTTACTACAGTTATTAAATTTCATTGTTTATCCATTTAGGGGGTCCGTTACACAAAATTCTAAAAAAAGCACAGTTTTATTTTCTGAGCTTCGAACATACTAAAGAGCTATTAACATCAAATGATACAAACAACATGTTTCTGCGGTGATTACATTACCATATATGATATTTTAAGCTGTATTCTCTCTACCATAGATGATTTATGCGGTCTGAGGTGACACGCAAAAGATGTCCCGCTGATGATACGAGACTTGCGCCAGTTGCGTTTCAACGCTAAATCGGATAAAAAAATCTGAGAAATGGTTCGAAACTTTTGCAGTTCAATTTTAAAGTATAATAGTTTATGTTAAAAAATCTGAAGGGGTAGCATATACTAGCTCGAATGACTAAAATAATAACCAAATAAATTAAATAATAAAACGGTTATTAATAAATTAAATAATCGTAATAATGACCAAAAATATTAAAACACAAAAAATTCATAAAATTAAATGACTTGAATAACTTGAAAATTTAATTTTGAAATTTAGCCCTAATTGTTACTTTCTTTTCTAAAACCCGAATATTACCATATATCCTTTTTATGGCTTTAATAATAAATTTTGCCATGTACTGTAAATCTTCTATCTTATATATACAGAGGCTGTTCGCACATTTTTTAGACGATTTTGGTAAAGCGGTAATAAAAAATCGTTTGCTGCAAAAGAAATAATTGCAATTGTACTATGTTTTTAAAAGTCAAAATTATCGTCTGCGGCTTGAAAGTTTTGTTTTTATTCAAAATGGCCTTTTTAACAAAGCAGTGGTTCGAAGGCTACATTTATGCTCTTTCCGAAGAGAAATATGCATACTCCGTTATCCAAAAACGATGTGAGAGTCATGGTTTTGTGATATCTAAAGCGTCGACAGGCAATATCGTCAACAAGAAAGGAAAAAAAACGTCAAATTGGAGCCTCAAGTGGGACAAAAATTCCAAACAAGTATCCAAGGAAAAAACGGACATCTTCGACTATTGCAAAGGTACGTTGTTTAATGTTAAAAGAAAATCCCCCTAGTCAAAGGACAGTTGCAAAATCATTAAAATGCTCGGTGTCCACTGTAAACAAAATGATAAACATTGATTTAAATCTTAAGAAAGCGAAAAAACGCAATGTGCATCGTCTTCTTCCAAATCATATCGCTGAACGCAGGACACGCTGCAGAAGTCTATATGAGAAACACTTATCCAAAGAAAAATGGAAAACGATTGTCACAATAGATGAATCATGGGTGTATTTAAATGATTGCAACAAAAAAGAGCCATTTATTATCATAAAAGGGGAGAAAAAAATTTAAGTACATGGTTCAAAGAATCGAAAGAAAGTTTTTCTAAGGGATTCTTGATTGTTGCTGGTTTTTCTTATAATGGCAAGTTAAAAATAAAAAGAGTGGAAAAAAAGTCAAGATTAACTCCAAATACTATCAGGAACATATTTTATCGCCAATTTTTCTGAATGAAATACCATCGCTTTACCCACAGTGCCATCAATCTGTAAGACTCCATCAAGACAAAGCTAGCAGTCACACATCAAAATCCACTGTAAATTTCCTAAAAGAAATGGAACCAAAAACTGTTATCAAGGCCGTACCCTTCACTGATATCCCTACTAAATCTCCCGATGTATCACCTATGGATTTTTGTGCTTTCGGACTTTTAAAATCTGCATTATCCAAACGTCGTCCCAAAACCCTTACAGGACTCTGGAAAGCTGTTCAGTAGGAATGGGATAGAATACCTCTTCTGACACTTCAAAAGGCATTATTATCCTGGAAATTGCGGTGTCGAAAGATAGTTCAGAATAAGGGATGTCAAATAGAACATTTAAAACACAAGAATTTTATGTAATTTAGTTTTGTGAATACAATATACATCGTCTAAAAAATTTGTGAACAGCCTCTGTCTATATATATATATTATGGTATAGCTCTGGTGCTAGAGTTAACTAAAAATATATTTCATAGATCCTTGATATCCAACCAAGTGAATAAATACAACCATTGAAAATGGCATATACAGGCATGCGAATGTTGTCCAAACGGTCAATTTCCTAAAAAATATTCCAAATTGACCTTTCCAGATTATTTTTCAATGCGTTTATGACAATTCATATTTGCCAGTTCAATGAAACTAAATTTTCCGTATGTATTTATTTTTCGTCTGAGATACGAATGCTATTTCTGTTAAAGTTCACATTTTAAAACTTGACTCGTTATATTTTATTTGTAAGAACGAGAGGCGGGATGGGGGTTTTGCTGAATTTGTAAACATTCCCGAGGTATTTCTCTCCTCATTCTCCACATCAATCCATTCTTTGCATTTCTATGCAAATAAAGTAATCAAATTCAGTTTCTCCCTTACCCGCTAAATATCCGAAATTGAATGCGACAAATCTTTTGTTTCAATGTTTGTTTTTGCGCGTCTCCTATCGCTCCAACAGCGTTAAAATGGGTCAATATTTGACGAAATGGGTTCTAAATTGCTTTCATTGCTTATGAATTCTTAATACAGTTTTGTTGGTGTATTTAAAAGATTTTTATGTTTTTATATTCACAGTATTTTCTAGGTCATTTACTTCAGTAAATATGCGCCGGCAATGTGCTTCGGTAAATATGCTATTCCGTTGAGATCCTTACGGTAGATTAATTGCCGGGCGATGGGCGAATGGCTAGGGCGCTGGCATTCGGTACCAAAGTCTGTGGGTTCAAATCCCACTCTTGGCATGGACGTTTGTAGCCGTTCGGAATCGGATTTAAGCAGTAGGTCCCGGTCTAATTAGCCCTCGTGTAGCAAAAATTGACCGTAGCGCTCCAAACCAAACCCTTACGGTAGATTATCAGAAACAATTATTGTTTTGAGTCTGCGGCACTGGTGCCTAGTTAGACCAATAATTTATTTCCCATTTATTGTAATATATTTCTAAAAGTTTATTCTAAGAGTATAGGATAGTTACATTTAAAATTTTTTAGTTATTTATTTTCATTTCGGTTATCTTATAACAAAAATATGTGGAATGATATTAAAAGTGAATCGATTGTTTTTAAAAAAATGAAGAGTTTTTAGATCAGAGATGATGACCATTAGAGAGGCCCTAAGATATGCTGAATCATCTCCATTTAAACTTATCTGGATCTTGACCAACAGCGAGAGTGCCCTTCAACATCTAATGAACTGGCCGCTTATCACTCGCACACACACACACACACACACACACACACACACACACACTCACACTCTCACTCTCTCTCTCTTTCTCTTTCTCTTTCTCAAATCTGTGACTTCTGGAGGTGAGAGCAGCTCCTAAGAAAAAATTGTTAAAGTAATAAGAGAACCAAATGTGGTGGGAAATTTCCTCCTTGGTCCTTTTGAGAAAGCCACCTGACTGTTATTTTCTTTACCTTTTAATGCTTAGTAATATAAATATTATTTAATTAACATTTATTTACTTTTTAAGGTATCGAATATAGCCATAAGATAAAACTAAACTGAATTGAAAAATTTACTTTTGTCCCTGGTAAACAACCTACCACAACTGTTTTTAGTTCATAAACAGGCTTCTTTTTAGAGAAAAATGTAGTATGCTCAGTTCGAATCCCGACAAACGTCATTCAATGCCTCCGTGTTTAGGCCGCTGAGGGGCACGTTAAATCCGTAGACGAAAAGTCATTCTATGAGGTCAGTGGGTGGGAGAAGGTGCGAGCCCTCCAGATATCGCCCCTTTTGGGTCCTTGGTCAAAACTGAGGTGGCACCTGGCTAAAGTCGGACTCCGATCCACTTGGTGCCGTTTATAGACCGGAGCCGCAGTCGAGACCTGGCGTGGCATGTTCCGGCCAGAAGGTATAAGACACAACAACAACGAAGTAGTATTTTTTAAAAAGCAGTTTATATCTTTGAGGCCTTTCTTAAAACATATTTCTTATAAAGAATTGAAACTGCTTCAATAATTTACCAATCAGTGTAGTCATAAAAAGCATTTCACATTTGATATTTGGTAAAACTTTATCACACTTATTCATGAGCTATGGGTACAATTTAAAATAAAGTTTTAGAGCTGCTTGAGTGAGGGAAGTCTAACTCATAAATCCTTGACGAAACTCTGACCGTTACATCTAAATTTAAAATGGTATCTTATGGATGTGCATCGCCAAGAAAGATAATAATTAATAACTTTCTATTTTACTGATTGTCTGAGTTGTCTTGTTTACAGATCCGTAAAGTGCTAAAAAATTACTAATTGAAATGAAATGGAACTTCGTTCTTCCATTTACTTCTTTCTTTTTCCCCCGCTTAATATCGTAGTTACTTCCCGGAAGGGATACACACAATCTCTCGTTGAAATCCTGAAAATTTTTTTCAAACCATTAGACTAGGGTCTTTCTTGTGCATACGCATTCATAGCAAAGGAACAGAACTAATAAATTTCTTTTTATTGTGTCAATATTTCATGTACAGTAATAATTAGAGAGCCGGTTTTATTTTATTCGTAAAAATCTAAGTGGTTATTCCTTTTGATTTATTTTTAGCTTTTAAGCCTATAATTTTAGTTGATGCTTTATTCACTCGATAAAAGCAATCTGGTGAGGCCCATTCCCCACGCTTTGTCAATATTTATCTACATGGAATTTTGATTTTCCAGACACTTGTCACATTGCCGATGTATTAGTTTTCTAAAGCTGCAATGTTTTTTCTGTAGGTAAAAAAAAAATGGTATCTATAAAAAATGGTTTCATACGTGCATTTTGTCTCAGTAATCTGCCAGTGAAATAGGGCGTACGCACATCCTTCGTGATGTCTCTTTTTCAGTGTTGAAACCTGATTTCGCATTAATTTGGACGAAAATATGTAATTTGGAGCGAAAACGCGTTTGAATGAGTTATCATAATTTTCCCTATAAATGCTCTAGCAGTTATTTTGTAAAATTTTTCTTAAGAAATTCTGTACAGTTAATGTTTGGGAAGTTTTGATGTTATTTTATACTTTTATTAAAATTTGTAATTTTGTATGGTTAGCCCAGCACAAAAGTTTAACATTAAGAGGCAGCTTTGTGTTTGAAAATTGCTTCAAAATTTTTTCTTTCTTTTTTCTCGTAGTAGAAGTTTGGGTTAGGATAGATTATTTTAAGAGTCCGTTCGTGAGAAGAGAAAAACAGAATTTCATTTCTTTAAATATTGAAGGCGACGTTTATTAGCTACAAATTGTGGAACTAAATCAAGATCCAATATACACGAAAAGATGAGTAAATATATTTGATAGGCAAATTATAAATATAACGATGATAATTTCGTATTATTTTCTTTGTATTTGAAATTATATCTGATTTCTAAAGTATAATATGAAAGCAGAGTATCATGAAGTATTTAAGAGTAGGAATTCTGCCTCTTGGAGGTATTTATGAGACAAGAATTGCTGAAAATGGCGAAATTGAAGTCACAGATGGGATAGAAGCGAAATTTCTAAAGCTACTCTCTCAAGGGCTAGGAATACCATTTAAATACAGTATTCCTAAAGATTACAGATGGGGAGAGCTAATGAAAGATGGAAATTGGACTGGTTTAGTTGGAATGGTGAATCGTAACGAAACCGATATTTCTGTGGCCAAGATATCACTAACTGCCGCCAAGGCTCCATTGAGATACAGCTATCCATACACTGTAGACGAATTAACGTTCGCAACGCAACTTCCAGGTTTATTACCTAATGCTGCAGCTTTTGTCAATCCGTTTTCTAGAACCTTTTGGATATGCTTCTTCCTTTTTTTGATGTGTTTTCCTTTAGTTTTTCGATTGCTTCTGTCGAAAAAATACTCATTACAAATTTTGTATCTGATAGCATTTGGAGGTGTTCTAAATCGTTTTATTCCAATGAAGCTGTATAGCCTGAGAGACAGATTTCTGATGATTTTCTTTGTATTTGGCGCCATGTTTATTTCTATGAGCTATACGACGACTCTTTTAGCATTTATGACAGTGCCACTGAGAGAACGGGGTATTAGAAATATTGCCGAACTGGCTAGTGTAGCATCTACCGGTGCCTACAAGTGTTCTACAATACTCGGTACTGGTTCTCCTGAGTTCCTACTGACCAGCAACGAGCCAACCACGAGGTCCATTGGACGAAATTTGGAAAAGTTTGATATAACTTTTCTTCCTGAAAAATCAACCATTCTAAAGCATTTGTATGAAGAGAGGTTAGCAGTCATTGCCTCGAGGTATGATTTGCAATATATGCTTCACCCATACGTCTATGTAGCTCCAGACACATTCGTCATTCTTCCTTCTTCTGTAATGGCCAATGAAGAGTTTAAGCTCATGCGCAAGTTGAATTCACTCCTACTCAGAATAACAGCCGCTGGGCTTTATCAAAAATCCGCGCGAGATTACACGTTTCGCCAACAACTTTCAAACGACTTGGAAGTGGACTTACAGGAAGGATCGAAGCCACTAACCATTCTTGACTTGTATGGAGCATTTGTTCTGCTTGCAAGTGGCTACGCTCTGTCTGTTTTTGCCTGTGCTGGTGAAATGATATGCAAAAAATATCACAGAAAAAGAAGAGCCAAAATCTCTTAGGAGATGGTAATTTGTCAAACTATATTTTGCTTTGTAATATGCTCCTCACGGGATTCTTCATAGCTATAACACATAAAAACGTGTTGTCCTGAACTTAAAAACTGATAATTGTGCATTAAGTTTTTTCTTTTAACTCATGGTTCTCTGCACTGACTTTTATTGACTTGTATTTCAACGTGATATGTGTGTCGAATAATTCTGTTTTATGAAATCATCTTGATCATTCTTATGAAGCAAATGCAAGTGAAATCGGAACTTGAAATGAATCCTAAATGCAATTTATTACTGTCAGAATTCTATAAATCACAATGAATGGCGTTTAGTAGCAGTTTCTGTTTGTAAAACTACTGACATTATTAATAGTATTTCTTATGCTGAAAAATGTCTGTTTGAATAAACGACAAATCGCTGAATATATTTATCCGACAAGGCATGTCTTTTTTACTAAAAAATGTGTTTTCAATCATGGAAACGCGAGAAAGGTATTACAAAAATTAAAATCTGTGATAGTCGCATTCAAAAAACGTACGCAAAATAGTTTTTTTACAGACACATTTGGTTACTTTTAAAAAGAACGGGAAGAAAATTTGCTCTGTAGCCAAATGGGAACGACAAATAATTGACATATAATGAACGACTGATAATCGATGACTCATTCGTCACACGTGTGATAAATTTATTAAAGCGGTGATACATGTAAAATCATGCGAGATTAGTTTCGTTCAAGTGCTTTGAACCAATGGGATTCTTGATAAAGGGGTAGCTGCTTTTATCGTCTCTCTGCCTCGTAAATCTATTCATGTTTGTTACATAATGCCTGAACAGTATGGTTCAAATGTTTTGATTCAACTACAAAGTTTCGACTTGCTTTGTATTAGAAGATAAAAAGTTTTTGTTTAGTGATGTAATTTCTATTCTTGCATACTCTCAGGAAAACTGTGACATTTTGCTGAAAAATATTACTTCAAAGGTTACAATATTGCGAAGCTATCCTTTGTAATTGTCCAGTGTAAGTTAGATATGTCTATCACGGGTGGGGTACCATCTCAAAATGAACTTATTTATTAGTGTTATACTGCAATGGATAAGTGGGAATTTTATGCTTAATATATGTTTCCATGCCTCTTTGCATTGAATTTCTTTTAATAGTGACATGATATTACTGCATATTGACATTTAATCTCAAAGGTATAAAAACTTGCGAGTTCAAATTATTTATTAATTGCTGTAATGTTTCAAAACTATCTTAGCCGATTTGTTTTATTTATTGCGCCTTCTTCATATTTAGGAAGCTTTGAATATCTGGAAAAACTTGTGAGATATTATGAGAAAATTATCATCACTAGAAAATATTTTTCATCGATTTTCTTCATTAAAAGATTTCTTCAGTAATTTTTTTTACAATTATTTTAATTTTTAAAGAACGCCACTGTTTTGAAATAAACAGGTGTATTTTGGCGAAGGAGTCTTGGAAATTCATAATTTTAGGTCTGTATGTGCAATTTCAAAATTTTCAAATGACTCTTTAATCCTCTGATTTATACTTCTGTATGCCCGTGACTTCAAAACTGATCCTATCATTTTATGATAATTTGTTACTATGTTTTACGTTAAATCTGGCAGTAGAGTTGGTGTCCATTTTAATAAGATGTGCGCTATTCTTACTTTGTTCTGTATGTAAGATCTGACTTGTAAGGCTTTAGATTGTCATTATATTTTTAAAGTCTTTCATTTATACAGTTACAGCATCGATGAAGCCATGTCTAAATTAACGTCTACTAATATAGAAAATTACACAATTTTCTCTGTATACAATGAACAATTAATCTAGTTTATGATTATAAATTTTCATATCTATATATCTATCTACTTATCTATCTGTCTATCTATATCTATATATATATATGTGTGTGTGTGTCTGTCTGTCTGAAAGAAAGGAAGGAAGGAAGGAAGGAAGGGGAGGAGGAGGAGGAGGAGGAAGGAATGAATGAATGAAGGAAGGAATGAATGAATGGATGAATGAATGAATGAATTAATTAATTAATTTATTTATTTTCTTCTATAACATACGCTCTATGGAGACTTTAATCTTAACTTTAATCTTACTATCTTGGCCGTTTAGATGGGTGGCTGGCTAGGTAAGTTTCACTGTATATCTATGTAGTATGTATATATGTATTAGTAAACTGAGTTGCCGTGTGTAGTATGTTGGGGCATAGGTGAAATCTCAAAACGCATATTCTCATTTCATATCTTCTCTGTTTTATTTCATTTTAGCCCCAATATTGTGTTTCTTTCCCAATCTCTACTCACTGGGGATTCCAGCATGTGTTCTAGGATTGCACACGAAATTGCACATGGATGGTTTGGTCTACTCATTGGTGCATCTGACTGGACCGAAGAATGGTTAAGCGAGGGTTTTGCTACTTTTGTCGAGGATTATTTTCACGTCCGGACTGTAAATGTGAGTAACTGTTGAGAGTTTAAGCGATTGTACTGGTGATATTTGTAAATATTGTAGGAGTGATTCGTTACAGCATCGACGAAAGGTTCGCGAGTTTATAAATGTTTATCAGATCGAACGAGTTACATATTTCTCTTTATTTTGTATTATATTATTCAGTTTTATAATTTTGTTTCTTTTTACGTTATTGTTCTATTTATATTACGATATTGTTGGAAACTTTGCATTTGGAGTTTCGATTAAAGCTGCTAAGGTGTAGTAGCCATATTGGATTCGCTCACCTCATTGTTAACCTATGGGGAAAATTTTCCCATGGATTGCTAACTTGGATTTAAAGATTATTTGAAAATATTGTGTTATAATAGAAAAATATTTTTTTACTGTGGTATCTTTTTCATTCTTTTTTTTAAAATAATAGTAATAATAATATTTTTAAAATTGAATTATTCGGGAAAAAATATGGTATAGTATGTTTTAAAATGCCCTAATTTCCTCTAGTGGACAAAATTTTTAAAGAGAATAACTGACATAGTAGACTGAAAAGTCAGAAAAAACTGTAGACAGCAGAAAAATTCAGGCTATTTGAAAATATTATTTTTGTTTGATTATCAACATTTATGAAGCTTCAAAGAGTAGAAAAAAAAGATTTTAATGGCCAAATTTTTTGGCAATTCACGGAATCGGCCATCGCAGCGAGGGGTACCGCTCCCCACTCGTAACCCCGCGAGGTCAGCCCCTTTAAATGAGCGGTCGAATGAGTAGTTTTCTTTTCACTCAATTTCAGCTTTTCTGATGAAAAGCCCTCTAGCAAGTAAAGGAATCTACTTCACATTTGACAAACTCTTGATATCATGCTACAAAAACTGCGTTTTGTATTAGTCTCCATCGTAAATGTCCCACATATTTTAAATTTCAAATTCAGGTTTAGGTTTGGTTTGGAGCGCTACGGTCATTTTTTGCTACACGAGGGCTAATTAGACCGGGACCTACTGCTTAAAGCCGATTCCGAACGGCTGCAAACGTCCATGCCAAGAGTGGGACTCGAACCCACAGACTCTGGTACCGAAAGCCAGCGTCCTAGCCATTCGGCTATCGTCCGGCTACAAATTCAAGGTTGTCCACTGTGTTTCATCCCAATGTATAAAGGTTTTATTTGGAGTAGGGCCGGACCTATCAATTATGGCGCCTTAGGCAAGGTTTAAAAAAGGCCCCTTTTGAAATTTTTGGAGAGACTCCTAAGTAAAGACTACTTTATAGAATAACGGGCATTTTGGAAAAAAAAATATGTATGGATTTGTTTAAAAAAAATTATTTATTTTTAAAGAAATAAAAATATTAAGACATTGTAGGACCCTAGAGCCAGACCCGGGCCGATGCATCGTGGCGCCTGAGGCAAGCTTTAAGAACGGCTCTTTTTCAAACTTTTAGAGCAGTGGTTCCCAACCCGTACAAGTCTGCGGACCACTAAGCCAGAAATTGAACCATGTGCGGACCACCACATCCCCTACCGACTTGAGGGGAAGGGGGGCCCTTCCGGGGGTTATGGGGGTATAGAGTATCCCTCAAGCAAAATGGATACAGGATTAACGTACTTACATTGTAACGATTTTATTCTAATAATAAAATAATTATGTTAAACTTTTAAGAAATTTTAATTCAACACCTGATAGTCATTGGATATATTCGGCCCATCTAGTTCAATGAACATTACTTTTAAAATCCCTATTTACTTGGCAACTTTTTTATTAGTGGTGCCTTACCAGTACCGAGGCTCTCGCGGGCCACCCGTGGTCCGCGGACCATCGGTTGGGAACCACTGTTTAAGGATACGGGACGTCTAAGTAATGAATGCATCACTATTAGGAATAGTGTACTTTTAGAATAACGATCGTTTTGGAAAAAGTATGCATTAATCAAAAAGTTTCATTTTATCAGTAAAAACAAAAGTTGTGAAAATTACAGAACTTAAAAAGAAAAAAAAAACAGAAAAAGTAAATAATTTGAATATAATTTGTTATGTAATAAAAATAATTACATGTAATAAAATCATTCATTGAGTCTTTACTGCAGCAAATGGCTTGATTGCATCTTTACAATTCGTTGTTTCAGATACCGTCTTTTCTTTAGAAATTATTTCTAAATCAATCATCTTGGATGGTTGTTCGTAGATAATTCGTAGACAATAATGAATGTGTGTTTGTTTTCTCTAATGCGTACAAAGACGGCGTCAGGAAGAATGATTTTAAAAAATTCTTGTACCACCTACGTTCATTAAAGAAAAAAAATTATTCAAATGGCTCAGTTTGTATATCCAAGAAGGTAAGAATTCACATTACTAAAAATACTCTGAATGTACCCTATTTCTCAAGCACAAGATAACAAATCCAGTAGAGTTGTTAACATTCTAGAAATTAGAAATTAGAAAAAAAATTACAGTTTTAAGTGTTGTTTCCGGAGTAGATAGACCATAAATTTATATGTTATCTATATAGTATATAAAAAGTTCCGTAACTGACTGACTCACTGACATACAACGCACAGACCAAACCGCTGATTCTCCTTATAGTGTAGAGGTGCACTAAGAAAGATTTTTGAAAAATTCTTATATTTTTTAAAATTAAATTTTTAAGCTGTTTTAGTAACTTTTTTTAAGTTTGCATTTAAAATAATAATTTGAGGGTTATGAAATTTATATCACGAGAAATATCATAAAAGTTCCTTTAAAATGAGATCATTTTCGAATCTTTACCTCCATTTTCTGAGTTTTGGTGAACTTTTAAAGATTAATTTTTAGAATTTAATTTATTAAATGCCGATCACGTGATTTCTTTTTCTGGTACTTTAAATAAATTTATCGTCACGTGCATAACAACTAAATGGACAAAAAAATTTTTTTCTTCTTGCTAATGCGGCTGACGATTGGACATTATCCAAAAAAATAGTAAAATACAATTAAAGATATTATGTTTCTCAAAATGTACTATATTAACTGTACTACATTCTTTAGTATGTCCTATCACATTTAATTTGAATATTTTCTTCTACATTATTTTGTCTATAAAAATATCCCTTACGATTTTTATATATATATATATATATATTTTTTTTTTTACATCAATTGTATACATTGTTCGTCGTATTTATTATATATATACAGTGGACGCTCGTTAATTCGAACTCAAAGGTTCTCGGAAAAAAGTTCGAATTATCCGATGTTAAGAGAAAATATATAACTTTAAATGTGTATCACTGAAGAAGAAACTCTCCTAGTATGTATAACCCCAGAAATATATTATACTATGTTATCTAAAGTTAAACATATTAAAAAGCAATACAGACTTACCTTAATCATAAAATGAAGCAGAAGATATGCAGTATAAAGTAAACTTTTATTAAAAATATGAATTACACTTTGGGGAAAAACTGTAAAATGGATGTCTGTTTCTGTTTATGATGCCTACATTGTTCAGCCATCTTCTCGATTTGAAGTGAACATTTCAATTCATTTTCAGAGGAAGGTTCCATCTGAATAAATGCTTTCAGAGTTTTAATAGAGTCCATTATGGCTTTGTCCATTATGGCCACATTAAATATATCTTTCGGCAGGTAAGTAGAGAAAAGCCCTGGCAGTTTTCTACCGAAATTAGTGCATACGTCTTCGATTACATCAGATCTTTGGCCACTTACAGTTTGATAAGAATTATTGTGTCTTGACTTAAATCGAGAAAGCCATCCATCCCTGCATTTAAAATCTTCAATACCTATTCGAATTGCCAATTCATCAGCCTTCGTCAGCACTAGGGGTCCATTTATCGGAAAATTTCGAGATCTAACATCGTGGAACCATAGCAGTAGAGCTTTTTCTAGAACTTCTTGGGACGCATTTCCCATGCGTTTCCTTCCTCTAGCAAATTTTGATTTTTCCCATGAATCTAAAATTGACTCCTTGTTTTTCAAATTAGTTGACAAGGCATTTTTTTTAATTCTATAGTCAGCTGCTAACTTTGTTTTACATTCGCCATTCTCTACTTTCTTTAAAATTTCTACCTTTGTCTCCAAAGTTAGGGTTTTGTACTTTCCACGTGTAGACATCCTGAATTTTTACACATTCACACCACACAATGAGGAAGAAAATCTAGACCACATTAACTTGTCTGCACTGCAGTTATAACTGACGCAGCTCCCTAGAATCTGTAGTAAAGACTAGTTTTTCTGAAATTCTAAGAAAATCGATCCAAATAAAGGAAAATTGCTTTTTCCGTTTAGCACTAATAAAGACAATAGATACTAAAGTTTAGCGGACATGCAATAGTCTAGGTATGCAGGCATGTGCCTCTTTACACAGAAAAGAAATTTTTACACACAAAATAATAAATACAGTGTGTATTTTCTCCATTAAATGAGGAAAAATAATTTTTTTTTTGTCAAATTTTTATTTCGAATTAACCGAAGTGATAAAAATTTAGTTCGAATTAATGAGATATTTTTAACATTAACTCCAGTACAAGTTTTTTGGGGCCTTTGGATTAGTTCGAATTAACCGAGTTGGAATTAACGAGCGTCCACTGTGTATGTATATATATATATATATATATATATATATATATTTTGGCATTAATTGCATACATTGACCGTTGTATTTAATTTGAATGTACTCCGTAGCGCAGTGCGAATTTTCAGCTAGTCAGATATAAAATTTATTTAAATCCATAATACATATATATCAGATTCCTGTTGCGTTCCTGAATTGAAATAAATTTTTTAAAAAGCTTGCAATTAAGTACATATAAATTAATTTATGTTCTAAATTTAAAAAGAGAACAAAAACCCAAAACCTTAGTTCTTATTATGTTCTCTCATAATAATGATTTAAAATACGCTGCAATAGCTCTCAAATTTTCCAAACTGCAGGAATGTTTATCACATTGTTGTCCAGAATATTATTCACCATATATAAGCAGTTGTTTTATTTCAGTGGTGCACAAACTTTTTTCAACCGCGACCCATTTTCTTGAAATAAAATTTCACGCGACTCCCAATGAATATTTTTTGATAGTAACAATTCTTTTTTTTAAATTAGGAAAATGTTAAAAAAAAATGAAAAAAGAAATAAGCAAATGGTTACACAAAAAAAATAGAAAAAAGAAATAAGCAAATGTTTACAAACTATTTTAAAAATCAATCAACTGTAAATTGTGGGTTTATATTTACTTTGCCTAAAATCAAAAAAAAATATCTGTCTTACCTTCTACAATAGTTTTTGCCGAATCTCATGTAACCAAAACTTCCTATTGAAATATTAATATGTATTTGTATTTCATTTAGGTAAAGGAGCATGATTTCAAAAGTATAAGCTTCATATTGAAACACTGAAAATTATGAACTGCATTCATTTATATAAAACTAAAATAGAAAAAAAAATGAATGAGAAGGGTGAGCCTGGACCTCGAATAATATTTATTCAATATTAGTTGAACCATTTTAGAATGTTACTCTTGCGTCATCTTCCGGGTTAAGCCTTGATCGTTTTTATAGAAACTAATTTTGAAAAGCCGTTCTCACCCACGTAGGTAGAAGCGAATGTAAGTATTGTAAATATAGCGTTGCAAACACTTTAAATAACAATACCATATCATCATATGTATAAAACAGTTCCGTAACTGACTGACTGACTGACTGACATACAACGCACAGACCAAACCGCTGGACCTAAAGGGCTGAAATTTTGCATGGCGATTCTTCTTATAGTGTAGGGGTGCACTAAGAAAGATTTTTGAAAAATTCTTCTTAGATTTTTTAAAATTAAATTTTTAAGCTGTTTTAGTAACTTTTTTTAAGTTTGCATTTAAAATAATAATTTTAGGGTTATGAAATTTATATCACGAGAAAGATAATAAAAATTCCTTTAAAAGTAGATCTTTTTCGAATCTTTACCTCCTTTTTCTGATTTTTGGTGAATTTTTAAAGATTCATTTTTAGAATTTAATTTATTAAATGCTGATCACGTGATTTCTTTCGTCACGTTCATAGCAACGAAATAGACAAAAAAATATTTTTTTCTTGGTTATGCGGCAGACGATTTTAAATTATCCAAAAAAATATTAAAATACAGTAAAAGATATGTTCCTCAAACCGTACTATATTAACTGTACTATATTCTTTAGTATGTCCTATTAGATTTAATTTGAATATTTTCTTCTACATTATTTTGTCTGTAGAAATATCCCTTCCGATTTTTTTATGAATATATTTTTTCCTTTTTTTTATAAATCAATTGCATACATTGATCGTTGTATTTATTATAAATGTATTTAAATATATTTTTGGCATTAATTGCATACATTGACCGTTGTATTTAATTTGAATGTACTCCGTAACGAAGTACTGGTTTTCAGCTAGTATTTTTATATAACAATATCAAATCATATAAGAAAATGTAAATAAATATATTATAAATGTGGCATAGAAATTTAAAGCATACTTTTTAATCAAATAATTCAATGATGTAAATTTATGACTTCAAACTCTCCGCGACACCTCCAATTGTTTTCGTGACCCACTGTTATATAACAAATTACTAATTTCGACAGAGGGATAAAGTAAGACATGGCAGTTGCATTCGCATGGATGGGAATAGGTTGAAATTTGTGAATGCTGAACATAAGATAGCTAAAACTTTTATTGCAGTCATGTTGCATAACAAAGACCCAGGATAATCATTAGAAGCAAATGTCTTGTTGTATCCAAACGATTCGATCGAAATTAGAATTTAAAATCTCCGTAATATCACCCCGAACTTATCGGAATCCTGCGAGCAATTGCTTGAATATTCAAATTTTTCTGAGATTATCTATATTAATAAAGTAACAGAAGGGTTTGTCGAGATCACGTGACCGTAACGCGTCCGGGCGGACTCATCCTCCAAAAAAAATGGCCGACAAATACAGGAATCGGTGTATTTTTTTTCTTCTCATGAAAGTACATAAATGTTACATATTTGGAAAGAGCTTCGAAAACTGATAATTTTTTCTGCGTACACTTTTTCTGTTAATTCATTAGTTTTAGAGATATTTGGATTCTAATGAAGCGTCATCCCTCTGAGCAATCAAATCATATATATTAAGTATGTGCAGTGGTGCAGCCATCTGTCGGCAGCGATGGGAATGAAAATTGCACTCTACTGGTGCAGTGGTGCAGCCATCTGTCGGCAGCGACGGGAATGAAAATTGCCTTGATTAAGAATGAATTAACACATTTGTAGGCCTTTTTTTTCTTTTGTGGGACCCGAAGTACATAAATATGTTACATGGATGGCTTGAACGTAGCTAGGCGAAGCCCGGCTAGTGTCTTATAAACTGAATTCTGTTTTCTCGTACAATTCTTTCTTCTGAGGCACACGACCCTATATTAAAACCCTTAATTTACTACTGTCTGTAATGAACGCACATACTCATATTTGAAAAAAAAAGTTTCCGATGGCTGAATGACTAGGGCGCTGGCATTTGGTACCAGAGTGTGTGAGATCGAATCCCACTTTTGCCATTGATATTTGTAGCCGTTTGGAATCGACTTTAAGTAGTAGCCCTCGTGTAGCAAAAAAATGACCATTCGCTATCAATCACCAATAAAAAAATGTTGCGATGTCCTAACTCCCTCTTTAGATAGGCAACATTGTTTAAAGAAACAAAAGCAGAATTTCCTTTCAATGAAAATTATATGTTGAATTTTTTGCTTTGTTCAATTTGTCGTTAATAAATGTGGGGGTAGAGAAGAAAAACTTTGTTGAAAAAACGCATTTCAGCATATCTATTTCGAAGCAAAAAAAATATTGCATATGACAGATGACAGTATTTGCTGTATTTCTATTCTGCGTATAAAAGGAAAAGTAATGCTATTAACAATATTTGTAGACAAACACAGTATTCAATAATTTGAATCATTAGTTTAATTTATCTTTGAGTCAACCTAAAAAATCTAAAAGAGGGACAAAGTATAAAAACACGGGAGCAAAGTAATATTTATGATTGACTTTTTAAATATGAATGAGTACTTTTTTGGCATATTTCACCGAAGTAAAAATGATCAGAAGTAATTATATTTATATTGTTGTTAGCATAACTATCATACTTCTCTGAATTTGAATCTCGTATATGGCACCGGAAATCAATATCTTGTTTTATCGAATGTTAAGTGTACGCCTATTCCAAAGTTGACATGATAAAAAGAAATGAAACAAAAATTTGTAATAGCAGTTTTAGGTTTATCCTAAACTTTTTTAGTTTTGTCAATAGATAAGTTTTAGTTAGGAAAACGATTAAAAAATAAAATAAATAAAATTGTTGCATTCGGGGAAAAGTGGAGGCAATTAGATAATTTTATTAGTAGTTGAATTATAATTCTATTTTAAGTTAATTGTAAAAACCCAGAACATGTTTACGTTTAGTCAAGATATTCGAAATTGCTGAGAAGTTAGAATTTGACACGTACTAAGTCTAAATAGAAAATTTGTTTGTCAGTTTATAAATATTTAATTTTCACATAAATAGTACCTAATCATTTCGTAAACGTTATTTCAAGTTCATTTTAAATTATAATAAAAATTAAGAACGGATCAATGGAGATTTTGGAATGTATTGAAAAATTTCATAAATGCATTTGAAAATTATTCATAGAGACAATCATACATTATTCTCCGTGACCTAATGTTCTAATTATATCAATTAGTTTGAAACTAATTGCCATTATTAATTTTTGATGTGCATTTTAAGATGCAGTGTGCTGCAGAAAAAAATGTAAGTAATTAGGTATGTCGAAACAAAATTCGTTTAGTTGACAAGTATATGTAGTTTGCCCTGCAAACCAGTCAGGCACACATAAAAACAGATAATGTCGAGTGGAAATACCCCATTCCTGTCTGGTTCAAAAATATTGCCAAAAATATATTTTTAAACTCTTTTCTGTAACATAAATCAGAGAAAAAGAAATTTTTTAAATATAAAATATATTTTTTAAATCAACGTTTTACAGTGTAATAAATATTAAATGTTCATTTAAATGACTTATGAGATTTGCATTTCTATTGGAACAAAAAAGCCCGCAAAGTTCAATTAAATTTATATTTTTGAATTTATCGTTGATTTCTCTTTTTACCTGTATTAAAACTACGTATGATTTTGCTCAAATATTATTAAATATTTTCATACAATCTTTAAATTAACGTACAATGATATCAGCACTATACCTATTAAAAAATAATGAAAGAGTAGAAAAAAAAATTAAGGGCAAACTCAGAAAAAATCCGTTAAACTTATTCTTTGTGACTATTACTTGTACTATTAATGTCTATAGTTTATTTTGCTGGGATAAATCGAATACTGTCCTTTCAGTTCATTCATATACAGTAAAACTTCGTTTATCCGGATCTCCAGATAATTCGGTTCAGATTTATTAGAGACATTATTTTTATCTAATTATCAATTATTTTTATGTTCATATTAGATAATAATTTTAACTATAAGTACGCCAAATATTCGCTTTTTTGTTTAATTCAATGTACAGTTCCTGCATAGATTTACAATAAATTATGGTAATAAAGTGCGTTTTGTTGAGTTTAAGAAAGCAGTACTAGACTTACCAATTCGTTGTTAAGAAATGATGAGAAAAGTTATTTTTATATTTTTTAAGGTCTTGTAAAGAATACTATGTAATTTTGTCACAAAACATAGTTTTTTATCGTAATAAACGATAAGTCTGCTTAGTTAAGGATTTTTTTTAAACTAATGTCCCTGGGGGATGACGACATTACACCCCAGTCCGGTGTACATATGTATACAAGGAATAGAACAGACAAATCACACAATCACAGAAAAATTTTATTGACAAACGATGACACCGGCGATGGTTTGCAGCTCCCCTTTCTAGACGGGGCTCCATTTGCAGGCGGAAGACTGACCGGTTCCCCAGAATACAACCAAGTCTTATGCGGGAGTCGAACCCGCAACCCCGGCGTGGCAGGCTGATGCCTTAACCACTTAGCCACTGGGTGACAATTAAGGATTTTGTTTTGCTTATTACCCATATTAACCGGATTATCCGGATTTTCGATTGTCCGTATTGCATATGGTCCTAGTTAGTCCCGATAAACGAAGTTTTACTGTACTATGCAAATGACCTTATAACGATAATTTTAATGATACTCATACAGTAAGAATTCGTACAGCAGAAACACTGTCGTGATGTTGCAGCCCATCGCAAACGTCTACTGATCATTGGAGCTAATAATTAATGACTACGTCACCGTAGGATACGGGAACTAGGTGACTACGTCACCGTAGTTCTTTGCAAAGTTGCAGTGACAACTGTAAGTAAGACACGGTATCGACACAATGTGATGTCATTGGAAGAGGGCCTGTTAAAGGCATTTCTACATTGCCTCGACATGGTAGTAACGTCATATGAGATCCTTGCGTAATAAAATACTTTATATTGTGTTCCAGTGTACAGATGATTTTATCATTATAAATAACTTCTGCCAATTTTCATTCCAGATGTCAGAATCTGAAGCCGAGGACTATATTGAAGTTAAGACTTACATTCGTCTGAGAACCCTATTGCAAGAAATTTCAAACACTAACGAAGACCTACAAGTATTAAGGTGCGTTTGATGTGAAACATCTAAGAATTTTGGCACACTGTATTTAGTACATGCCATTTTTTAATGACTGCTTTCAATTACCTGCGTAGGCTGTACTTAAGTTTACGCACAGTCTACGTAGGCGCAGGGTAGTAATAATTGTAAGGATGGGTATAGGTCCTAAAATTTTTTCTTACGCATGATAGTCTGGCGTTTTGTCTCGTTAGTTACTGCTTCATATGAAGTACTTTAAAGATGATTAATGGCTAATCGCAGTGAAAAATCATTGCAAGAGTGTAAATACAGAGGCTGTTCGCACATTTTTTAGACAATTTTGGTAAGCGGTAATAAAAAATCCTTTGCTGCAAAAGAAATAATTGCAATTGTACTATGTTTTTAAAAGTCAAAATTATCGTCTCCGGCTTGAAAATTTTGTTTTTATTCAAAATGGCGTTTTTAACAAAGCAGTGGTTCGAAGGCTGCATTAATGCTCTTTCCGAAGAGAAATATGCATACTCCGTTATCCAAAAACGATGTGAGAGTCATGGTTTTGTGATATCTAAAGCGTCGATAGGTAATATCGTGAACAAGAAAGGAAAAAACGTCAAATTGGAGCCTCAAGTGGGACAAATATTCCAAACAAGTATCCAAGGAAAAAGCGGACATCTTCGACTATTGCAAAGGTACGTTGTTTAATGTTAAAAGAAAATCCCCCTAGTCAAAGGACAGTTGCAAAATCATTAAAATGCTCGGTGTCCACTGTAAACAAAATGATAAACGTTGATTTAAATCTTAAGAAAGCGAAAAAACGCAATGTGCATCGTCTTCTTCCAAATCATATCGCTGAACGCAGGACACGCTGCAGAATTCTATATGAGAAACACTTATCCAAAGAAAAATGGAAAACAATTGTCACAATAGATGAATTATGATTGTATTTAAATGATTGCAACAAAAAAAGAGCCATTTATTATCATAAAAGGGATGAAAAAAATTTAAGTACATGGTTCAAAGAATCGAAAGAAAGTTTTTCTAAGGGATTCATGATTGTTGCTGGTTTTTCTTATAATGGCAAGTTAAAAATAAAGAGAGTGGCGAAAAATGTCAAGATTAACTCCAAATACTATCAGGAACATATATGGCCAATTTTATGGCCAATTATATGGCCAATTTTTCTGAATGAAATACCATCGCTTTACCCACAGTGCCATCAATCTGTGAGACTCCATCAGGACAAAGCTAGCAGTCACACATCAAAATCCACTGTAAATTTCCTAAAAGAAATGGAACAAAAAAACTGGTATCAAGGCCCTTCACTGATATTCTTACTAAATCTCCCGATGTATCACCTATGGATTTTTGTGCTTTCGAACTTTTAAAATCTGCATTATCCAAACGTCGTCCCAAAACCCTTACAGGACTCTGGAAAGCTGTTCAGGAGGAATGGGATAGAATACCTCTTCTGACACTTCAAAAGGCATTATTATGCTGGAAATTGCGGTGTGGAAAGATAGTTCAGAATAAGGGATGTCAAATAGAACATTTAAAACACAAGAATTTTATGTAATTTAGTTTTGTGAATACAATATACATCGTCTAAAAAATGTGTCAACAGCCTCTGTACTTCATCCACAGAAATATTTCTATGGAGGGTATTTCCATGGCCAATGAGAACACACATAGAGATTAATATATTGTTGATTAAGTCCAATAATCAACAATATATTAATCTCTATTGTGTGTTATTAAAATCATGTTTGCACAAAGTAATGCTCTTGTATTTCTCCTATTTCTGAAAAATGTAGAAACAAATGGCTTATGGAACATTAAAAATGCATCTTAAGTAGTGGAATTTTCGTAAAGGAATGTCATTTTTAAATCCCATTTTAAATAAGCTTAAGATTTTTTTAAAATAGGTTTTTCAAAATCTAAATATTCTGTAAAAAAAATTTCTATAACAATCAATACATTTTATCAATCAATTGTCCACTAAAAAGAGGGAAACACATATGCTACAAAATCTTTTGCTACTAAAGATGAAAGACAAAAGAGCAATTTTAAACCTTTTAAATGTAGGGAAAAAAATTTTTTTTTTCCGAAATGCTTATTAGAAAATTTTTGCCTGATCCAGAATGGCGACCAAAGTTATGGGAAAGATGACTAGAAAATAGAAATAAATTTCTGTCATAAAAGAGCCCCCCTAGCAGTGAGGATTTTTCCCATATGATAGGTCACTCATGCAGTGCTATAATGTAAAGGCATTTAACTATAAAATGCGTAAAAAGTGTAGACGTTACTCGAAGATGTCCGTGAGGGAAAGGTGGGAGTTAATGCGGACTGAACAATGAAAATTTAAGACTACAGTACAGTGCAGTAAATAAGGTCATTTTAAGGCATTGTCTTTTGGTTTCTCTTCTTTTCTAGGCCTTCCAAAGGGGAGACCGTCGTAGAGACAGTGGACGGTGTAAGCGCTGCAGTTTTAAAAAATGGTCAAAATCCAATTAAAGCCTTTATCCAAGTTCACTATATCAAAGTAAGTGCATTTTGGGCATTACAACTCTTACGTTACTCGTATGACGCTTCCATTGCCTTTAGAGAACATTGAATGAACTTAAATTTTTCTATTCTTTGGGGAATTTTGTTGTTACTAGCAGTGATCAAGATTCTGTGTGAGTACCTACTGTACCGTAATCAATAATACGACAAGCCTTTCCCTTCAATTACTTTACTTCGATACGTTAGACATACTACAGCTACAACATTTAAAGTAAGTATGTACAGCGAGTTAGGATATATACAGTTAGATAGTGAGGATGACTTCGGGTTCAACGACAGCGAGGGCCTAACAGGCCTGTCTGACCAAGAGAGATCCGTCTTTCTGGCACTCAAAAACAGATCTCTTCCGCGTGGACTATTGGGGTCTTCTTTTATACTGTCGGCGAATTCAAAGGGATTTCTCTGGCGTTTGAAGTGCTGGTAAGTGTTCGAAGTTTATGGGATTCTAAATGTCATTATAGTGTCATAAATCTCAAAAGCCCTCGAACCACTCTAGGATTTATGTGTTCTATAACGTCAGAACCGCACATTACAAGAACTTTATGGCCTCTTATCCTAGAGTTTATGAGACCCCCCAGATCAACAGTTCGACGATAGATGACATGTTGAGGGGTAGGAACGGGCATCACATACTTATATAAATACTAATTTCATGTAGTAATTGAGACAGTGTCACACTACACTCATAAACGCGTGCAACGCTCGTGAACGTGCACATACACGCAATGATACATATGCATACTTCCCGGGCGGCCCTTATTGCTATGTCGGCCCCCATCCGGTACAATGGATACAGTGGCACAATCAGAATCAATAGTTTCTAGAGAGGAGGTTGGGCCCGATTTAAATTTACCTTGGAATTTCTTAATTTTTCTATTGAGCTCTTCGTGGTGTTGATCATAAATCCATCATTCTCCCAGATTGCGCCACTGATATGATTTTCTGCCATTTTACTAATTGTCCCTTTTTATCACAGCTTTGGACTGCGAAAAATATATTACTTCTACGTATTTTTAAATTTCCGTATTAATGCCGTCATTTTATCAGAAACATCATTCACAGTATGAAGAAATCCGCGTTCTGGATAGTCTCAAATATGTTCCATCATGATTTTTGTAGCTTGATTCTGAAGACTACATCTGACAAACCGCTCCCTATATGCATGGAGCAGAGATATAAGAGGAATAAACCGAGTTGCAGGCTTTCAAAAAAAAAAAAGCCAAATAAGCCATGTGATTTGAATTATTTAGTATAGAGGGATTCAAAATGTGCGGCATGTAATGTATTTTTTGTTTCTTTGAAGAGCTGCAAATGTTTTCGAAAAAATAAACAAGACATTTAATTTTTTTGTTTGTATCTTTACTGCATGCTCCCACTATTCAGCCTGTTTTCATTATGACTTTATAGCTCTCATAGGATATCAGTTTAGCGTTGATAGCAAACTCTTATTCATCGATGAACATATCTTTATCCTAGGTAATAATATCTTCGCATCTTTTATTAATTTTTAATTTTCTCCGTATTAAAATATTTGACCCCCTTTTTCCTATTGATATTTTTAGATTTTCACAATTTAAATATTAATGCACTCGTAGAATTTCTGATTTATTATGTTTACGTAACTTGTAGGAACGTATTTCTCCCTTATCTGAAAAGTGACTTGTTAACAAAGAGAACTTCATAAACAGAGTATAATAATCTTTTGTAAGAAGGCTGAGGTACGAATGCCGGACCGGACGCCAAAAGGGACGATTATATGCGACTGTAGTAACCCCCCACCCCAAATTAATGCTAAGGAAGTCCCTCCTTATGACGAAAGTGGGAGTTGTCTTTCTGGCTTCTTGATAAGGGTTTCATGCATTATTCATGATATATTCATGCATTATTCATGCATTATCGGTGCATTATTTGTACATTAATAAAAAAATTAATTTGAAATCGGTGTGATGGATGTTTGCTGATAATTAATTTGAAGGGCATTGTATATATATATCTCCAAAACGGTCCGGATTTTGGACCTTAGCCTGTAAGAATTTATCTTCATTTAAAAAAAAAAAAAATCTGTTATTCTTATT
This sequence comes from Dolomedes plantarius, assembly GCA_907164885.2. NCBI lineage: Eukaryota > Metazoa > Arthropoda > Arachnida > Araneae > Dolomedidae > Dolomedes > Dolomedes plantarius. The sequence goes on along the minus strand of OU015496.1, from coordinate 199,324,593 downwards.
GGGAAGCTCGTTCTTCTTATCACATTTTATTTACGTATCGATAGAATTTATTCTTTTTAGTTTCTTTTTGGGGAACTGTCTTTCTAAATATTAATTTTATTGTTTTAGAAAAAGGGACGATAAAAAACTTGAATGTGATTTCTCTATATTTTTTTAATCCATTACAGTTTACAATAAATATTAAATTTGCCTAGTTTCTAAATATTTAGAGTAGGTTATTATGCATGCCGTGCTTCATTTTTATTTTAGAGATCCGGGGATTCTTACCTGAAAGGGTATTTTTTTTTCTAACGTGATTTTTCAATTTTTTATATGAAATAACTATTTTTTATCTATTAGCTTTCAGTGTTATATGTACAGTAATCTGTGTAAAATGATTACAAACGAACAATTTATTTTCACACCTGTTTCCAGGGGTATTTTCTGCTGAAGCATTTGGCCAATCTCACTGGCATCGATGCATTCATGTCATTCTTAAAAGGATATATTTTCAAGTATCGAGGAAAGTTAGTCACGTCTAAGGTGAGGCCATAGCTGTTATTTTACCTTTTTAAGTAACAATTCTAATACGCTGCATCATTTAAGGATGGATAAGCTTTATTTTACGTGTTATAGAATTTCTTTCTTTTGTAAAAATTGTACATGTTGTTAGTAGTATATATGTACGCGTGACTTTTCAAGCATGTCATATATATATATATATATATATATATATATATATTGTGTGTGTGTACCGCAATGATTTCACTCAATAAAACGTCGTCATATCCTTTATCAATTAATTTAAGACACTCGTAGCATAGCAATTCAACCAACGCATGGTAGCAAGTTAGGCCAATTGTTGGCAGATCATTTAATGCTTGACTGTTAATTGAGCCAACCGTTTGTCGCACAGTTAAACAAATTGTTGGCTGTTAGCTAGGTGATGAGTCAATTTTCCAGGTCAGTCGAGCTGTAAATTTAATCGGGGCTACAATCCAGTCCAGGAAATTATTAACTGTTAGTTGGACCAACAGTCAAATTGTATGAACGTCAATGGTTTGACATTTTGCTATTTTTAGCATCTAATTCCTTTTTCAAAACAGTTTGTTATGCACTGCTTGATATGGTTGTTAGCCATTAAAAGAATTTACATAGAAACAGGATGTTTAGAAATGCTGCTGACAGTATACTGTCTTGAGGATTTTTGGTTTAAAAAAAAGTATATTATCTTTTAGACAATAATTTCTTTGAAAAATATCTTTTGCCCATTAAAAATGCTAAAAATTTTATAAATAAGATTTTCATAAATCCTTAAGACGATCAATTACATTAAAAACCTTTCCTAGCCCCCACCCGCAAAAAAAAAAACCCTTCAAAGACTAAACATCCTTAAAATTTAAATTTTAAATTTCTTTACAACAAAATTTTAAATTGTCTTAGGATTTTTTACCCGCGTAGTGATTTTTTTAAAAACATATTTCAGGAAAGGAAAAAAAATTCTCACAAAATGCGAGAAAGCAAAAAAAATATAAATTTGATATCCCTGATCCCTGTAATAAATACAAACATTATAAATGTGTTTTATATTTTTGCAGGATTTCTTGACTGAATATTTTGAATGGTTTCCTGACATCGAGTAAGTGAAATTTGTTAGAACAAAACTCTTTTCTCTTATTGTATGTATAAAACATCAGTTATTAATGAGTAAACGCGGACTGGCAAAATGTTGCTATTCTAATAAAATTTCACTGTTCTTTTCGTTTCCTAAAATTAATTTTTCGTTTTGGTTGGTAGAAATAAAAAAAAATATGTAATTTTAGTGTTGTTTTATATGTAATTAAAACCTCGTTAAAACGTCACTGCAACGGATTGGACTGAAATGATCTCGTATGCCAGGTGATGAACTTACACAAGTTTTGGAATAAAAAGTATATCTTAAACACGATGATTATGAAAATAAAAATGCATTTATCAAAGTAATTGATAGTAAGTTTAATTCTGTCTAATTATTTTTGGTTTTTTTACGTATGCATCATACTTACAAAATCTATTAATGTCTTCAGGCTCTGATTTTCCATTCGGCCCGGTAGGCCCGGGCCTAGGGGCCCTCGAATGTTGGGCGCCCCCAAAATTTTTATTTTAAAAGAAGAAAAAAAAGAAAAGATTCCCAATTCAATTTTTTTTATTTTACCTTTTTTAATAGCAATTTTTTTATATATGCTTTCAAATTTGATTGATTGGTTCATCATATGTATAGCTATATGTATAGTTTATCGTATGTTATAGTGTATATAAGGGATTAATAAGTTTTTATGGTTGCATTGTATTGGTGTTTTAATGATGAAGTTAATATGTTGTATCGCTTTTTGTTATTTGATAATGTTCTAGGCTTCTACGCTTCAAATAGCCAATTCTTGGTAAAATGGTACTTTCACAATGATTCATTATTATTTTTTTGTGTGTCAATTTTGGAAATTTTATTCCCACATCAGTGTTAGGGGGCCCCCATCCCGAGTTGTGCCTATGGTCAAGAATTTTCTAAATCGGGACCTGAATGTCTTAACAGAAACAACATGCAAAGGGGAGCATCGAACTCACGTATCAAAATCTCCCTAGGCCGGTATTCGGCCAACTTTGGATGTGAGAAAATGGTATTCCCAATGACATATATTGTATTTCATCTCTTCCTGTGAAATAACACGAAGTGAGGAAATGCAAAATAAAACGAAAATATCTCCTCGCATATTTTCTCCTCTTTTTTTTTGAGGCCGACGGCACCATATAATGGCCTGGATAATATTTTTATTATTTATTTATTTATTTTTCAGTGGTGCCAGTTTTCGTCATTCACGGTAATTTTTTTTTCATCCGGTTTGACTAACGGTCCGTAGCTTTTTGAAAAGTATCGAAGTTTTACTGAACAGAAAACTCAATATATTGCGAAAAATCTCGTGGGAAAAAAATATAATGTAACGGCCGCCTGCCAGAGCCGAGAATCAAACGCGCGTCTCCAAACCTTGACGCTGTAGAGTACTGGAAGTATGGTCTTATTTTTTTCCCAAGACCCCCACAGAGTGCTTGAAACACAGCTGCGTGTTTATCAGGGAAAGTTTTGCCAGTTTCCACCCGTTTCGAACACGTGGGGGATTAAAAAAACGTTTTCTCACAGATGCAGCCAGTAAAGTTGTCGTCCTAACGATTCTGGAATGTAATAAAGTTTCGGCGTTACGAAGAAACTGTCACCAACGATTGCCAACCCCCTCTCTGAGGGAGAGACGCCGCACAGAATCCGCCTTGGGTGGACGTGTTTTTTTTAAGCTCCTGTGTTGGGACTGTATGGGTCTGGGAGCGTGCATTGTAGATCTGCACAGAGTTAAATTGAATATGTTGAAACCTTAAATGTTAATTTTTTTTGTTTGTAAATAAATTTCCTCGTTAAGTTTCTGTTTTAAAAATTGGCTTAGCAGTTTATTTAGGACTCTGTCTTTCTTTGTTATGGATCCCATAGTAGTAATTTTTAGCAACGCCTCAGAGAATCGTCTTACCTACTTACCGTGACGCTACAACGCTGTTAATCTCTTAAATGTGCAACCTCGGAGCTGAGAGGAAGTATTATTTTTAAACCCCTTCTATCACAGTTTAATTAACAACATACCCGTGTGTTGCAAAAAATAATAAATTCTTCCATGGGATCCTTAATTCTTAACTGCCTTTCTTTTGGCTTAATAGTTGCTACAGTTCTCTATAATATGCTTACATTTTGAAACTGTTCTGCATTATTTTGCGTCGTTGAATATTGCCATCCGCAGTCAAGAGCTTATAAAGAGATCAATGGCATCAGAGAGATCACTGCGGATCATCGCACAGGCGCAAAAAGTGCGCGCCTGGGGGCTCCAGTTGTCAGGGTCCCCCGAAGGTTAGCAGCTTCAAAAAGAGATACATTCTGCGAACCTCAATCACGAATGCCATCTTCATCTAAGCAATTTTCCGCTCGTCGAATGACAAATGGCGCACTACAATTTTTTATTACCTAATAATTGACCAGTAAAATTTACATTTCCACTGGACTTTACATTCCACTGGAAGAGAGAGAGCGGATTTTGTAAGTTTGTTTATATGTGGAGGGTAATCTCCGGAACCACTGCACCTATTTGAAAAATTCCTTCACCATTTGAAAGGTACATTATTCCAGATGGACATAGGCTATATATTATTTATATCTGATCAGTCGAAAGAAAGTTAGGGGCCTAAATGTTGAGCTGATGCTTCATCCTTCTTTACTACTTTTCCTTTGTCAACCATAGTCAAGTCACCATAGCAACACATCAAACGGTATTTTCATTTATTATCGGTAAAACATTTAACATTTGAATTTTCTTTGTTAACCATAGTCAAGTAACCATAGTAACACATCAAACTGCATTTTGATTTACTATCAATAAAACATTTAATATTTTAAAGATTCAAGTGGAGGAGGAGGTATTAATAAATACAAAAAGGATTTTGAAATTGGCAACGTTTAAGGGTTTATTGAAAAAAATTACATTTGGAACTACGCTTTTTATGGGACATTTAAGGTAAAAAAAGATTTGCAATTTATTGGCTATCAACTGGAAATTTATTAGAATAATATTACAGAACTTTATTTAACTTATAAACTTTATGTTTTTGAATTTATGTACAATTTTATGCACAATTTACGTAAATCGAACTTGGATTATTGAACTTTAGATAATTGTTCAATTCCGGACAAAGTTGGGATGGGCCGCTAGTAAATAATATTTAGAACAAGGTGTCCTCAAAACTAGATTGCGCTTAGGACCTCCAAATGGTTCATCCGCCACTTAAAGAGATGCTCTGGATATTCAATAAGTTCGGCCTGAAATCCCTTCCCACTTTCATCATCATATCCATCCCTAATCTCCCTTTTCCTGCTTACATGTTCAAGTCACTGAAATATTGCCGCAACTCACCATAAAGCTGACAGTTCTGAGGAACATCCCCAAGACACTGAAATTATCAGAAATCATGTTTGGAAGAGAGACCATGCAAGCTATTTTGGTATTACGACCCTGCATGTGAGTGATCAAGCATAACGTTGAGTATTAGTAAAATAAGAACAAGGTCTGATAGAAAGGAACACTATAAGTGGTTGACTTTATATCTTGATGACTTTCTAACGAGGTCAGAATGGAAACACTCGCTCCACAAAAAATATGGTGTGTTTGAAAGGAAATCAGTTTTTGACAAGTAGAAAAAACAAGTTATACTTCTTCTATCTTCTCATAGATATATTACTTATACAGGGTGTTTCAAAAAGAGTCATCCGATTAAAAAAAATCCTAACTATTTATCTTTTAATCCGTTTTGATCGAATAATGTATAGGCATAAAGAGGGATATCTCAATTTCAGACAGTTGCCGACAAGTAGCGCTAACGTTCTTTCTTCGCCCGCCACTTTAGTGTTTGCAAAGATGGTGACTGCACAACAGAAATCACTTTGTGTTCTACGCTTTGAGAAGTGTGAGTCCGTAACAACTGTTCAGCATGATTTTCGTCGACAAAACTGTGGTAGATTGAAGTTCCTACCTCTCAGAACATTAGGCGATAGTATTGTGGCACTGTCTCGATTACTACATGAAATTAGTATTTATATAAGTATGGGATGCCCCGTTCCTACCCCTCAACATGTCATCTATCGGCGAACTGTTGATCTGGGCGGTCCCATAAACTCTAGGATAAGAGGCCATAAAGTTCTTGTAATGTGCGGTTCTGACGTTATAGAACGCATAAATCCCAGAGTGGTTCGAGGGCTTTTGAGATTTTTGACACTATAGTGACATTTAGAATCCCATAAACTTCGAACACTTCCCAGCACTTCAAATGCCAGAGAAATCCGTTTGAACTCGCCGACAGTATAAAAGAAGACCCCAATAGTCCAGAAGAAGAAATCTGTTTTTGAGTGCCAGAGAGACGCAACTCTCCTGGTCAGAGAGACTGGCCTCATAGGCCAGAGCTGTCGTTGAACCCGAAGCCATCCTGACTATCTAACTGTATATATTCTAACTCGCTGTACATACTTGCTTTAACTGTTGCAGTTGTAGTATGTTTAACGTATCGTAGTAAAGTAATTGAAGAGAAAGGCTTGTCGTATTATTGACTACGGTACAGTATAAACAATTCCAAGACACGGGTTGTCTGTGTACGCATAACAGCCGTGGAAGCAGTGTAGGCAGACATGCTCGTCAAAGTTTTAGACGAATTTGCCTACCGTATAGACATATGTCGTGCATCCAAAGGTGGGCATATTAAGCGCCTTTAATTTGGTTTGTAAAAAAACTTTATGATTAGCCATGTAATATAAAATTAATTTTAAGTTTCTATGTTCAATATTTTTCATAATATACTCATTTCGGATTATTCTTTTTGAAATACCCTCTATATTACGAAAAGTATTAACAGAAACTTTCTCGTGGTGATAGATGTTTAAATTCTGCCCTTTGTTTATATTTGTTTGCTGACGTGAAGTGAATAGAATTTAATACAGCTTCATCGTCCAAATACGTATGGAGTTAATGACACAAAACAGCTGAAACTCTCAGAGAAACATTTTTCTTCAAATAAGAAAAAAAAACATTTAGATAAAAGCGTGAATAAGTTGTAGAACTATGTATTATCACAAAAACTTGCGTTTATGTAGAGAATTTTTCTTCTTCTTAAGTTCAGAAGCCACAATAATTCGTGAAATTAAATTTTCTTTTCATTGTAATATTCCATCATATAGTTTACTGAACTTCGAGGTATTGAAATTCCCAGCGCTTTCAAGCAAAAAAGAAAGAAAAAAAACACACTTTTGATGATTGAATATTATATTTTTGATGATATACCAACGTCCTTCAAAAACGGGTACCGTGATTTTTTGGGTTCCCCTAAAATTATAAGACTGTATATTTTGGCCCTTTCTTTGCTCTTTGTCATAGTGGACCCGGGTTATCATGCAACCTCCTTTACCTCTCTCTGTGGTCCGAACCAAGAGTGGAGAAAATATTTCAGCGTCTTGAAGAAGTTACTACCGATTCTCGTCTCCTAATTTAAACTGGATCTTTTTTTCGCTTTACTACGCTCTACTTGTGTTAATGTGTGCGAAGTTAAGGCTGCTATGTACTAACCCCATTGGATTCGCTCACCTCAATGTTAACCTATGGAGAAAATGTGTCCACGGATTGCCGCTTGGATTCAAAGTTTTTTTAAAATAAATTGTTCTCCGTCATAGAGAAAATTTTACATTTGTATACATTTTTCATTAAAAAAAATACAATTAATTTTTTAAAATTTAAATTATTCGGGGGAAAATCTGGTATAGTGTATTTTAAACGCTCATAAATTCCTTCGGTGGACGAAATTTATAAAATGAATCCTGTAGCGATTTGCAGAAAAGTTCAGGCTATCTGACAATGCCAATTTCATTTGATTATCAGCATTTATGTACCCGTAAATAGTTGACAAAAATATATTTTAAATAAAAAATTTGGGGGCAGCGCTTAACCCCCCTATAGAGAGAGAGCCATTACCATCCCTCAAAATGTCAACCCTAAGGGTGGGTGGGTGGAATTCTCGAACTGTCAACTGGACTCCTCCCACCACAAGAGTCTGCAAGAAGAGGAAAAGGGAAATACGATTTTTTTCTTAGTACATTACAGCCTTAATGGACACATATTTGATCGACCTAACATTATAGCTGCTTTGAAAGTTATTTTTAAATCATAATTTCTTTTTTAGATCGCAACTCAGCATGGAGGACATATATGACAACTGGTTACACAATCCTGGTATTGCAGAGGTGAGGCTATATCAGGGTTTTTTTGTTTGAAACTTACTTTCACTCATAAGGAAACACACCAAGAAAGTAGTTGTTCTTTATATTTGTATAACCCCTAATATGTAGCAAATTTGAGTTATAGATTAAGTAGTTAACATTTATGCAATTTTTTCGCTTGACGATTTCTTCGGGTTTTTCAAGGTTAGATGGATGTGTTAAATGTACCTTTGAAGCAATTAAAAACATAGGACACCTTGAGAAGTTGTAATATTTTAATTAATGAGTAATTTTATTGCTTTTTGATTTTAGAAATAATTTTATCTTTTTATTTGGAGAGAATCATTTTTCCGGGTCCTCATCGGCGTGATCATGAATTGTTATTTAGTTCGAAACTAGTCGCCACCCCCGTTACTTTCATTGTGGATTTTAAGAGGCTGTGTGTTCTTGTTTTACGTTTTCCACAAGTTATATACAAAGTGATGTTATTACGTCATTTTACCCAAAATGCATACTAGAAGTGTATCATTTTAAAACCAGTACGAAGAACTACTTGAAAATTTTCTTGTAAATTTCCTCGTTTGATTCTTATAATCAATTTTAAAAGCCAAGATTTTGAGAATTAAAAAAAAATAAATAAAAAAAAAACATAAAATTTATAGAGATCTTTAAGTTGAATTAGAGTTGGATAATGTGATCTATCACTAAATTGTTCATTTGTTTTTCTTATTTTAACAAATAATTCCCTTTAGTTTTAAATAATAAGTAATCTTAATTTTTTGCATAAATTAAATTATTTATCTACTTTTAGGAACTAAAAAATATGAAACCGTCATCTTCAAACCAGATATACGCTAAAGTTGTGAAAGAGGTAAGAAAAAAGTACCAGTTAATTATAAACGATCAATTCGAGTAAAATTATTCAAGGTGTATGCTTAATTATAGAAATCACAATATATTCATTAAAAAGCAAATTTTACTTTCCCTACCAATATAGTATCTTTATGTATAAAAGAGAATAGCGCCCTTTACACGTACGCTCTTTCGCGAATGCTTGGAGCGTACGGGATTGCTCGCACGCTCCAAGCAGTCGCGAAAGAGCGTACGTGTAAAGGGCGCTAATGGCTCTCTTTACACGTACGCTCTTGGAGTGCTTGGAGCGTACGCGATTGCGCGTGGGAAAACTTGCAGTACGTTCCAAAGCAGCTTTCCCTTCCTCTCCGACACCTTCACACGTGCACTCAATCGCGCGGGATCGTGGTTTCACGCGGAAAAGAGCGTGCGTGTAAAGGGAGAAATTGTTTCTTTGAGTGTCCTTTATGCGTTCCCGAACGTATAAAGGACATCCGATTGAGGTAAAATTTTGTACAGATGTTGTTCTCAGTCTCGCGGGAAACACTTGGGGGGGGGGGGGATAAAGACACTCCTAGCACCCCTAGGGGGGGCAGCGGGCACAAATAAAAATAATCGAAAACGACTAATATTAGTGTCGAATCCATAGTTTTCGGGGTTGCTGAGATGAAGAGGGACACACCCGATGGCGTTTAAGTGAGAGTTCAGTCCCCCCTCAGCATTGGGGGGGGGGGAAGAAAGGGTGAATATAAAATGTCCAAAATGACCGAGAATAGTGTCGAATCCATAGTTTTCGGGATCGCTGAGATGAATAGGGACATTTCCGATGCCGTTTAAGTGAGAGTTCAGCCCCCTCAGCGATGGAGGGGGGGAAGGGGGGAAGAAAGGGTGAATATAAAATATCCAAAATGACCGATAATAGTGTCGAATCCATAGTTTTCGGGATCGCTGAGATGAATAGGGACATTTTCGATGCCGTTTAAGTGAGAGTTCAGCCCCCTCAGCGTTGGAGGGGGGGGAGGGGGGAAGAAAGGGTGAATATAAAATATCCAAAATGACCGATAATAGTGTCGAATCCATAGTTTTCGGGATCGCTGAGATGAATAGGGACATTTTCGATGCCGTTTAAGTGAGAGTTCAGCCCCCTCAGCGATGGAGGGGGGGAAGGGGGGAAGAAAGGGTGAATATAAAATATCCAAAATGACCCATAATAGTGTCGAATCCATAGTTTTCGGGATCGCTGAGATGAATAGGGACATTTTCGATGCCGTTTAAGTGAGAGTTCAGCCCCCTCAGCGTTGGAGGGGGGGAGGGGGGAAGAAAGGGTGAATATAAAATATCCAAAATGACCGAGAAAAGTGTCGAATCCATAGTTTTCGGGATCGCTGAGATGAATAGGGACATTTTCGATGCCGTTTAAGTGAGAGTTCAGCCCCCTCAGCGTTGGAGGGGGGGAAGGGGGGAAGAAAGGGTGAATATAAAATATCCAAAATGACCGATAATAGTGTCGAATCCATAGTTTTCGGGATCGCTGAGATGAATAGGGACATTTTCGATGCCGTTTAAGTGAGAGTTCAGCCCCCTCAGCGATGGAGGGGGGGAAGGGGGGAAGAAAGGGTGAATATAAAATATCCAAAATGACCGATAATAGTGTCGAATCCATAGTTTTCGGGATCGCTGAGATGAATAGGGACATTTTCGATGCCGTTTAAGTGAGAGTTCAGCCCCCTCAGCGTTGGAGGGGGGGAGGGGGGGAAGAAAGGGTGAATATAAAATATCCAAAATGACCGAGAAAAGTGTCGAATCCATAGTTTTCGGGATCGCTGAGATGAATAGGGACATTTTCGATGCCGTTTAAGTGAGAGTTCAGCCCCCTCAGCGTTGGAGGGGGGGAAGGGGGGAAGAAAGGGTGAATATAAAATATCCAAAATGACCGATAATAGTGTCGAATCCATAGTTTTCGGGATCGCTGAGATGAATAGGGACATTTTCGATGCCGTTTAAGTGAGAGTTCAGCCCCCTCAGCGATGGAGGGGGGGAAGGGGGGAAGAAAGGGTGAATATAAAATATCCAAAATGACCGATAATAGTGTCGAATCCATAGTTTTCGGGATCGCTGAGATGAATAGGGACATTTTCGATGCCGTTTAAGTGAGAGTTCAGCCCCCTCAGCGTTGGAGGGGGGGAGGGGGGAAGAAAGGGTGAATATAAAATATCCAAAATGACCGAGAAAAGTGTCGAATCCATAGTTTTCGGGATCGCTGAGATGAATAGGGACATTTTCGATGCCGTTTAAGGGAGAGTTCAGCCCCCTCAGCGTTGGAGGGGGGAGGGAGGGGGGAAGAAAGGGTGAATATAAAATGTCCAAAATGACCGAGAATAGTGTCGAATCTATAGTTTTCAAGGTCACTGAGATTAATTGTGACACTTCCGATGCAGTTTAAGTGCAAGTTCAGCCCCCCCCATCAGCATTGAGGGGGAGTGGGTCCCCAAACCGACCGGCTAGACAGGCGAAGCTTGGTGCAAGTGGGGGATAATGTGATTCCCACGGAGTTTAACCACTTCCGGTCACTGATGATTCCGCTTAGGTCTTCTTTAGATTTGAAACTGGATCGCCTTAACTATATCCGTACGATATGGGTTTTAAGTACAGCTAATGCAAAAAAAATAAATAATTAGGCAAGCATTTACACAGTTTGGGAAAATATTCCCGGTGGGTTCAAGGACACTGAGAGCTTGTTAAATATAATTTGAGGTATATAAAGAGAGGTATATATGCACTTTGCTACAGGGGTGAGTTTTATGACCGGACGTGAGAAACCAAACGAAACGCTGAATTCCTTATCTTTACAGGATTATTTATTTGAACGCGAAAAAAAAATAGGGAATAGTTTTTCTCAACTCTGAGTTCATAATTTTACAGCGCGCTCTCATTAACAAAACATAGGTAAATAATATTCCTTTTACAAATTGTTTCTGTTAAAACTGAAAAAATTCTTTTTTGTTCTAATACTACATATAACATACAATTTAAGGTAATATATGAAAAATATTTTATAATTATCTATGTTGGCATAATTATTTATATTGTATTTCATACGTTTATTTCATTTTATTTTGTCTTAAGTTGCTGTAAGCCGCACAGGATAACATCTTAACTAATTAATATTTGTTCATGAAATTTTAAGCCTAAAACCTACACCAAAATTTTTATCATTTCCTACAATATTTTGTTTTTATTAGGGCATGAATTAAAATAAGTTCTCACTCCCGCGGATCAACAGAAATAGTTAGTTAGTTTAAAATCAACTAAATAAATTATGCCATCGAAACGAAAAGCGATTGGTGGATCTACACCTCAAGCACGAAAGAAAAGGGCATTGCGAGCTTCAGAAACAGACGAGCAACGGGAAGCAAGACTGGAAACCAATCGAGTATGTACTGCTCAAGCACGTTCATCTGAAACAGACGAGCAACGGCAAGCAAGACTGGAAAAAGTTCGAGTGCGAATTGCTAGATCCAGACGAACACTGGGCGCTAATTTAAATCTTGGTGCATTCCGTTACGATGCTAATTATGATTACAGTCTTCATCCAAATGTGGTTATTGGAAAAAATGGATAAATTATGCATGTATTGCAGTGCCCTCAAATTTAAGAATGACACACCAGGAATGTGCTGCGTGGGTGGAAAAGTGAAATTGCCGGAATTGCATTCACCACCCGAACCATTTTCAACGTTGGTATCAGGTGTCACGAGCCAGTCGAAACATTTCTTGGCAAACATACGCAAATACAATTCATGTTTCCAGATGACATCGTTTGGCGCAACAAATATCGTGCGCGAGAATTACGTGCCAACACTCAAAGTTCAAGGGCAAATTTATCATCGTGCAGGATCACTACTAGCACTGCCGAACGCAGATCCCAAATATTTTCAAATTTATTTCATGGGAAACACTGATGAAAAAATCGATCAACGATGTCGATTCAGTGCAGGCACTGAACGAGAAATTGTCGCTGCGTTACAAAATTCATTCGATCAACACAACGAAATAATTAGATTGTTCAGAACTGCTCTTGAACAAATGCTATCTAATGACTACAGAGTTGTAGTTAGAGCAGACAAAACACCTGTCGGCCAACACGGAAGACAGTACAATGCACCAACAATTGATGAGGTGGCGATCGTTATGGTTGGCGAAGAATCTACGTAAATCACGTGATATAATTCTTCATCGCAGAAATGGTGATGTTCAGCGAGTCTCAGAAAGTCATCGCTCATACGACGGATTGCAATATCCGATTATATTTTGGCAAGGGGAAGATGGTTATTATATAAATATCAAATTGAGAAATCCACAAACAGATGAGGAAACGAATAAGAAAGTCAGTGCCATGAATTACTATTCATATCGATTGATAATTCGTGAAAACGCTGAAAATCATATCGTGAAATGTCGACAATTGTTCCTTCAATACATTGTCTATATGTATGTGAAAATCGAAACCGAACGACTCCTCTGCATTCGATTAAATCAAACCAAGTTGCGTTCCGAAGATTACATTCATTTACGTGATACAGTTGTTAATGATAGCAATGTTAATCCAAATGAATTGGGAAAAAAGATCATACTACCGGCCACATTTACAGGGAGTCCACGGCACATGCATGAATACGCACAAGATGCAATGACATATGTTCGCGCATATGGCCGCCCAGATTTGTTTATTACCTTCACATGCAATCCTACATGGGGTGAAATAAAAGAACTTTTGTTAACTGGGCAATCATCATCAGATCGCCCTGATATTTCGGCAAGTGTGTTCAAACAAAAATTGAAATCTTTAATGGTTTTCACTGTCAAGCGTCATGTTTTTGGAGAGACACGCTGTTGGATGTATTCCATCGAATGGCAAAAAAGAGGATTGCCACATGCACGTATTTTGATTTGGTTGATCGAAAAAATCACACCAGATCAAACTGATTAAGTCATCTCAGCAGAAATACCAGATGTCGACATTGATCAGGAGTTATTTGAAGTCGTCACCATAAACAAGATTCATGGTACATGTGGCTTACTCAATAACAATTCACCTTGCATGTCTAATGAGAAATGCACAAAATGATACCCAAGACACTTACTTGCCGAGGCTATCACTGACAATGACGGATATCCAAATGTGTACCAAATACACCAAATGTGTATAATGAGGCATTGGTTTCGATTGAGGACATGTGTTTGGCAATCGCTAACAAACCATTGGTACAATTGGGAATGACTGCGCTGAATCGATCTGCAAGCGATCTTTTCGATCGTGATTTGCAACGAGAAACACTCTTTGTTGTCGACGAATTGGGTACATTTGTTCAAACGAATCTTCTGAAATTGGTTCCAGAACAACGTATAGCGTATGATAGAATTATGCATGCAGTTGCAAACCGAAGCAGCGGATTGTATTTCTTAGATGCTTCCGGAGGCACAGGGAAAACTTTTCTCATTTCACTTATTTTGGCAACCATACGATCACGACAAAATATTGCGCTGGCTATCGCATCATCTGGAATTGCGGCAACTGTTTTGGATGGTGGCCGAAGAGCACATTCAGCACTGAAATTTTCGTTGAATATGCACATCACTGAGACACCAACATGCAATATCAGCAAAAATTCTGGAATGGGTAAAGTATTCCAATCATGTCAACTCATTATATGGGACGAATGTAATATGGCGCACAAAAAAGCATTAGAGGTGCTTCATCGTACACTAAAAGATTTCAGAGAAATGAACAGCTCTTCGGTGGCGCACTTATTTTATTGTCTGGTGATTTTCGACAAACTATACCAGTTATACGACGTTCAACATCCGCTGATGAACTTAATGCATGTCTGAAATAATCAGTATTATGGCAACACGTTCAGAAATTGACTTTGAAGACTGGAAAGAAATATCTCTTAAATTGTATCGCCCCTAGTGGCAACTATCTGTAATATGTGAGTCGAGCAGCGGCACGCGCCGTAGAAACATGTGCTCACTCATTCTAAAAATAAAATTAAAATAACAGTCCACTGTCTACGATTGATCCTTTCAATCAAACTTCTAACGTAATTAAGACCAAAGACCAATATACGTGTACAAATACAACATGATGCATCCGCAAAACTTTTCGCAAAATAATTGTTGGATATTGGGAATGGGAAAATGCCAATCGATGAATCCAGACAATGTATCATATTACCAACAAACTTCTGTACGATCACAGCAACTATAGACGAATTGACTAACAAATTTTTCCCAAATATCGCACAGAATCACAAAAATCATCAATGGCTCAGTGCACGTGCTATGTTAGCAGCCAAAAACAACGATGTCAATGCCATCAATTTCGCCATTCAAAACGAAATCCCAGGCGAAGCGACAACGTATAAGTCCATCGATACTGTGATGAATCAAGACGAAGTTGTCAATTATCCAACTGAATTCTTGAATTCACTTGATTTGCCAGGCATACCGCTGCACGTTTTAACATTGAGAATTGGCGTGCCTATCATTCTTCTCCGAAACATCAATCCACCTCGACTTTGGAACGGTACCAGGCTTTCAGTCAAAAAGATGATGAACAATATCATAGAAGAGCTACAATTTTAAATGGGAAATTTAAAGGAGAAGACGCACTGTTGCCTCGCATCCCAATGATTCCAACAGACATGCCATTCGAATTCAAAGTCTGCAGTTTCCGGTGCGAGTCGCATTTGCTATGACGATCAACAAAGCACAGGGGCAATCCCTACAAGTCTGTGGACTAAATTTGAAAAATCCATGCTTCACGCATGGACAGTTATATGTGGCCTGCTCACGCGTCGGAAAACCTTCGGATTTATTCGTATACGCACCAGATGGAAAAATAAAAAAATATTGTTTATCCAAAAGCACTTCATTAGACATCATATTTGGGGTTCGGCCATAACTTGAAAATTATACGAGAAAATAAAAAAACAATTTTAAAAAATCCTTGGATTAAGCGGAATTTTTTAACTGCAATTATATAATGTATTTAAAATTAATTAAGACTTATAATTTTATTTTATTTTATTTTTTTTTCTAATTAATAAAGAGTGGATTCTCAAAATATTTTAAATATTTTTTTTTTGTTATTTTTCATTAAAATTAAAATTTTAAAATTGCGGGCACCAAAAAAAAAATATTGTTGATTGTGTAAACAAACATTCTTAAAATCCCAGGCATCGCCGAGTACTCCTGCTAGTATATATGAGTGTCATGAGTTAATGATCTTAAAATTGTAGTCTGTTTTTATATGAACTGAAGACTATTTTTCAGTGACGCCATCTGTTATCCAATTTGGTACTTATTTCATAATTAAATATGAATAATCAAAGCAGTTCTCCCTCCCGTACAAAATTTTTATTATAGCATTAAAAGGTTTTGATATAATTCCTCAAACATAGTATTTTCAGAAAAGAGAAAATGCTAATTTTTGGTCCCAACATAATCTTGGGCAATGTTTTGAAAGTTTGGTGTTATGCGAGATTAAAATTTTTGCATTGCAGTTTATGTGTGCATATTCGTGACACTAGTAATTTACTTTCAGTATTTGTTACAGATTAGCAAAGCGCCTTATTTTAACTCTTCTAATAGATTTTCATAGAACTTAAGATTTTATTTTCAATTTTTTCTGTGATTGAGTCTCACGTAGTGGCGCCATCTATTTTTAAAAAGAAGCGTTTTTCCCCTTGCGTTAGTTTATTCGTATTTTATCAAATCCTGCACTGCATGGCGTTGCCATTTGGAAAGCGAGAAAATTGCCATCATGATTTTTATAAGTGTAACCAAATATCACATATATAGGTATAAGCATAAACTAGTTTGTGTACGCGTTTATCAATATGGTTTTAATTTATGATCTTTATTTGTCTTGTGTTGTCATGCTTAGGAAACGTATTTCTAAAAGAATAAAATAAGACATGCATTATTGGTTTAAATTGATATTGTTATGTTATTCCTAGGTAAAAAGCTCCACTAAGAGATACAATTTAAAAACATTTTGTAGCATTAAGGTTGCAATATAAAATGACAATTTATCGAATTTTACATTTTAAAAACTTTTTACAGTTTAGAGTTGCAATATGACGTGTCAATTTATCAAACTTCATTCTCTATAAAATCTATCCCAAAAATGCATACGTTACTGAGGATATGATACATCATTGATATAGCAACACTTAAGTATTCGAAATATATCGTAATGTATATCACTTTTGGAAACAATTTAAAACAAGCACCAATATTTTTGAAATTTTAATTTTCTTTATATTTTTTATCACATAATTTCTGAGTCTAACAGTTTGTGAATGATTTTATTAACTGACTGTTTCGTGATAGGGAAATAAGAAAGATTTAACTTGTTCAATACCTTGTAGTAAACGAATGTCATAGCGTTATGTTATCACTGCATCCTTAGAAGAGAGTTTTTGGATTACATGCCTGGTTAATTTGGCTATGGAGCTGATTTGTTTTTTTGCCTGTTTGGATAAAAAATTTGTTTCCAGATGTTGACGAAATTTTAATTCAATGTATATCTCTTATATGCTATCGAGGAATTGATATTCAACATCATAAATTTACGAGGAACAATACCACATGCACAAAAATTATGCGATGCCAGAATGCAATAAAACTCGAAATAAAGAGGCAACAGGCCTAAACTTACCTTTAATCTCTTTATTAACCACTTTGAAATTTTTCAACTATATGACTAAAGTACTGTAACTGTTTATGCCTGTTGCCTCCCCAGTTCTCTGATTTCTAACAAAATTTCTAAACACTCTGAAATTTGAATTCGATATATGTCTTTTTACGGAAGAATTACTCGCTGTTTGAAATTTTATATTATAGAGCAAAATTCTTAAATATTTCGAAATGTCAATCAAGAAAGTGCAGGGGAGCTTAGGAGATTTGTACCTTATTAAAAAGTTTTTTATGGCGGAATCAAAATCTTGAGTCTAAAAGAACAGGAAAAAGTTGTGTGTCTATTGCACAGTGTATATTAGCTGTGTGATATTCACCACTAGACAAGAACCTCTTAAATAGCATACGTAGGAAATAACTGAAATTTTTTCAAGGGTATAACAAAGCAATTTGGAGAATATCATACAAATTAAAGTGCTCCAGTGAAGGAAAGGAAATCTGAAAGGGAGAAGTTAAATTTAGAAGAGTTGTCTGAAGAAAAGAAAAATTGAAAATTTATATATATATATATATATATATATATATATACTATATACAGGTGGTTATCAAAATAATGGAAACACCTATCAATAATAGTGGTGTTTATGAAAGTGCTTCGAATTCCATAAAAAACATGTCTGACCACCGGTATTTTTTTATATAATATAGTTTATGTATTAGTCTACTGTCAGGTAGCAGTAATGACGCTAAAGGCATCGTGCTTTTGGGGGGAACAACGTAAAATGTCAAACCTTGAAGACCTTGCTAAAAGGGCAAATTGTTGGAGCTCGTTTAAATTGGAATATCTGGTACTGCAACTCCCAGGCTAATGGATGTTTTTCGAGCTATGGTATCGAAAGCAATAACGAGTTGGCCCACCTTTGGCGCGCAACACAGCTTCAACCCGCCTTGGCATGGATGCCACAAGTCCTTGGTAGATGGCCGGAGACAGATTGTACCAGATGTTTAAGCAACGGTCACGCAAATCCGAGATATTGCGAATTGGTGGTCTTTGAACTCTGAGCTGCCGTCCCATGACATCCCAAATGTGTTCTATCGGATTGAGATCCGGTGAGTTAGGCGGTCAGGACATTAACTGGAATTCAGCATCATGTTCCTGGAACCACTCCAACACAATTTTAGCCTTGTGACACGGGGCGTTGTCCTGTTGGAACATTCCATTTCCAGCTGGAAAAACAGAGGCTATGTAAGGGTGCAACTGGTCCGCAATGATGTTCAGATACCCTGTAGCATTCATGGTCTGCTCTACCACAACCACGGGTCCCAGAGACGCCCAAGAGAACGTCCCCCAAAGCATAATACCGCCACCACCGGCCTGTGTATGACCTACTGTACATTGAGGGAGCAACAGTTCGCCTGGAAGACGGCGTATCCTGACACGGCCATCGGCGTGATGAATGACAAACCGTGATTCATCTGACCAGGCAACTCTCTCCCACTGATCCATGGACCAGTCGCGATGTTCCCGGGCCCAGCGCAGGCGCAGTTGGCGATGACGCTTGGTCAGCAAAGGCACACGAGTGGGACGTTTGCTGCGTAGCCCCATATCCAACAGTGTCCGCTGAACAGTGTGCTGCGATACTATTCTACTTGGCCCTGCATTGTATTGGGCTGTCAGCTGAGCCACTGTCTGGCTCCGGTTTTGCTTCACCATGCGAGACAGTCTCCGACGACCTTTTTCTTTGATAGCGTGTGGACGTCCAACACCATGTCGTCTACTGCTTGTTTCACCGTCATTCATCCACTTTGCATAAGTGCTAACAAATGTAGGTCGTGAACAACCCACGAGTCGTGCAGTTTCGGAAATACTTGTTCCGAGCCTTCGAGCCATTACAATCTGCCCTCTATCAAAGTCGCTTAGATCCGCAGCCTTTCCCATCACACACAGAAGTAAGTGAAAGAATGATTCTTCAGACTCTCCAGCAGCAGTTAAATACCACTTCCACCTGATCACGTGCCTTCCACGTCATCCAGGCGAATTCATTGCAAAATGTTGGGGTGGTCATAATGTTTTGGCTCTTGAGTGTATATGAGATCCAGCATCCATGTAACAAATCTTTATAAAAAATGCGATCCCCTGCTGCTGAATTTTTGTATTAAAGCTTAATTACTTAGAAAGTCATGCAAAAATTTATAAACCTTATCTTATGATAAAATTATAAGTTTATCTTAAAGTAAATTAATATTATTCAAAATTGGTTGGTTTAAAGTATTGTTTGTGATGTATTAGTGGCTATTAAATGCAACTCTTAAAAACACTATGCAACATTAGCGTAATTTAAATATTTCGAAGGGATTACAATTATTAATTTGGACTGCATTTTCAGGAGAGAACATTTTGTGTTTGGAAAATCTGCTTTTTGACCTCTGTTACGAAGACACAATACACCTCTATAGGAATAGTGTTAAGGCCTGCTCACACTGCATTCGGAGCGTTGCGTTACGCTACTACGTTGGTTCCGAGATTGTTCACATGACATTCGATTGGTTTAAAGGATCACGTGGTCAATAAATTGAGCTTAGTGGTTGGTTAAAACTTTTAACGTGATGCTACGTAACGCTTCAGATTCAGTGTGAAAGAAGCCGTTATGCTTACAAAGCTTTTTTTTTCTTTCTTTGTAAATTTGCTTATTTATGCTTTTACTCGTATTTTGCTCTAAATCTTTAGGTGATAACATTTCCATATTCTATTGAAATTTAAAAAATAATTTTCTTATTTCCAAAATTACTAATCACAGAACGTTCTAATTCACAGATTCAAAGGTGGCAAAAGCAAAATACCACTTATTTGAAGAGGAAAAATAAGAGGAAAAAGCTTGGTTTAGATGATTTTAATTGTGTAAGTAATTAAATGATTTTTCTTACTGAAAAAAAACTCTAAAATTCAATTTTTTTAGTTAATTTGTTATGATCCGCATTTTTTGCTCTTCAGCTTACCCCTGAACAGCAGATTTTACTGCTTGAGAACATGCTGGACGAACCTGCCCTGAGTCAACACACGTTAAAAGATCTGGATAATTTTTTTACATTTTCTAGTTCAAATGCTGAGGTTAGTAACGCTTATGTTGTAACTTTTGTGTATATAACATTTTCGGCATTAATTACGATAAATATTTTCTATTTTATATAGTAATTAATATAACGAATGAAATTAATCTTTATTTAATGTGTAATCTTTAATGCCAGCAATTTATATGCCCTGATAATGCGATTGCAGTGTATGGGATTTTATAAATATAATATTTATTACTTAATATTTAGTAAACGTTATAATAGCTACATTTATATTCTTTTGTCATTTCAAAAATTTCGAATGGCATTTCCTAAATCTAGAATAACTTAATATTGCGTACATATAAAATAAAAGCACCAAAACTAGTGAGTTTTGAAATGGAAAGTGGCATAGCCTTAGAAAATCCCTAGATAGAGTATTGTATTTGCTTTTGAAGAGAATTCATGTAGATATTTCACTTTTCTTTTACGTTTTAACTCGTTTAGGTGCTTTTATTTTACAGAGTACTAATTTTGCTTTAATCTACAGAATTTCGAAGATTATTTCCCTTTTTCATTAGTTTTAGTGCTTGTGCTTTCATGAGCTTTTAACGGAAATTTTACCGTAATTTTCTTTTTCTAAAATCTTGCATATCTAACATATGTTGTAAGCTATCACTGCATAATTAACAAATGACTTTATAGAGAACCAAGCAATATTATTTATTAAATTTCTTTATATAACAATTTACTTTTCTTCGCAGTTAACAAGATAACTCAAACAGTTTGAGTGTGTATGCTCCACCTGTTTCTCTTTCTCAGAGACTTTTCTGACGACTGCTTTCGCATTTAATTAAATTTGTTGAAAATAGGGTGTCCAAAAAGTACCCCTTAGGTTATTTTTGTCAACTGATTTGCATTAGGAAGTGTGAGCTCTGCAACCAGATATAATAGAAGCATCTCAATTTATGATGGCACTTCTGTCTGTCTAAATAACACGAATTCCGGGGTTGAGTCTTAATTTAAAAACATGGTATATAAAAAGTCTTTTTATCTTGTAATTATTAGAAATAAGGTTGAAAATTTGAATGACATTTGAGCCGCTCGCTTGCCAAATCGGGTAAGTCCATAAAACAAAAAGTGGAGAAAGTGACTAAATAATATACATTGCTTGTTAAAATTTCTCTCAAAACAGAAATTCAAATAAACATTGTAGAAAGCATTATTGCAGATGCAGCTTTTATTGCACGACGTATAAAATCTATCAGATAGAATATCCTTGGAGTCATCGTCATTATTTATTACAATTTTTGCGTGAGTAAGGGAATGGCAAGTTAAAAAAAAAACATCCAATTTAGTCTTCAAATTATTTTTTTACTACAGAGAAAAAAAATTGAAATAATTGCTTAACAATTCACAAGTACTTACATCTGCAGCAGTTAGACTGTCCCTGACTCATTTTACTTTATTTGTCATGAAACAACACTAAACGATTGACCGTTATCATATTTTTTATGTGTATTTTTTATATGTATTTTCTTCTGTGTTTGAATGTCATTATTGCAGCGATTTACATTAGAGTATGGATTTAACTGGATTGGTTTCTGAAAAAAGTGACATATTATTCGATGGCCAAAATATAATAATAAAAAAAATTTACAAGATAAAAAGAACTTTTTATATGCCATGTTTTAAAATTTTCTGTTAAATCATAAAAACTTGACAATTCTATCTATTAATAAATACTTTTTAAAATTTTTTTTAATTATCCCATCAACTTGAAAGAAAATGAAGGTAATTGGAAGTTAACTTGCGTTTAACTTTTCGTTCCCGTTCCAGCCGATAGATGGCTGCACCAGTCTACAAAACAAAATTAACTGAAAATAATAAAAACATGAGAAAGATATGCTTAAAGATTTCTAAAAGTATTTTAAAAATGCATTGTCATCGTGTTCTGAGCTATTCTAAAAGTTTCAAATGTCTAGCTAATCGGGAAGTTAGTTAAAAATCGATTGCAAGATTTGTTCTGGACAAACACACACACAAACAAAAAAGAAAGCAAGTTAATAAAACATGGTAAAAATGGTGTCATTGAGTGATGTTAATCCTTATTGTTTGGAAAATTTGTTAAGAATGTAAAAAGTAAGGAGTCCATCTAAGTCTTTGACAGTAAAATTTCAAAATTTTCAAAAAGTGCACTTAACCGATTTGGCTTGTGAATGGCTCATTTATGGTTTGGGTTAAACGCTTTCCTGAATAACTGGTATATATCTTTTTTGTAGACCTTTTCCTAAAAATCTTTGTTTATTTTATTTCGTAAAAATTTTAAAATGGTTCTTTATTGCACATTTGTGATGATCATAAGTATTCTTTCTATTAAATTTAAAACTTCGTTCACACCCATGAACAAATTTTTCAAACCTGTAATGAAAAAAATATTGTTTGTGTACATTGACTTTAAGTTATAACAAAGGAAAAAGTCTGAGATCCACTTTTAGTACCCGAAGAAAATCTACATGCAAATAAGGAATGTTTTAAAGACTTTTAAAGAAAAGTGACTGTCAAAAAGTTTACTATAAACATGAATTGGTCTCCCCTAAATTTTATTGTGTACATGTCAAGCGATTTAAAATAAGTTATTAAACTGTATATTATTTTTTGACAATGAAAGTATTCTATCGCACTAACCCCTTTATTTATAACATTTTCAAATAGGTTCAGCATAGATGGTTTGAACTTGTTGTGAAGTACAAATACAAAAAAAGTTATGAAGATCTTCGAAAGTTTTTGACTGATCATTTGGTAAAGAATTTTTTTAACACTAGATACCTTTTAATACCTTAGATATCCATAGATACGCTAGATAATGCTTTTTAATACCTTAAAGTTTCTTTTAATCAAAAATCCCGATAACAATTTAAATAAGAATAAAAATAAAGGAGCGATGAGCAATATTTCACAGAGATACCTTACAAAAATTTTAGATACACCGTTTTAAAGGTAGCAAATCGTAAAAATTTTTATTCCAAGAAAAGATGGCTTCATGCACAACATGCGCGGACAGTGTAGCCTTAAAAAGCCCCAAATCTGTTGTACCTAGCAATGTCATAAATATAAAAACATGCAGTTCTCGTTATTTGTTTTTAAAAGCCTTAAAATATGTTTTATGCCTCAATGCAGTCAATGTAAAAAAATGCAGTTATCTTTATTTGATTTTAAAAGCCTTAAAATCTGTTGTCTATGGCAATGTAACAAATATAAAAACACGCAAATATCGTTTTTTGATTTTAAAAGCCTTAATATCTGTTTTACCTGATAATGTAATCAACATAAAAATATACATTTCCCGTTATTTGATTTCAAAAGCTCTGAAGTATGTACCAGCCTGGAAAATGTGATTTTTTTTTTGTAAATTTTGTGTCCTTCATCCCCTTTAATGGCTCAATAAATGTATAATCCATAATCACAATTATTATTTTGTCTGTATTTATGTATAACACAGGTCAACAGTGTTTTTGGTTCCGGGGTATTTGGAGCTGATTTCATATGAATTTGATGCCCTGAATTTAAATATGGCATTAGTTTTTGCCTAGGAGCTCAAATTTCTGAGATATAACATTTTGGTGAAATATACGTTACACTATTTTAAATTAAATCCATGGATCAAATTAAGAAACTAAACACGGAATTTTTTATTCTAATTATATTTTTTAAAAATGTCAAAGGAACATAAAAATCATAGAGAATATTGCAGTAGTACTTATGTAATTAGAAAGAGCAAGAAAGAGGAAAAAGTCATCGATGGAACCAACTAGTTACTGAACACTTCGGAAACTTCTGTCCCGTGACATTCTTGAACGTATTTTTGAACAGTCCCTTTTTAAACTCCAGCATTAATCTGCCATGTTGTGCGTATCCCATCGTTCTTGGTAGCGGTCCTCCATAGTTTTAATATCCTGGTGAAATCTTTCACCTTGTTCCTCACTGGTGTCTCCTAAATTTTCAGGAAAATGGTCTAAGTGGCTGTGTAAATAGAGCACCTTAATGCTCATGTTACACCCAAGGGATCTAAAGCTGTTTAGCATCTCGTTTACCAATTCAACATAGTTTTTTTTTTTTTTTTTAAATGCGGAGGCACTTGTCGCTACGACATTCGCCTATAATTCACCGCAGTTTTGCTGGCCACTTTATTATGGGGGCGCCATATAGGCGGACCAACATTGCCCCCTATGAAGGGACGACACAAACGGAGGCATTTTAGTGGCGCTTCGCCAGGATTCGATCCGAGCACCCTCAGCACCGAAAACCAGCGCGCTGTACCACAAGGCCGCCACGCCCCCCCCAATTCAACATAGTTTTCAGCTTTGCATTTGTCCAGAAAATTTCCGACAACTCCAACAAATTTAGTCCAGGCTTTTCGCTCAGCCTCATTCATGGAATTTACGAAGGCTGGATCCTTAATGAGTTGTCTTATTTGTGGGCCGTCAAATATTCCTGCTTTAATTTTTTCAGTACTCAACTTAGGCAATTTTGACCCTATATATGCAAAACATGATCCGTTCGTATGAAGATCCTTTACAAACTGCTTCATTAGGCCCAGCTTGATATGCATGGAGACGAGATGATTTTCTCTCGTCCAACTAAGGGGTCGTTAATAACATACTTTTACCCAACGTCCATGTTTTCTCTCTTAGGTCACTCTTTTCTAACCCAGTTGTGTGTTTTGTCTCTGCTATTCCAGAGACACAGGATGCAAGGATATTTGTTGTAGCCACTTTGCTGCTGTCCAAGGAAAAAGTTTACCATTTCTAAGTCCACACAAATCATCCATTGATGTTCATGTTACTTTATCTTCTCCAAGAACACAGTTATGGTGTCGTATTCTTCTTTCATTTTCATTGAGTGAGCAATTGGTATTGGACCATATTTGTTCCCATTGTGTAGAAGGACACATTTCAAACTTTGCTTTGAGCTGTCAATAAATAGGCGCCAATTACCAGGAAAATATTCAGAAAGACCCATTTTTCCCAAGAGGACAAATCACCCATACTTGAATGTATTGAATAGAAAAAAAATAATGATAGATAAGAGGATGCACAGTAAAACCTCGTTTATCCGGCTCTCGTTGATCCGGATCTCCGGATAATTCGGATCAGATTTGTAGACTTTTTATTTAATGCGCACATTAGATAATAATTTTTCACTATGATAGCAAGAACATAACCACAAGTACGCCAAATATTCGCTTTTTAGTTTGATTCAATGTACAGTTTCTGCACAGATTGTATGTTCTCGGATTTTGTACAATAAATTATGGTAATAATATATGTTTTGTTGAGTTTAAGAAAGCATTACTAGACTTACCAATTCTTTGTTAAGGCTGCTATGTACAAATCCTATTGGATTCGCTCACCTCAATGTTAACCTATGGAGAAAATTTGTCCACGGATTGCCGACTTGGAATCAAAGATTTTTTTTTTAAATTGTACTGCGTCGTAGAGAAAGAAATGTTACATTTGTGTACATTTTTCGTTTTTTTTAAAAAAATTAAATTAATATTTTAAAATTTAAATTATTCGGGAAAAAATCTGGTATAGTGTGTTTTAAACGCTCATAAATTGCTTCGGAGGACGAAATTTATAAAATGAATTCCGGCTTTGCAGAAAAATTCAGGCTATCTGATAATACCAATTTTATTTGATTCTCAGCATTTATGTACCTGTAAATAGGTGACAAAAATATATTTTAAATAAAAAATTTGGGAGAAGCGCTTAACCCCCCTATGGAGAGAGAACCATTACAATCCCACAAAATATCAATCCTAAGGGGGGTGGAATACTCGAACTGTCAACTGAACTCCTTCCACCACAAGAATCTGCAAGAAGAGGAAAAGGGAAATACGATTTTTTTCTTAGTACATAGCAGCCTTAAGAAATGATGTGAAAAGTTATTTTTATATTTTTTAATGTCTTGTAAATAATACTATGTAATTTTCTTACAAAACACAGTAACTCTTCTTAGTTAAGGATTTTGTATTGCTTATTACCGATATTACCCGGATTATCCGGATTTTCGATTGTCCGGATTGCCTATGGTCCCAATTAGTCCAGATAAACGAGGTTTTACTGTATCTAAAAAAGTAGAGCTGATAGAGAAAAACCGATTTCATATATAGTTACAGCGCCCCAAATATAGCTAAAATCAGTTCTAAAATCCTAGGCACAAAAAACTTTTTTTTTTCGTAGCCCTGTGCAATCTGCCATTTTATGCTCTAATTTATTGGTTACTGAATAACGTCGACCATGTTTATAGATGGATATACTCATTTGCTTTGTTAAAATATGGCATAGCTGTTTAAAATTTTACTCCGTACACACCCATTATCTAGCACGCGATAACACGATAACGATGAAATAACGATCATTAAGGCTGCTGTGTCATAACCCTGGTGGATTCGCTCGCCTCAATTTAAACCTATGGAGAAAATGTGTCCAAGGATTGCTGACTTGGATTGAAAGTTTTTTTTTTTTTAATTTAAATTGTACTCCATAATAGAGAAAGAAATTTTTCTCCTTGGGACTTTTTCGTTTTTTTTTTAATAATGCTGTTGACGTTAGTTTTTAAATTTTATAATCGATAATAAGCAGACTGTAATTCTACTAACAAACATTTATTAAATTCGTCAACACCTCAAAACAGAACACTACAAAAAACTTCATTATTGGATACAACTGTGGAACGCACCAAAACATCCGTCCACATCTTTTAATCACTTCTATTTTCACATTCTTTTTTCTACCATTTTCGGTAACTCCCAAGCAAAAGCTTGGCGAGCAGCCAATTCGCCAAATGGCGCAGAATCGCGCAAAAAAGGACGCCAACAAATGCATTTTAAAATTTAAATTATTCGGGGGAAAAATCTAGTATAGTGTATTTTAAACGCTCCCAAATTCCTCTGGTGGACGAAATTTATAAAATGAATCCTATTGCAAGGTGCAGAAAGGTTCAGGCTATCTGAAAGTGTCATTTTTATTGGATTATCAGTATTTATTTAGCTGTCAATTGCAAACATATTTTCTCCATATGTTAACATTGAGGTGAGTGAATCCAATAGGGTCAGTACACAGCAGCCTTAATCTTATATTTTTCTCGTTATATACTCTCAAATATTTTAAAATATTTTAAATTTTCCTTTACAGGCTATGGGCGTTTACTTATTCGGCGAGATGATCTTCTCTGATGACGCCTCCCTTCGCAACATGGCTGAAGAAACTTACGCTGCCATGAAAAATGAAATGGAACCTAATTACGTGTCCACCATTGATAATATGTTACAGGAAGTGGAATGACAGTTCTTTTGCGTTATGAACTTGTAGGCGCACTGACTCAGAGTTTGAATATTGATGTCTGCTGCTAGACAAACTTTTTGCATACCAATTAAACATGTATATACACCACATCATACTAAATTCTTTTCCCACGTTTCTTTATCACTTCTGCATGTAAAAAGTTTATTTATTTATTTTTTTGCTTTTCAAAGTTTTGAGGCATTGGATAAATATTTGTGATCGTGAAAAAATAAAAAAAGATTTCTATGTAAATATTTTTTTGGATTAATTTTTCTGTCAACAGTTTTCTATAACAATGACCAAATTTCAGCTCTCTAATACGTCGGTTACCCCTGATTGAATTATCCGCGCATTATAAAAGGTAAAAGCTCGAAATAGAATACGATTGAATGTCAGAAGGTTTCGTAAATAAAGGAATATAACAGATTCTTTTGAGGATAAAAGCCGAAAAATATATATCAATATATTCATTTTTATTTTGACACTATTCAAATCACTGTTAAGTTCATTGTAAACCATTTTTTACGATGGCGAGTGTTTTTTTATTGGGGGGGGGACGGAAAAATGGTGAATATTGATGTTTTCTGTGCACGGATATCAGAATTTCAGTGTAGACTAACTGTTGAGTGTTTCAAGCATTACTCCTTGGTACGTAGAAATGCTGAAAAGTACAGAATAATTTTTTTGGGGGTGTTCTTATTTTTTGACAATGAAGATTGAGGAAGATATTGAAAATATCATCAGAATTGCAAAAGAGAATTATTTCTGCTAATAAAGTCTAGTACAGTTTCAGAAGACTTTTTAAATCGAGAAGGAATAAATTTCTTCTTTATAATTATTATAGGATAGCAATTAATAATAGTATTATTACAGGAATTATACAGTGGAGTCCCGTTTATACGAAATGATTGGAACCGGACCCTTTTCGGGTTAACAAATTTCTCGGATTAAGCAAAATCATTCATAAAATAAATTTAAATTACATAATAGCGTGTGATGACATAAATATTACATATTACGTGTGATTACACAGTTTATTTTATAATGTCTGTCTAAACATAACGAAATCTCGGGGGGGGGGGGTGTCTCGAAATGGGTAATAAGAGAGCGGAACTCTGCCTAGTACAGTGGAGAGTAAGTTGTTCTAACAATACGTCATAGTGCTCGACAGTTGGATTTTAGACGATCAGCAGGTAGTTGAAATGGTTTTGAAAGAATCTGTCAACGTCTAAAGAGCTAGAGGAAGTCGGACCGTCAAATGACGAATGAGCTAAGATACCCCGGAGAGTTTGATAAGCACCATCCCTGTTATCCGGGTGCTAGTTTACACGGAGAATTGGGGTTTCAGTGAAGACTCTTGCAACCTTAGCATACTGTACGGCAGGGGTGTCAAACTCAAAGGCTACCTTGGGCCAAACAAACAAGGTTTAACTATAGGTGGGTCACAAAAAAAATCAGTATTAATAGAAACGTGGGTTTATTTACCTAATTACAGTATATTCAACATAAATATATGCATTTTGTTTAATAATAGCAAAAAAGAGTATCATTAAAAAAACATTTAGCGAATTCTTCCTATCTTATTATAATTCTGCGTCGTTATTTTATTATATATTATTGTGTGCCAATATATTGGCCGGGCCGCAAAAATGTTCGTCGCGGGCCGCGAATTTGACACCCCTGTTGTACAGGATTTCCTTAGTTCATTAAAATACTTAATCTTTTCTTTAATCCTTAATTTTTTTACAAATAATTTTGAAAAGTTCTGAAAATACCGTTTAAAAAAAAGTTTAGTCCTTGATTTTTTCTGGGCTTCCAAATGAGGTATTTCGAAGAAAAAGTGGTGATGAATTTCGATAATCTTAAACAAATGGAAAGTAAGAGTCATCAAAAAGTTCTTTTATTAGGAATAATTAAGTTCGTTAATTATTCCTTATTGTTTTGAGAAGTAATTTATTTGTTGTTAGGAAAAAATTCTTCCATGACTCTATTTTATGTTTGCTCACGATTATCCAAACTTACTATCTTTTTTGAATTCAGAAAAACATTGAACTGAAATATTTAATTAAATGATCTCAAAATGAACTGAAACAACACTGAACCTCGGTTCAGTGTTTAAATGAGCTTCAATTTTTCATAGGCATTGACCAATAGGAGAACAAACGGGTCACGACTACCCTGGGGAACAAGCAAAAGAAAAATAAGTACAGAGAAAAGTAGGAAAATAACCAGAGGAAGAAAGTATTGAAATTTACCGATAAAGCACGGAACGTGTTAAACTACACTTTAATCAATATCAAATACAGTAACCACCGCTTATAGTGATCAGTGGTTATAAGAATCAACCGTTTATAAGAATCAATATCGCGAAAGCAAAAACAGATGTATTATTTCCATGTTAAAATTTTCGCTTTAAAGAATCAATCCACCGGTTTTAAGAATCAGTTTACACTCTTCGCTTTCCTTTTATTTTTCCAAAAAAGCCACTTAAACCGTCAAAAGGCACGAAGTTCTTTCTTTTTTTTAAAAGAAAGATTGATAAGATGGGATGGAATATAGTCGTAAAATTCATCCCTTTCTTTGTTAGACATAACATAATAGTTTCCCCTTAAAAGTTTTATCACAACACTGTCCTATTAGCTTGACCCAGGGGCAACTTTACCCATCCGGGTCCGATTTCACTTTTCTCCACTGAGAAACAAAAATAGGGACTCTTTTTTTTGCCACATCTTGGTTGTGGCTTTCTGGACCCTGAAACACATAAATCTTCGGCGAAGTGTCCACTATCACTTTGGCAAACGTGACGTTAGTAGATTCAGCACGTTATCAAACCGTGAAACGTAAGCTAGAGGGTGAATCTTCGTTTGAGACTATTAGTATTGAAAGAGTATTGAAACAGCCTCCTGAAAACTTCATTACGTCAAAATACCATAGAAAACTTTTTCTTGCACCCTTCCTGTAGTTTAAACATTAAAAACTGTTAAGCAGGTATGTTGTAACAAATATTGGATTTTTTTCTTCTCTTACTATAATCATGTGTATCTACTTATAGGTCTAGAAAATAAGTTGTGTTTTTAAAATTATAAAAAATAATTTTAATAAAAGATAATTAACGTAAATTAAAGAGTATTTTACAGTAATTTATCTAATATATGTATGTATAGGTATGTGTGTTCCTGTCCAAAAGCCTAAATTTCGGCTATAAGAATCAACCACTTATAAGAATCAAAAACAGTAATAATAAACGTGATTCTTATAAGCGGAAATCACTGTATTTCAATCGAGCTTTCCAACAGGCGATAAGAAAAAAACGAACCATTTTCTAAACGGTTCTAAAATCACCTTTGAATTCCCGAAAATCTATTGAAACATATCTTTTTTTTTTCGTTATTATGGAAATTATACAATGGGTTTTCGGTGCAACAAATGCAAAGACTGCGGAGCGATATTTTTTCCCGTTCGATATTGAGCGATTGAAATGCCTTCGTTGTAAATGCATACAGTTTCTCGGATGATTCCAAAAATTTGAATTCTGCCTGTCCCGTCAAATCCCCTGATACGTTATCTAGACCAAAAGAATGCTTCTGCGTGTATTACCTGGGACACACTGCATTACTCCCGTATAGTATGAATGGATCTTTTCCTTTTTTTTAGCGTCTTACATAAGTAACTTAGAATAAAACGAAACTCGGTTATTTTCGTGAAAGGGTTTTTTTTATACTTTTTTTTTCACTTTTTCTTCGCGCAGTGGCATTTTTGACTGGAGTAAACAGAAAAGAAACAAATGCATTGACATTTCCGATATTTACACTTGTTTTTTTTCTCAGGTATAAAATATTTGATGTTACGTATAATGATATGTAGGAATACGACTGGTAAAAGAATGAATGAAAATATTAACTTGTTCTTTTTTTATTTTCAAATTGTTTCCGAAGCCGCTTTGAGGACACGAAACTGTTTTAGTGCAAAATGAAATCTCGGACAGCTGGTATACCCGTAGAAGATGAGTTATACAATGTTCCTTCTTTTCCATAAGTTAACGGAGTTACCACACTTTTATTTATTCATTCCAGTCAGTACAGGAATTAGGTCCAGGGCCCGACTTAGCCTAATTGGGGCCCGGGGCAAAAACTTCTTTGGGGGCCCCCCTCTGCTTCACTACTTCAGTAATGAAGAACTTAATGCTTAATACTAAACTTTCTATTCGATTTGGGGCCCCCCTCTGATGTAGGGGCCCGGGGCAACTGCCCCGTATGCCCCTGCCTTAGTCAGGCTCTGATTAGGTCTAGGCCATCTAGGCCGTGGTCTAGATACCGCAAGCTCGGAATAAAACATTATTTTGCCTTGTGATTTTTTTAACTTATCTAAAAATTTTATCAATATAATAATAATATATAATCTATATATTTAAGTTGCTAAGCCGACTTTTTGGGCAGTCCGTGAGAGAAAACTACTGCATCAATTTACTTCATTTTGGTCTTAAACAAAAGACTGTAATCTGTAGATTTTTCAAATTTGGTTTTTGTAACCGCAGTTTCAATTAATCAGCGATAATTTACAATTGAAAATTGATTTCTGCGCATGCTCAGTGGCATGCTTAAATCTGTCTTTAGAAACTGACTGTTTCTGCGCATGCTCAGTGACACGTTTTAATGATAAACATATTTATTTCGAGGAGTCTCTCTCTGCCATTTTTATGATAATTATGTTTGTGAAATATAAGATTAAACCTGATGGAAATTGTTTAATTAGCGATAATTTACAATTTAAAAAAAATTGCTTTCTGCGCATGCTCAGTGACATTTTTAAATCTGGCTTTAGACACTAAACACGAGGCTGCTTAAACACATTCATTTTTTTCTGCACATTTTTATGATTTTCTACATTTGGAAATGATGTGTTGAGTATAATTTGTGTATTAGTACATTTATTTACTATCTAGCCGTCATGTTTTGACGGGTACCAACTAGTTAATTATAATTTTATAAAAATTTTTTTTCAGATAGTCTCTTCTAACGAAACTACCGCGGGTTATTAACGTAGGATTACTTATCGTTGCTTATCTCTTTTCTATGTATATATGTATCTACATATAAGTACGTATGTATATATATATATACACATATATGTATGTCAAAATTTTGACGCATCTTCGTACTTTTCTGTTTAACTTGTTCAAGGGATAGACTGAGTTTGTCACGCTGCCAAAATTGCAACTCGCGAGGACGGACGGACGGACGGACGGTTTTAGCGTCTGAAATTTTCCTTTCCGGAGGACCATTATGGAGGAACGTAATCCTACGTTAAAAAGTTTGACTTTGTTTTAAAATAAAAATAATGAAAGTTATTTAATAAATAATGAGAGTAATACAGGGAAACTTCTCTAGATGGCTACCCCTATTCAACAGCCGCCTCTCTAAACGGCCATATTTTGTAGAGAACCCATTAAAGACTCTATAGAGCCAACGATATGGAAGAAACCCCTTTTCGACGGCCGCAACTGAAAACGGACTCTGTTTTCGGATCCGTTACTGGCCGCCATACAAAAGTTTCATTGCATTTATGATGAATTTTATTTACAACATAACAAGGCGAGAGTTGGACCGAGGTGTAATCATATTAGTTCGTAAATTAAATTTTACACAAAAAGGCAGGGATAGTAGAGTAGCCAGTGGTTCTATTGCGCCTTATATAGTATAATATAATACGTTAACAGTATAAATACAGTATGATAACACTTCAACAATATATGTTTTCAGGTAAATGGTAAACATACATGATTAATGGGTTATCCCGTAGATGGTAAAAATTTTACGTCTGTGAAGTTGGCCCCCCGACATTGAGATATCCAAATTTTAAAAACGGCATTCGTTTGAGCGTCGTTTGAGCGTGTTTGAGCGCCAAAAATTTTCGTTTGAGCGCAATTTTTAAAAAAGTTATGAGCATTTCATTTTTTGGCGGGAAAAACACCTAGCCCCCCCGACATTGAGATATTTAAATTTTGAAAACAGCATTCGTTTGAGCGTCGTTTGAGCGTGTTTGAGCGCCAAAAATTTTCGTTTGAGCGCAATTTTTAAAAGAGTTATGAGCATTTCTTTTTTTGGCGGGAAAAACACCTAGCCCTCCCCTCCCCTCACATTGAGATATTCAGAGAACGGGAAAAACAGAGCGGCATGAAATTTCGTGTCGGGGAAATGCCGAAAAAAAGGGGGGGGGGGGGAAATTAGGTGTCTGCGAAACGGAAGGGACACCTCCAAATATGACGGGTCCCATGGATAAGACATTGAAAGAGGCGCCAAAATGAGGCAGAGTAAAAATACGAAATTATCAACAAATAACGATAAAATATAACAGTAACTAATAATAGCATGCCCTTAATGAGTGCCCTTAATGAGATTAAATTTGTCGAGTTAATTAAGGCTGTCCCTCAGAGTATTAAGGTGCAACTATTAAGTGAAAACATAAAATGTTTCCAGGCTGCAGTTGATAGAGCTGATACTTTGCAGCAATTAGAATCTTACAGCACTTCAACCCAGTCTGTGGGTAGTGCTTTACAGTTGCAAGAGCTGCTCGCTGAAATTCAAGTTATCAAAGAACAGCTCAATTCACTGAATATGACTAAGAACCAAATAAATGCTATTCAATCATCCTCGACTTTGTCATGTGACACTGAATGCAATGAATATGTGCAAACACCTTGTTCTTCAAATGTGACCAGACAAAAGGTTTCAAAGACTGTCTGTCAATATTGCTATAAGACAGGTCACACTTTTGCAAAATGCTATAAGTTTCAAAAGGATTTTCGTAGGGAGCAGTCATCTTCTGGTCCAAATAATAGAAGCAGACAGTTAAATAACTCTGCTAGGCTGAACTCACACACTGTGAGGAACTCGAATCTAAATCCTGAGGCCTCTTCCTTTGTTTATGATTCTTCTAACCCTGCAGTGAGACAATCTAATGCTGATATACCTTCGTCCCTCCAACTTTGTTCATCAGCCAATGTTAATAGTCCTAATTATGACCTGTATATTCCTAATTATGTCAATCATAGTGATTTGGTACAACAGTGCTCAAATTTTTCTATAAATAGTAGAGGTACTGATAATCTTAATGTGCAGTGTAATAATAATGTTCAACAAAGTTTTTCTTCTGTTGGTTGTCAAACTTCTGCTGCTATCAAAATTATGAACTCCACTGCTACTCAGTGTGAGATCCCTGTTAATGATAATGCATTGCAGGCTAATAGCAAAATTGTCATCGAAAGGATATGCAGTGCTCAAACTTCTGCTAAATTACCTATGGTTAATATAAAATTTCCTCAAACAACTATTATTGGATTAATTGACACAGGTTCTTCTATCTCTTTGCTCGACCAGTCATTTTTCCACATGAACAAACAATCTCTTAACTATAAAAACATTTCTAGACAGGTGTCTATATCCACCATCAACTCTTCTGTCAATTTCTCTTCATGTATCAATTTATCTTTCAAACTTGAGAAGAAATTCTTCAAACATCCATTTTTTGTTACAAATTTGAATGATAAGTCTTTTTCTGCCATAATTGGTTATGATTTTCTTACTAAGTTTCATGTGGATATTTCAAATTCGCAAGCTTCCATCACATTTGATGATATGGTCATTCCTTTTATTGATTCTGAAAATCAAGGTGTACATTCTCATGTTGTTGTAAATGCTCAGAATGCTACTCTTGTGTCTAAAACTATAATCAAACCAAATTCTTCTTCCTTTGTTAAAATCAGTGCTCCAATAATCAATTCAAATTCTGATTTATTCTTTGAACCTGTTGTTAAAAATCCAAATCTTTTAGTTCATCCATCCATTATTGCAAATAATATATCTGTTGATGAGCAACCAGATTCTATAAGTGATAATAGTTCAACTCCTGCTACTCAACAATCCTCTAAAGTGATTAAGTCATTTATTTTAATTGAAAATTTATCCAATAAGCCAGTTCATGTAAACAAAAATGCTGTGTTGGGTCATGTGTCTTCTTTAGATGAGCAGTTATCTGTTTCTCATGCTCGAACTACCTCAGTCAGTGAATCTGTAAATCTTATTACTGCATCTCCTGAAATATTAAATTTAAGAAAGTCAGAATTTAATCTTAATGACTTTAAACTTTCCCATTTGAATCTTGGAGAAATTTCTCAAATGTCACAACTGTTGAGCAATTATGCCACAGCTTTTTCTTCGTCGTCTAAGTCTTTAGGACACACTGATCGTGTGATTCCAAATTTGAATTTTGATCATGACTTCCCTCTTAAGACTCTTCCATTTCCCATTCCCCAGTCTTTGCAAGCTGAGACTAAAAAGCAAATCGATGAACTTGTGGAGGCAGGTATCATTGAAAGAACAATTTCTGATTGGGCTTGCCCAATATTGCTTGTTAAAAAGAAGCAATTAAACTCTTCTGCTCCACAAAAGTTCAGACTTGCTTTGGATCTACGTCTCATTAATCAGATAATTAAGAATTCATCTTATCCTTTACCTAAGATTAATGACATTATCTCTAATATAGCTCAATATCGCTACTTCACCACCTTGGACTTAAAAAGTGCTTACCATCAAATTGACTTACCTGAAAAATTTCAAGACCGCCTGAGTTTCACTTCCATGTGGGGTCAGTTTAAATATAAACGTTTAGTTTTTGGACTGCGTAGTGCAGCATCCTTTTTCCAAGCTCTAGTCGATACTCTCATTGAGGAAACCAATGAGTTGGGTATCTTTGCTTATCAAGATGACATTGTCATCTGTGCGAATTCCTTTCAAGAGTCTTGTCAGAAATTAAAAGCTCTTCTTTCTGTTTTTACCAAAAATAATATTACTGCTTATCCTCCAAAGTGTTCATTCCATCAAACTGAAGTAGACTACCTAGGTTTTAAAGTGTCGCAGAACACTATAAGTCCAATTTCTTCTAACATCATAAAGGTGACTTCATTTCCAACTCCAAAAACTAAAAAACAGTTGAAACGTTTCCTAGGTGTTTGTAATTATTATAGACATTTAATTCCACGTTTTTCTAATTTGGTTGCCCCTCTGGTTTCAATGACTTCTATGTCTGTACCTTTTAATTGGACTGATGAAGCTTCTAATGCATTTCAGGCACTACAAAAGATTTTCTTTTCTTCGCCTTTTATCAGGCAACCTAATTTTGATAACACTTTTTATGTTAATACTGATGCTTCCAAAGAAGCAATTTCTGCAGTGCTATTACAAGACTTTGATGGTCAGCTATTACCTGTCTCTTACTTTAGTAAATCATTAAATAAAGCTGAGAGGAATTATCCTGCTCTCAAATTAGAACTCATGGCTATAGCAAAAGGTGTGCAATCCTTCAAACAGTACTTGTATAATAGAGAATTTTTTGTTTTATCAGATAGTAAACCTCTTATGCACTATAAGAAAACAACTTCTCCTGCATCCATCACCACAAGATGGTTAATGTCTCTATCTGAATATTCCTTTAAATTTATTCATGTCAGTGGAACTTCTAATGTGTTACCAGATTATTTTTCTCGCACACCTAATGTTATAACCCAAGACCTTAATACCAATGCTAATTTAATTAATTCAAAGCAAATTTTACCTGTAGTTACTTTGGATTCTGAGGAACCTGCTCAGTATGATAAAGTACTTAATAATAATAATAGTAATATGTTGTATGATAATAGTGATTCTATAGAGGTAGATAATTCACCTCATAAGGTATCTCATGTAAATGCTAGAGATAATGTCAACAGCAATAACACTTGTATTTCTACTCATGTTGTAAAGCCTAGTTCTTGCTCTAACTCATATTTTTCTGTACCTGATAATACCCATGCTAAGGTAATTAATTGTACTTCTGCTCTGACCCACAATAGTAATGTTCATATTAAACCTAATTTGCCTCCCTTTGCTGCCTCCTCCCACTCCTCCACCACTCCTCAGGATGTAAACACACACAGTTCAATCTCTAAGTGTGAAGCTGCAAAGCAGCTACAAAAGATATTCACCATCATAACGTCAGAAGTTGCTGACCCAGAGAATGAAATCTCTTCAGCAACAATCTTGAAGGAACTGCTCAGGGATGAGGATTTGTCCCAGCTTTTCAACAAAGTAATCAACAGGGCGAAGGATGTGCCCAAGAACTTTTTTGTTCACCCAGAGTCAAACTTATTATTTTACGCTGGAAAGAAGGGTGTATTGAGAGAAGAGTACATTGTGTTACCGTCAGCTCTCAGGCCAAAGGCACTTCGCTTGGCCCATTTGTCCCACTTTGGGTTGAAGAAGACGTACGAGGCCCTCGCCAAAAGGTATTGGTGGCGAGGGGCATACATGGATTGTGCAAATTATGTTGCCTCATGTAAAGAATGTTTAATCCACAAAAAAAGAAGAGTGGCGGTTGCTCCAGTCCAGTCTGCACCACTTCCTACTGCACCAGGCCAACTTGTATCACTTGATCTTGTTGGTCCCTTCCGCAATGGTCACTCGGTCCTCACCATAATTGACCACTTCAGTCGCTTTTTGGTCCTAGAGGACATGCCGTCAACCACAGCTGACAGAGTAACCAAGGCTATATTTAGGTACATTGCCATGTTTGGCAGACCAAGCCATATTCTTACTGATCTTGGCCCACAATTTACCTCTGTGGTATTCAAAAGGCTATTGGATATGGCTGGAATCAGATTGGCACACTCTTCACCTGGCCATCCTGAGGCAAATGGAGTCTCTGAAAGGATTAATGCCTCTATCAAGTCGTCGATCTCAACTTTGCAAGCCCAAGGTGTACCATTTGACACAGCCATCCTAATACATGCCTCACTATACAACTCTACCATCCACTCTACCACAGGTCACTCCCCTGCAGTCGTCCATTTTGGAAGAGCTTTAGCGCTCTTAACTGATTCTGAGAGATTCTTTGATGACTTTCCTCATCTTGACAAAGGGTCCCTCATTGATAATATTATGGCACAAACTAAAGCCATTTGGTCACTGTGTTTCAACAATACATCCATGAGTCAAGCAAACTCTCACAGGAAGCTCAATAGAGCAAGAAGAGACACAAGGCTAAAGGAGGGTGACATTGTGTATGTAAAATATAAAACTCACTTCAACCAATTTCTCAAGGGACCATTCTTAATTGAGAAATTCCGCTCAAATGTGACTGTGGTCATTCGACCACTGGAAGATAGAATATCACAGGCTTCGCTCATCCATGTGAACAGGCTGATAAAGGCCCCAGCTCGTAAAGGGCATTTATTAGAGAAGCAGACGAATCCATCTCCCACTACTAATGATTCTGTGTGCCCTAGTTCTTTTCATCCAGTTGCCCAGATGCCTGTTCCAGTGTCCAATCCTTCAGATCCAGTGCTGGACTCCAGTCATTCAAGGGTTCCAGAGGATGACTATTCCATGGATGCCACTGAGGGGTACTTTCCTGATGGAGAACTGTTTCCTCCTGCTCCAGACGATGAGTTCCAGGTCCCAGAAGCAAGTCTAGCAGACGAGCAGTTGTCATTCCACCACCCATCCATGCTGCTTGAAACTCCTCAGCTCCAGATAGAATCGACTGAAATCCAGGATCCAGTTGGTCTCTCCCATGCCAGTCCTCCACCGCCAGAAACAACAGACCCCGAGATACCAGAAATTCCTACTGCAGTGAAGAAGCCCTGCCCCTACAACCTCAGGCCGAGGAAATAGAGTTCTGGGAAAGATGTTTGCGCGCACATCTTCTCCAGTTGATGGACAACCCAGCGATTGGCACGTCCAACTCTTCTTCTGCCAGTCTTCCTGTATGGACTAGGACTCTTGCTGCATATGGTATACCTCTGTATCTTTTTAAAGTTTTTAATATCGGTGAAGTTACTCCATTCATAATATATCTGTTAATTATGCACAACCTTGTCTTTAACCTCTATAAGCTGATAAAAGTATTCACTCTTAATTCTAAAGTTCTGTTGTTATTGAGTCTACCAATAGTAGAAAAGTAAAATGCTAAATTAACCACTTTGTTGATATAAAATATAATAATAGGCAATTAAAATCATTTGGTTCTCCCATATACCATTGTAAATAGCCTAGCAATAGTTAATATTAAGTTTTGTTTCACACTTTGCCTGAATTGCAGGAAACATCATCTGATATCAGCTATCAGTTTGTTTTCATTTGCGAGTTTCCTTGAATATGTTCTTTTTTTGTACCTTATGTACAACCTGTGATATTTTAATCATCCAAAAGTTTCTCGATTTTGTCATTTGAGAAATGAAGCCAAGTTTTTATTGCACAAGGCAATTTTTTTCCATTTCTCAGAAATAAGTCCTCACATTTTTGTAAATATATGTATTGTATTAACTTATTCTTTTGTGTATTTTTTATGGGTGACCAGCTTTCCAGAAAAGTATTGAATCCTGTTATGTACTGTATACAGGTTTGAAGGTTCTCGACCTCAACATGGTCACTATCTCCTGCAGTTGTACATCACCTGCTGCATATAGGTGAAGTTTTTATAAGTTTAATATTGGATATAACTCACCTGTTAGCTTTGTGAAGTGGGTAATGCATCAACTGTTTCTTGTATATAATCATGTATTTTTGTGTTATATTGTATATTTGTTTGTGAATAATGTTATTATAGTGTCCTACAATTTATGATTTTAGGGTATATACTCGCCATAATGTATATCCCAACACAAATTTTGCACTTGTTTTTTTAAGTTTGTATGCACATTTGTTTTTACTGTTTGTAATATGCATGGTACAGTGTGATACACTGTGTTACAAGTTATGTTCTTTA
Source organism: Dolomedes plantarius (assembly GCA_907164885.2). Lineage (NCBI taxonomy): Eukaryota > Metazoa > Arthropoda > Arachnida > Araneae > Dolomedidae > Dolomedes > Dolomedes plantarius. The sequence goes on along the minus strand of OU015496.1, from coordinate 199,284,040 downwards.
TCCAGGGTGTCTCTAAGCTTTTTGCATAGTAATGACTCTTGTGTATGACACCATGCTCTCTGTCACAATGTTGACTGTTATTAGTGCTGACACTTTGCCTATCTAAGACACATAATTTTTGCATTTGACATTAATCACTTTTCAATGTAACTGTAATTTTTTCTAAGTGAATTTTTACAGTGTTGTTTTTTGTGTTTTTTTCTTTGTTTTTTCAATGGCTGGCCAGCCGACGTGAAGTGTTTAATGTTCTTTTTTACAATGTACATACCCTGTGTAATGTTATAGTCATTTAATCAAAATTAGGAGCAAAATTTTGTTCCTCATTTAGGATCTCAAATGTGTACCTTTGTAAACTAGACTCAATATGAGCTGTAACAAAGTTTTTCCTCATTTAGGATCTCCAATGTACACCATTGTAAATTAGACTCAATATGAGCATTAATGAATATTTTTCCCTCATCTAGGGTCTTCAATGTAATACATTGTAATGCACTGGTGTAATCACATTTTTCCAAAGGATCTTAAATGTAACTTTTTGTAAGCCTGCCAGCTCCCACTCCTAGCACATTGTTAATTCTAACTCAGCTCTCTTTGGGAAATTTTCCCTCATTTGTTTTTTTTCTTCACTTGGTGAAGGGGGAGAGTGTTATAAAGACTCATGGAGTATATCTATTAATATTCAGGTCTTTATAACTGTCTCTCATAACTGCCATACATTGGCAGAAAAGAAAAATGATTTATTGCCAAAAAAGGCGATGCACGCCAAATCTGGTGTATTGAGCCTGTATTGCGCAGGCGCGAAGTACAGCTTGGCGCATGTCAGGCTAGCTTCGAAAAGTAGCGGGAGACAGCCCTTGGACGTGTAGGAGGTTGGTGACCTTTTGGGAGCGTGTGTTGATAATCGAGAGTGGGGGTGCGTGGCATGGCCTAGTATAAGTATTTACCTTTTTATTATGTTTTATTGAATAAATTAGTTATTTGCTCCTTAAACCCCTTGTCAGTAATTTAATTTACTGTTGTAGATAATTGTTTCCTAGGTATGAATAATTTGAGTATTGTAATATGCTTAGCACGTGGGTCAGACTATATGTAGGGTTAAGTATTTTCTTGCTAAGCTAAGTGCTGTTAACCTAAAGTAAATATTCTACTTAATCCATGTTACCTGAGACAACCTATCTGGGTTATCTTTCATGTCGCTTTGTTACTTGAAATTAATTCTGCAACTTAATACACAACGCATTTCATGTTTCACCTTTTTGACTGGCTTAACTATTCGCTAATTTGCTACCACTTGTTCCGATACGGCTTCCCATTTTGGAGTCGTAATTCTCGGCTTCACAACAAATAGTTTCAAACTTTTTGATATAGTTTAGGCCTCAGACAACAGTGTTTAATGCATTTATGAAATTTTTCAATACATTCAAAAATCCATTGATTCGTTCTTAATATTTCTTATACTTTAAAAAAGATGAACTTGAAAGAAAGTTTTCGTATCTCTGTCCTGTATATATTTACTTACCTTTTTCTTTTTCCCTATATATATACCTAAAACTAAATACCCGTGCTTCACAACAGAATACATTACTACCACCAATCATGTAATCGGGTTCCATTAATTTAAATTAACTTCAGTAGTAAAGTGTTGTCATGTCTTTTGAGGAGTTAACCCTATAATTTAACGACGATCCAACATTAAATAAGGGTTTTTAGATTTATATTTATTTCCTAATTTTGGGGGCCTTATGGCCCTTCTGGATTTTTTAGCTTTCTTAGTACCTAGGGCTTTAGATGAACCACTATGCAAAATTTCAGCTTCTTAGGTCTTATGGTTCCAGAGATACAGTGATCAGTCAGTCCGTGTTTAATTTTGAGGGTCCCTTTTCACATACTAAAAGTGTAGATTTTTTAAAAAATATTTCTTAAATGTTATTGTTAGGGAGAGCGGAAGTGCATCCACTATACAAATTTTCAACTTCCTAGAACTCATGGTTCGAGAGATACGGTGATCAGTGAGTGAGTGGTATTTGGATTTTATATACAGGGTGTCCGGGCTAAAAGTATTTTTTATATAGAGAATGAAAAACGCTACCCAAGGACTCTTTAAATCTTCAAATTCCAATAAATACATCAAGAAAAATATAGGAGCAGTAAAATTACGGCAAGAATTCTGTCAGCTGTAAATTACTTTCAACTACGTAATGCAATTGCTTGATGCACTTCCATAATTTTAACTTTTACAACTTTCTAACACTGTAACACAATTATTGTAAATATGGTAAAAGCAAAGATTATTTTAATGAGGAAGGATATGTCAAACTGTCTGCCAGACCATAAATGTAGTGCCAGTGACGTCTAGTTAACTGTACCTTTTCTAAACACTATATAAACGCCGGTAAGTTTATCGCAATATTCTGTTGATTACATTTCTTTTCTTATATTGACTATTTTTATTTAGCAACTGATTGCACTCACATAGTTATCTTATACAATGTTTGACCAGAAATCTTATGGTATATTTTGGATTTTAAAATTATATTTTTTCCTTCGATACATATACATATCGAACTATTAGATTTATGAATCTAAACTATACAAATATCAAAATATTAACTTTATTTACCTAAAATATATAAATATAAAAATATTACAATTTAAGATAGAAGATGATTAATGTAAAATAAATTAGCCACTTTTGAACAAAAATGACTGACTATCAGCAGTGCTGAAATGCATCAATTTACAAAATTCCTCATAACCAATTCTGAATATATATACATAAATAAATTGCTTAAAACACAAAAACAATAATCGTAACCATCTCTACTTTATAAACACATTATGAAAGTGCTATACGCACATAAATGATTAGAAAAATAAAACTGTGATTGCCGTGACACTCAAAATATGTATTTACAAAAATTAAGTATAAAACTTGATGGACACTTGAATACTACAGTAAAGTATAACTGCATTAAGAATCCCAATTTCAGAATTATAATATACAATAAATAAAATGTTTTGTTTCTCGTATAGAACGGAGCAAAAGATTAACATTATAATAGAATTATTAAGAGTTTGCATAAGTTACATATCATGAATTATCGTAAAAAGTTAAATATGGTAATTACAGTGGCGTAGCGAGCATAACTGGCGCCCGGGGCACATTAACTTTTTGGCGCCCCTCGTGGTCTTGGGGACCAAAGGGTCCAATGGTCTTAGGTTGCATTTGGCGCCCCTCTGCAAGTGGCGCCCGGGGCATGATAGACCACCTTGCCCCCCTCTCGCTACGCCACTGGGTAATTAAAATATTCCACATTGAAGTCAGGTAATTAAAAACAAATGGTTCCAATAGTTAGTTGATCGTTAAAACGTTTCCAATTTTAAGATTATGTTGACAGCAAATATAGCTCAAACACGCTCAAACGAATGCCGTTTTCAAAAATCGAATATCTCAATGTTGGGGGGGGGGGGGGGCTAGGAGTTTTTGCCCGCTAAAAATTAAAATGCTCGTAACTCTTTTACAAATGGCACTCAAACGAAAATTTTTGGCTCTCAAACAAGCTGAAATGAATGCCGTTCTCAAAATTTGAATATCTCTTAGGTCCTAGGTACTAAGAAAGCTAAAAAATCCAGAAGGGTCATAAGGCTCCCAAAATTAAGAAATAAATATAAATCTAAAAACCCTTATTTAATGTTGGATCGTCATTAAATTATAGGGTTAACTCCTCAAAAGAAATGACAACACTTTACTACTGAAGTTAATTTAAATTAATGGAACCTGATTACATGATTGGTGGTAGTAATGTATTCTGTTGTGAAGCACGGGTATTTAGTTTTAGGTATATATATAGGGAAAGAGAAAAAGGTAAGTAAATATATACAGGACAGAGATACGAAAACTTTCTTTCAAGTTCATCTTTTTTAAAGTATAAGAAATATTAAGAACGAATCAATGGATTTTTGAATGTATTGAAAAATTTCATAAATGCATTAAACACTGTTGTCTGAGGCCTGCCTAAACTATATCAACTAGTTTGAAACTATTTGCTATTATTAGTTACTATTATATTTTATCGTTATTTGTTGATAATTTCGTATTTTTACTCTGCCTCATTTTGGCGCCTCTTTCAATGTCTTATCCATGGGACCCGCCATATTTGGAGGTGTCCCTTCCGTTTCGCAGACACCTAATTCCCCCCCCCCTTTTTTTCGCCATTTCCCCGACACGAAATTTCATGCCGCTCTGTTTTTCCCGTTCTCTGAATATCTCAATGTGAGGGGAGGGGAGGGCTAGGTGTTTTTCCCGCCAAAAAAAGAAATGCTCATAACTCTTTTAAAAATGGCGCTCAAACGAAAATTTTTGGCGCTCAAACACGCTCAAACGACGCTCAAACGAATGCCGTTTTCAAAATTTAAATATCTCAATGTCGGGGGGGCTAGGTGTTTTTCCCGCCAAAAAATGAAATGCTCATAACTTTTTTAAAAATTGCGCTCAAACGAAAATTTTTGGCGCTCAAACACGCTCAAACGACGCTCAAACGAATGCCGTTTTCAAAATTTAAATATCTCAATGTCGGGGGGGCTAGGTGTTTTTCCCGCCAAAAAATGAAATGCTCATAACTTTTTTAAAAATTGCGCTCAAACGAAAATTTTTGGCGCTCAAACACGCTCAAACGACGCTCAAACGAATGCCGTTTTCAAAATTTAAATATCTCAATGTCGGGGGGGCTAGGTCTTTTTTCCCCCCAAAAAATGAAATGCTCATAACTTTTTTAAAAATTGCGCTCAAACGAAAATTTTTGGCGCTCAAACACGCTCAAACGACGCTCAAACGAATGCCGTTTTCAAAATTTGGATATCTCAATGTCGGGGGGCCAACTTCACAGATGTAAAAATTTTTACTTTTCTTATTGCCTTCAAATGAATCGGAGGAGGGGCCCAAACAAATCAAGGCCGCAAAACGTCTTAGTTAGCCACCGGTTCCAGTGAGTGAAGGTAACACGTATAGCAGCGTTTATAGTGTTAGTATCTGGAGTTAGTTCAACTTGTCGATTAGCGTACACATTAAGTTGCTTAAGGCTGATATGTAACTAACCCTATTGGATTCGCTCACCTCAATGTTTACCTATGGAGAAAATTTTTCCATGAATTGCCGACATGGATTCAAAGATTTTTTTAAAAAAATTGTACTCAGTCAAAAGAAATTTTACATTTGTGTACATTTTTCGTTTTAAAAAAATGCAATTAATATTTTAAAATTTAAATTATTTGGGGGAAAATCTATTATAGTGTGTTTTAGTTCATAAATTCCTTCAGTCGACGAAATTTATAAAATGAATCCTGTAGCGCTTTGCAGAAAAGTTCGGGCTATCTGACAATACCAATTTTATTTGATTATCAGCATTTATGTACCTGTAAATAGTTGACAAAAATATATTTTAAGAAAAAAATTTGGGGGCAGTGCTTAACCCCCCTATAGAGAGAGAGCCATTACAATCCCTCAAAATGTCAATCCTAAGGGAGGTGGAATTCTCGAACTGTCAACTGGACTCCTCCCACCACAAGAGTCTGCAAGAAGAGGAAAAGGGAAATACGATTTTTTTTTAGTACATAGCAGCCTTAAGTAGATTTTAACTCTAGACAAGAATTAAGGCGCAGGCGCAACAGCTGACCTCTCATATTTCAATCTCCACGTTAAGGTATGGGGAATTTTCATCACAGTATTTTCCTAATCGTAGATTAGCAAGTGCATATATTTGAATCATGTTTTCTGCATTTGAAAATACATTTTTTTCATGTACTCTAACATCTCGCGTGTTACCTTTCATGTAAAATTCGAGCACAAGCTTTTTAAAAAACACAAAGCGTGTGTTTCAGAAAGCTTTTTATTTTAATTTAATAACTTAAAAAATATCCATTTAGCGATAGACGCCATGATTTAATGTCCTCTAAAGAAAATTAACAAAAGAAAATGTTAATGAATCGATACTATTGAATTCAGTAAAAATACAATGAATCAGGGAAAATATCTTCACATTTTGAAACTCAAGGAAAAAATTTCAGCCAAAAAACAGCCTTCAAAATGAATTCATTTGTACTAAAGTCAATGACCCTAGGCTTGAAAGTTGCTTTGGGTCACCGACACAAGGTTTAAAAGCTGCATGTTGCTGCTCTATAATTGCCCTGGAGTGATAAAATTATCCCTTAAATCTTCAGATATAAACATCATAAAACCCATTTTAAAGACTCAGAATCGAAAAATTGGAAAAAAAGGAATAATTTTCTTTAAAACCGCACTGAACACATTAATACCAAATGAGTGGTGCAAAATCGAACCAGAACAATAAAATAATAAATAATAATAATAACACATACCAAAGGGGATTAACCCTTTTTTAAAAACTAATGATAATCTATCCAATTGTAAGAAAAATTCTGAAAAGCAAATTATCTCATTTTTATTTCTTCAAAGAGTAAGTCCGATCCCATTTTGAATATTTCTTTAACTCTCACGTATGTCCTACTAAACAAATTCAAGTTGTATTTATATAATTTTTATGAAATGTGCATAAAATCCCGAATCTGGCACATAATTAAATTTAAGGTGGCAAGACTCGACTTTCTTTGTGTCATAATCGTTAAAAATATGTCTTTATGAAATGTATCCGATCACTTTTGCGAAACACTGTATTCTCACACGATTAAAAATTTATTTGAGTTACGACTACTTTTAAATTCCGCGTTTCAGTAAATGCTATTTTTATGGTTTTGGAGTTCGCTCTGCATTGTTTGATGAAAGATAATCGCTTAAAGAATTGCTTTAAAAATCGCACATCTACAAAATATTACAGCATTTATAAATGCCCTTGATAAAAATGTATGCGCTCCGTGAATACAAGACCTCCCGAATACCATACCGGTACTTTCGAACAAATTTATTTGTGAACGTAAAGGGAACAGGCGCGTGTAACCGAATACGAAATTGTTCCGTTTTCGATGCTTCAAAAAATGCATTCAAAAATTATATATTCGTCGAAACGCAAGATAAGCTAATCTCCGTTTCTCGTATCATGTTTTCTTGCAACACATCTCTCCTTTTCCCCCTTAAATGTAGCGTTTTTAAAATGATTTGTGTTCTTGTATCTTTTTTTATTATTATTCCCGATCCGGAAAATTTCATTCTCTCTTAAATTTTAAGCCGTGGTAAAAGAAGAGGGAGAATTTATACATCTTTTGTAATTATAATCTACCGTTACATGGCTTTCCGACATTTCGACTACATGCGTCACTATGCGAGTATTTCCTCTGGGAAAATGAACGAAAAAAAAACACATGTGAGTGATAAGATAACAAATATGCAAAACAATTCAAAGGTAGTGAGAAATTCAAATGCCTGTGTGTGTTACCGTATCACGGAAATATATATTGGATCCATGTATGGGAATACGCATTCGATACCTCTGATTCGATGGAATTTTTCTGTTTCTTCGGCTTTCGTATTTTGTTACCCGTCATTCATTGACGAAAAATAAATAGAGGAAAAAAATTCGATTTTGAAGAAAGAGATCTTGCATCGAACAAAAAAGAAGGCTAAAATAAATGATTATTTCCGTTTGAAGGGTAATTCAATCAGGTACCTTCACCTGATTGTCTTATATCTTTATTGTCTCTTCTAAGTCTGGTGTTTATTGTCTGTTACCTCATAACTCGGTTACACGTGGTCTGTTTCCAAGAAAAAGTCTTTTTCTCTGTTAGATAAAGATTATTAGTTCTAATCATCTTCTGATTTTTTTTCTTTAAGAGAATTTCAGAAGTTTTATTTCAGGCAATCCTCATAGATCGAGTTCACGTATTTTGTTTTATCCAAAACCTAAGATCTTCTAAGTTCTCTCTAAAAATCTTAAGTACATATATCTAAAGGTATTTATTTTCTTTCCTTCTAAAGAAAAAGCAACGTTCTATTGATGGAATAAGGAAAAAAATTCAGGTAGTCTCTTCTAACGAAACTACCGCGGGTTATTAACGTAGGATTACTTATCGTTGCTTACCTCTCTTGTATGTATATATGTATCTACATATATGTACGAATGTATATAGATACATATATGTATGTCAAAATTTTGACGCATCTTGGTACTTTTCTATTTAACTTGTTCAAGCGATAGACTGGGTTTGGCACGCTGCCTAAATTATAACTTGCGAGGACGGATGGACGGACAGTTTTAGCGTCTGAAATTTTCCTTTCCCCAGAACCGTTATGGAGGAACGTAATTGTACGTTAAAAAAATTATTTACTGTTTTCCAATGATTTGATATTTTGGTAACAATACGTATGATAAATAATGAAGTTTATTTAAGAATTCTAATAAATAACGTACATATCATAAAAAACGTGAGATACGTTTCCTAACCAATTATAGTTTGATATTGCAAATCTAACCTCGCAGCACATAGTCCATTGAGAAGCAAATAATATTTCAGTTAAGCCCATGAAGAAGGACTATTAAAAGTATAGCAAGTTTCAACTATACAGTCTTGTTCAATTAAATCAGATTTTATTAAATGGATAATAGAATTTCAAATTTTAAAAATATTTTCAATGAATTCACTTGGTATTAAGTCGTTAAATTAGAAAGAAGTTCAAATAACTATGGTGAAAATTTTGTGATAATATACTTAAAATGCTTTCAGATATTGGTTTTTGAATATTTTATTTTAATTTACTTAGTTTGGGGTCAGGTACCTTTTAAAACTAAGAGACTTAACAAAGATATCCCTATTTTAAATCATCAGTAGTTATGAAAACCTTTTATTCAGGGATATGAAAATTTTACTGTGAGTTAAACACACTTTCTAATTTTTTGTAGCTTGAAGACAATTTTTTTTGTTTAAAATTTCAACCTTCTTTTTTTCAAGTTATGTCATTGCGCGCAGACTTGCGTCCGTATATTAATAAATATACATGACGCAGAGCTTATTACTACCCATCTCCATTATATCGTCTTACACGCAACGTTACTCCTTCTTAATCTATTCCTAAATAATTATTAATATTATGGCAGTCAATGATTAATGGCCTGTGGCAAAGAACTACAAATTAATTACACTTAAGAGTTTATTTCTAAATATTAACCTAACCCGATTCAATCTGTTAATTATTTTCCAAGAAATCATCTCGACCCTCGTGACGCGTGACCAAGCTGATTGAAAAACTCCTCCGCTCTGCTGAAAAACCCTATTGTTTTAAACCACCTAAAGCCATAGCGCATGCGCGTGACGTTTACACCGGAGATGAGGCCGAGGCGGGGCCATAACTGTCAATCAAATTCAACCATAAAAACGGGGATTCCCTTAGATTCACGGCGTGTTTCAAAATTGATATGAAAATAGTGGCGAATTACGCCCCGAAATTGACTACCCTGAAGCCCCCTGTAAATTATTTAATTATTGTTCTTTTCCTAATTAATTCTTTTCATACATATTTTTAATATTAAAATTTAGTTGTATAATTTACCTTTACAATGACGAACTTTGAAATCAAAATTCTTAGTTCTGCATAGAAATAAAACTTTTTTTTTGATTAAAAAAAATTTTCTGAAATTTTTTTTGATAAACTTTACTGTAACTCAAATTTTTATGGTAGGAATGACATAGTAGTTCGTCACTTTAATGATACACGTTTATATTGAAAGTGTATAAAATTTCATGGTATTCTAACCAACTATTCTGGTGATATCATGTGCGCAATGACATAATAATTACAAGATAAAAAGACTTTTTATATACCATGTTTTTAAATTTTCTGTTGAATCATATAAACTTGACAATTCTATGTATTAATAAATACTTTTTAAAAATTTTTTTGATGAATCATCCTATCAACTTGAAAGAAAATAAAGTTAATTTAGAAATTAACTTGCGTTTAACTTTTCGTTCCCGTTCCGGCCGATAGATGGCTGCACCAGCCTACAAAACAAAATAAACTGAAGAAACTGAAAATTAATTTAATTCTGCTTAAAGATGGCTAAACGTATTAAAAAAATGCATTGTCATCGTGTTCTGAGCTATTCTAAAAGTTTCAAATGTCTAGCTAGTCGGAAAGTTAGTTAAAAACCGATTGCAAGATTTGTACTAGACAAATACACACCCAAACACACAAGAAAGCAAGTTGATAAAAACATGGTAAAAATGAAAAAAAAAAAAAAACAATGGTTAAAATTTTAAACAATCAAAAAATTTCTCTCCAAGCTTGGAAAAAATTCAGAGCCATATTTTAAAGAAGAAAGAGTGTTTAACTCCCAGTAAAATTTTCATATTTCTTAATAAATTATTTTAGTAACTACTGACGATGGAAAATAGGGATAGGTTTGTCGAGTTTCTTGGTCTTTAAAAGGTACCTGACCCCTTAAAAGGTTTTCAAGCCCATTTCTTTTTCATGAAATGCAAGAGTTTTTCTGTTGTTGTTTCTAATGAAAGAATAATATTCTAAGAATAATATTATTCTAATATTCTGAATTCTTACTATTATGATTTTGCCGAAAGTAGTTCGAGACCTGGTCCATAGCGGGCTGAGGGGTGCGGCTTCGATTTATGATGGCACCACAAGGGTCGGCGTCCGATTGAGCCAGGTCCGATTGAGCCCAATTTTGACCGAGCACCTCTATTGGTATTGTTTAATTATATTATTATTATTTAATTATTATTATTATTATTTATTTATTTTTTTATTATTATTTAATTATATTTTTTATATTTTGGTGCTTTGCAGAGGACCCACCCTCTCTGACCTCATGGCGCTTTCACACACATGCAGACATACATCCCCCGACTCCTGTTGACACATTTTGGGGTCGATTAGTAACGCTCCTCCCCCCAAGCGATGTGTGAAGGAACACTAGACTGTCTTCCAGACATTCGCCCATTTAGAAACTTCTCCCCAGGTTCATCGTGTCTCTTTGATGATCTGTGGAAATACGGTTTGATCGAGCGGTTTTTCCACAGATCATCAAAGAGACACGAGGAACCTTGGGGGGGGGGTTTCTAAATGGGGAAATGTTTGGAAGACAGTCTGGGATCGCTGCAGAGCAACTGCCGCATAAATTTAGGTTTCCCCCCAGAAATCTGTGCAGTGCAGATGTGTGTGCAAGTAGTGTTAGAGGGGGACTTTCTGTCCATATCCGGCTTAGACACGTAGGTATTGAATGTTGATTGTTGGGTTTCGATCCGAGCACCATCAACACCGAAAGATGACCCGCTACCACTAGACTACCTCAGGCATTTTTTCTGTGATACCCTTTTTAACCTTAAAATGAAAACTAGCATTAATGAGGAAATTATTTTCCTTTTAATAGTCGATTTTTCTAACTCCAGTATATCAACAGTCATCCGCCTGTATTTTGTATTTTACGCAAATTACGTTTGTATTACCTTTAAATGTTTAAACGTTTAAGTTATATAACAGATGTGATATCAAGTACCGTTATGAAACTATCAGAATTTTTTTTTGAATGTGCATGGAGCATTTCAAAAATTTAAAGCGCAGTAAATTTCTAAACATGGTAAAAATATTGCGAGAAATAGTGCTCCTTTTTTCCTTTACTACTACTTCCTATTTTATTTGCCAAGGAAAGAAGTTGAAACCAAATTGCTCGGTTTGTCTTTCGACACGTCCCACGGTTTTTATTCCCCCCCAAAAAAAAATTTAATATACCTCCCTCCCATCGCTTCTCAACTAGCTTCATCCCAACAAAAACGGAAGTTCACTTGTAATCAGCCAAAAAATGAGTCGCCCTTTCACACATGAGTCGTCAAGAGTTGATAATTTAAGGACCATTAAGAACTTTTTGCAATTTTAATGAAAATATAAGGACTGAAAATTTTATAAGTACCTTTAAGGATTTTTAGGGTTATGTGGGAATCCTGTGACAGGGTTTCTGTTTAGAATTAACGGTAGATCATCAAAAAGTATTTATTACTTTGCAAAGAAACGCATGTTTCCATGAAGTCTAAGTTTCACTTCCTGTAGATATTACAGTAAAACGTTGTAAGGTTTACATAAGATTCGATTCACAATAATCGAATCTTTTAAGTGCATAAATTTAAAGAAGCAGCTTAAGATATGCTAATTTCTGCATAGGCCCTTGGTATAAATACCAAGCAGCTAGATTACAGGGACGGGAAGAAGTAGAATCGAAGTAAGGAGAGCTGGAGCTAGACCTAGAGTCTGGAGTCGAGAGTCTGGTTTGTTTATAGTTGAGTTATGCTAGTTGCCGCTTGAAGCGAATAGCTAGATTGCTTCAAACCTACGCAAGTTCTCGTTAGAAGGAGGTTATTTGTAGTCGGAGGCCAAAGTCTACTGAGCAGCATCGCTGGTTTGACTTTCAAGTAATTTGTGGGTATATCAAATTGTATATCCTTGCAAAGTGTCTGTACTGAAATAATATTCCTTGCGTAAATGTTTATACAGCTCGTACCAGTAGTACGCAGTATTTATTTTGAAAAGCAAGTTTATGTGTCAAGTTTAAATAAACATTGTTATTACTTTAGAACTGTGTTTGATTCTAATTCATTAGAGTGTCACTTCAATTTATAAACACCCAAGTAGTAGGGTAGACGTGTTAAAAACTCTATAACGTCTTTCATACATTTTTGCATATCTTTCATACAAACGTTGCTCCTTATGAGGGGACAGTACGGGACCACCCATGCTTTGGGCGAAATTCGAACCCGGGGCCAAGAGGTGAAAGACAGGGCCTTATGAGAGGTTAACGTTGCTCCTTATGAGTGCTATATCGTGCTCCTTATTAACGTAACGTTGCTCCTTATGAGGGGACAGTACGGGACCACCCATGCTTTGGGGGAAATTCGAACCCGGGGACAAGAGGTGAAAGACAGGGCCTTATGAGAGGTTAACGTTGCTCCTTATGAGTGCTATATCGTGCTCCTTATTAACGTAACGTTGCTCCTTATGAGGGGACAGTACGGGACCACCCATGCTTTGGGGGAAATTCGAACCCGGGGCCAAGAGGTGAAAGACAGGGCCTTATGAGAGGTTAACGTTGCTCCTTATGAGTGCTATATCGTGCTCCTTATTAACGTAACGTTGCTCCTTATGAGGGGACAGTACGGGACCACCCATGCTTTGGGGGAAATTCGAACCCGGGGCCAAGAGGTGAAAGACAGGGCCTTATGAGAGGTTAACGTTGCTCCTTATGAGTGCTATATCGTGCTCCTTATTAACGTAACGTTACTCCTTATGAGGGGACAGTACGGGACCACCCATGCTTTGGCCGAAATTCGAACCCGGGGACAAGAGGTGAAAGACAGGGCCGTCAACCATAGTACTACGGGTTGATGGCGAGAGAAATTCATTTACGTATCTATCTACTATTTTGTATCGCTCGCTCTATGTATGTACATGCAATAAAATAAACAAGATAAATGACTGAAGTAGTCTGTTTTACTCCCAAAGTTTAAAATGAATAAGTCCCAGGACAAATTTTCAATTAATCTTCATTTCGACGTTCACTCCCTTCTACTATTTTCCTAAGATTTTAAGTGCCTCCTCGCAGAGAAATTTCTGCCGCCAACTTTCTGAAAAAAAAAGAAAAAAGTTGAGAACAAACAAAAAAAAAGAAAAAAAGCGTTTTATTTGTTGTGAATATCCCTGCGATTTTAGAAGCAATTTATATTTAAATTCGAAATAAAAATTCATTTCTCTGGAATTCCATTTTCATTATTGATAAAACTTGTTCATTGCCATCGCGCGGCAATAAACAGAAAAGAAATATTGACCTGTCTGAAGGCAAAAGGAGCGGTCTCGTATTGAATTTTCGAAATACAAATCCAATTTTATTGAGGTAAATATGTAAGTTTTTGCGAAATGTTTTGTGCGTCTGAATTCGATTTTGCTCTCCCGTAATCCCTTTTCAAACGCCATCGAGGCAAAAAAAAAATGTTTGAATTCACTGATCTTTTTCTTCACGTAGCTGCTACTATCATATCCTTTTGCAGTCTTGCGCCATTTTTCTCGTTTGGCTTGCAAACGGAGAATAAAAGAAATTGCATTTTTGTTTTCCTTACTCTTCCGCCATTTTCTTTTTTTCTTGAATGATATTATGGCGTCCTGTGCAGTCTTTCTTTTTAACTGATTGGTGTTAGAATATTCGCATCTGTCTGCAATCAAAAGTTCCACGCAAATGTGTTTAACACATTGCATCAATAGAAATACAGTAAGCGTTGCTCAATTTCTCTGAGAAGTGGATTTTAAAATTTTTGATAGGAATTAATGAGGTTGTAAGCAACCAGTCTTAGGTTCAAGTGGCCCATCAGTTGACACCAAATATCTTCCGCCATTTTCTTTTTTTCTTGAATGATATTATGACGTCCTGTGCAGTCTTTCTTTTTAACTGATCGGTGTTAGAATATTCGCTTCTGTGTGCAATCAAAAGTTCCAAGCAGATGTGTTTAACACATTGCATCAATAGAAATACAGTAAGCGTTGCTCAATTTCTCTGAGAAGTGGATTTTAAAATTTTTTATAGGAATTAATGAGGTTGTAAGCAGCCAGTCTTAGGTTCAAGTGGCCCATCAGTTGACACCAAATATCTTCAACCTCCATGTTAAGCAATGGGAATTTTTTTTTCTAATCACAGGTTAGCTAATGTTTATTTAATGATCCTGTTTTCTGTATCTAAAAATAAATCTTTAAAAGTAATGAGTGCGTTCTTCCAGAATCATACTATTTTGGTTTGATATTTTCAAAAACAATTTTTCAATTTTTCTGTGATAGTTATCAAAAATTTACTGTTTTGTAATGGATTAAATACTTAAATTAAAAAATTTAAAAACGATGTTCTCTTTTAAAAGCAGTTAAAAATAGCATTCAAATAAAAGAGCTAAAGCTCTTTTTAATTAAAACATCTACCTTTACATGCAAAAAAATTCAATATTAAAAATATGCATTTCCTAATTTGTGATTATACAAATACTGAGAGAATAATCAATCTCTTTAGCATAACGTGAGAATCAGAGATCTCTGGTGTGAACTAAAGCATCATCTTAACTAGTTATGAATAGTTCTAACCACGGTTTTAAGATTTTTACGTGACCTCTTACACATAAATAAATAAATAAATAAACAAACAAACACACACACACACATATATACAGCCACACTAGGAGGCTGTTCACACATTTTTTAGACGATGTATATTGTATTCACAAAACTAAATTACATAAAATTCTTGTGTTTTAAATGTTCTATTTGACATCCCTTATTCTGAACTATCTTTCGACACCGCAATTTCCAGGATAATAATGCCTTTTGAAGTGTCAGAAGAGGTATTCTATCCCATTCCTGCTGAACAGCTTTCCAGAGTCCTGTAAGGGTTTTGGGACGACGTTTGGATAATGCAGATTTTAAAAGTCCGAAAGCACAAAAATCCATAGGTGATACATTGGGAGATTTAGTAGGGATATCAGTGAAGGGTATGGCCTTGATACCAGTTTTTTGTTCCATTTCTTTTAGGAAATTTACAGTGGATTTTGATGTGTGACTGCTAGCTTTGTCCTGATGGAGTCTCACAGATTGATGGCACTGTAGGGTAAAGCGATGGTATTTCATTCAGAATAACTGGCGATAAAATATGTTCCTGAGAGTATTTGGAGTTAATCTTGACATTTATTTCCACTCTCTTTATTTTTAACTGGCCATTATAAGAAAAACCAGCAACAATCATGAATCCCTTAGAAAAACTTTCTTTCGATTCTTTGAACCATGTACTTAAATTTTTTTCTCCCCTTTTATGATAATAAATGGCTCTTTTTTTGTTGCAATCATTTAAATTCTCCCATGATTCATCTATTGTGACAATTGTTTTCCATTTTTCTTTGGATAAGTGTTTCTCATATAGAATTATGCAGCGTGTCCTGCGTTGAGCGATATGATTTGGAAGAAGACGATGCACATTGCGTTTTTTCGTTTTCTTAAGATTTAAATCAACGTTTATCATTTTGTATACAGTGGACACCGAGCATTTTAATGATTTTGCAACTGTCCTTTGACTAGGGGTATTTTCTTTTAACATTAAACAACGTACCTTTGCAATAGTCGAAGATGTCCGTGTTTTCCTTGGATACTTGTTTGGAATTTTTGTCCCACTTGAGGCTCCAATTTGACGTTTTTTTCCTTTCTTGTTGACGATATTACCTATCGACGCTTTAGATATCACAAAACCGTGACTCTCACATCGTTTTTGGATAACGAAGTATGCACATTTCTCTTCGGAAAGAGCATAAATGTAGCCTTCGAACCACTGCTTTGTTAAAAACGCCATTTTGAATAAAAACAAAACTTTCAAGCCGCAGACGATAATTTTGACTTTTAAAAACATAGTACAATTGCAATTATTTCTTTTGCAGCAAACGATTTTTTATTATCGCTTACCTAAATCGTCTAAAAAATGTGCGATTAGCCTCTGTATATATATATATATACAGACGAACCTCTATTTTGCGAATTTCTCTATTTAACAAACTTTTTTTTGTGATCCAATATTTTTTTTCTCCATATTTCTCAAAATATTTCTGGACATTTCAAACTTATTCTTTCTTTTAATACATTTTAATGTAATTTCACACATGATCAATGACCTTGAACTGGTTTTATCAGTCGCCTAACTCACCGAGAGCAGTAAAATCGCAGTCATTCTTTGCATTTCATCTAGGAAGTGCAACCTTTATTCACCCCCCCCCCCACTACCCACTTCATTAGTAAAACTTTCAATATTCCCCTTTCACCCCCAATGGAGCTGTCCCGTGTCCTTGAACTAGTACCCCGTTTTCTAGATTGTTGATCAGAGTCGTGTTGGCAATTTCGGTTCTTGTAGCTGGAAAATGTCGATGCGAATGTGCTTGAGCATCAAAGAAAAATTTTCATTCTTCATGAGGTGGTTAAAAGGTGGGAGGAAAAAGGATAATGCTTTAAAATTTGGCATTCCTCCAAACAGCTTATGAACCATAATAAAAAATCGTGATAAGATACAAAATTAAGATTAATCGAATTCTTGTTCAAACCGTTTAAAACATGTATCTATGAAGATGTGAATGAGGGAGTTTTGAAGTGGATACACACAATGCGAGATAAAAATGTTCCGAAATCTGGGCCTTTCATAATTGAGAAAGCCTTCAATTTGTGAAGTATTGGGATACGACGAATTTCGATGAAGAAATGGATGACTTGAAAAATTTAAGAGAAGACACGGAATTATAGCAAAACTAGTATCTGGTGAAAGTAAAGACGTTGATGATAATGATAGTGAAAATTGGATAACGGAGACACTGAGTAAAATTTTAAAAGACTGTAAGCCAAAAAACATCATTTACTTTATTTTTTCTGTGTTTGCCTCAAAAGAAATTAACATTTAAAAAGGAAAAATGCTTTGGAGGAAAACAAAGTTAAGCAAGATTAACTGTCATGTAGGGTGCAAATATGACTGGACATCAGAAATTGAAACCATTAGTTATCGGAAGAAGTTAAATTATGACTTTTTTGTTATATCACAACAAAAAATCTTGGATGACGTCAGAAATTTGTGAAAAATGGGTTCAAAAGTTGGACAAACGTATAATTGCAGAGTGTCGCAAAATTGCTCTCGTTTTTCACAATAGTCCCTCCCATCAGAAAGAAATCCACCAAAAACTGGAAAATGTGACAGTTTTTTTACTTGCCACCAAACACTACTTCAAAACTGCTGCTACTGGCATACTGGTAATGTATGCTTAAAATTCCTTGTTATAATAAATGCGATAATGTCATTAAAATTCATTAATTTTAATATATTTTTTTTAAAATTGAAAATATAGTGTATTCCCGGACACTGTTTTGTTTTATTCTTGTTTTCCTTGCAGATTTCTTTTTGATGGATAAGATATATGAAACAAATAGATATTAATGTACAAAATAAAGGTATGATTAATTTCTTTTTTAATAATATTTAGTGTTTATGAATTTAAAATCTGTTTTGTGTAGCTTAAAGTATTTTAAAAGGTGAATCCCTGTTTAACGAATTTTCCATATAACAAACTTTTTTCCGGGATTTAGTGACTTCGTTAATTAGAAGTCCGACTGTATATATATGTGTGTGTGTGTATAGTACTTTTCTAGTTAAATAAGTGAGACTTTCATTAGGAATAGCAGCTATTATTTCTGCTTAGTTAGTTAAAAAAATTGTATTATAAGAAGATGGATCATCACGGAAAAAATAGCAACTAGATGACTCATATAAGGGGAATCTGAGAAAACAAATGTATTATTTCAATCGCTATTTTAGAAGAAGATAAATACAGTTTCTGTCTCTCTGTGTCTGAACTCAAATCAATTTTTGCTTGGTTTCCCGAGACCATGTCACACATTTCCCACTGGATACTTCCTGCGAATAGTTTTGGGAATTTGAAGAATTCTCCCGAAGTTCATTAGTCTCTAAAATTTCTCTCTTTACTCCCTAAATGTGAATTTGTGTTCATTCATATCCATGCACACATACACACATTAATAAAACATAACCTTTAATTTCCCAGAATTTCTTGTATCCGAGTTCAAAATAATTTTAGTCCCAGCCTTTGCTTCCCACCATGGAATCAAATACAGGCCTATTAAAACGGCGATAAATGTCTCAGAGAAAGCGTTTTACGACCCAATTATTGCCATGACAAGAGAAGCTGGGGGAGGCGTGCTAAGGGGTGAAATTAATACTAACTTTATACACGGTTACGGTTGGAGAGATGGGCAAATCCCGCAGGATCGACAGATTAGAAAACGAATTAAAAGTTGTCATTTGCTATCAATGTTTTGTTTGTTATATCCCCCGATAATAAATTTTATTTTGAGTGGTAACAGTGTTTCTCCCCTGGAGAATTCTTCTCATAATCTAAATAATTGTCAATAATCATTCTTTCTTTAATAGGTTGGAATGTCTTTCTGTATTTGTCTGTAACTGGTCTCCAACAGAAAGAGATTCAGACTCGCATTTCTAAAACTTAAGGTTGGACATCTACCAACTAAACAACCCCGGATATCGAATGGGGAAGGGGGGGGGGGGGCATTTTCATTGGATTTTCTTCACATGATTCTCCCTCTCATTTTAAGAACGGCTGCAGTGGTATATTGACCCGGATGTATTTTTAAAACTTATTTTCGACCTCACCGCATTAAATTTTTCTCATTCGTTTGACCATGATTTTTCTTACTCTAATTAATTGGGTGCCAATTTAACAACCATCTGCGAGGTGCAAGGATTAAATTCGGGTCTCCAAATCTCGAAGTGTGTATTCTATTTACTGAAAAAACCCGGCTATGTGAGGAAGTGTTTCAATGACTATTTCTCACATATTCCTCTCATTTGATTCTTTGAGGCAAAAGACATGGTAAGTATATATATATATATATATATACAGTAACCACCGCTTATAGTAATCAGTGGTTATAAGAATCAACCATTTATAAGAATCAATATCGCAAAAACAAAAGCAAATGTATTATTTCCATGTTAAAATTTTCGCTTTAACGAATCAATCCGCCGGTTTTAAGAATCAGCTTACTCTCTTCGCTTTCCTTTCATTTTCCGAAAAAGGCCACTTAAACCCTCAAAAGGCACGAAGTTTCATATCGTTTCATATATATATATATATATATATATATATATATATATATATATATATGAAACGATAACTTCTTATAACCATTAAAGGAAACGCCTATTCAAAATTCTTTTACATTATCGCAATTTAATAACTCCCATCATCTTGATTTTGATCTGGGAATAACCAAAATAACCTATTAGTTTTTCCCCTAAAGCCACGCGCAGCCAGTGTTACATAACGAAGAAAGTTTGAGAAAGTCTGACGAAATCATCACCTCATGGCGTATTTAGTCAGGTATCCTGATCTGACCAATTAGAAGTTCAATGCACCCACACTCCGGGCGTGAGTCAAGGTCTTGCGCGCTTTTTTAGTATCTGTCGGCATCCGTCCTATGAAGTCGCAGTTTTTTGCGCTGCGTCCTTTTGTCTTGTATATGTGTTCCGGCAAACTCCGGAATAAGCCATTGTGCCCTGATTATGATCCAAGAAATAAAAATTCGTCGAGAAGAAAGCCCGTCTCTTCTTTCCAGGCGTCGGATCGTAATTTCTCTCCAGCGTGCCTGCATCAATTTGCCAGCCACTCATTTTGCTGAAAACAACGACTACTACCATACTCAGACTCTGAATCCCCCTACCTGATGGATCATCGGCTACCTAGGTCATCATCCGTTGTAAACATTACATATATATATATATATATATATAGATATATATATTTTAATAGCATTTATTTATTTATTTCCGACGACCCTGTATTTTCTTTGTAATTTTTTCACGCCTATTTGAAAAGCGGTACATGAGCATTCTTCAATTAGTTGGGTCAATATAACGACCGCCTGCCAGGAGCGAGGTTCGAACTTGTGTTTCCAAACCCCGAAGTCGGCACTCTGTCAAATGAACTATCACCGCGATTTGAGAGAAGTATTTTTTTCGCTGACTATCCCTCACACTTTTATAGAAATGCCCAATGTAAATAAAAAATTTTAATCATGAAAAATCAAAAAAGTCACTGCCCTTTCTACGAATATTCACCGTTTTTTTGACGTTAAGTTTTTTGGGAACTTTATACCGCTGATAAATGCGGACAACGTGGTATGTCTGTCAATGATCTTGTAGATTTGAAAAACATCATTTAAGTTGTTTTTGGACATACAAATTTTTTGCTCAGAAACTAATTGAACTACATCAAGTGTAGTGTAATAGCCTTGAAATCTGCCACCACAACCCGTTATTGCTTATCCATTCATTCAAGTTTGGTAACTTTTGAGATAAGGCTGTTCAGAAACGATCCTTTCTACTTCGATTCTACTGTAATAGCCCTAAAATCTCTCACCACAAGCCCTCGTTGGTCATCTATTCATCCAAGTTTGTGACTTTTTTAAGATAACACTATTCAGGAACATCCCTTTCCGCGTGAAGTTTACTGCGGAAGGCCTTAAATCTGCCTCCACACCCTCTCGTTGCTTAACGATGCATCCAAATTTGTTAATTTTTAAGATAGGACTATTTCTAGTTTATATTTTCTACCTCGAGTCTAATGTCCCATAAATATGTTACCATAACCTCTTGTTGACTATTAGTTCATTCAAGTTTGTTAATTTTTAAGGTAAGGCTATTCAGGAACAATGCTTGCTGACCCGAGTCTACTGTAATAGCCCTAAAATCTGTCACCACAAACACTCGTTGATTATATTGATCCAATATTGTTAATATTTAAGATAAGACTATTCAAAAACAATCCTTACTACCTCAAGTCTAGTGTAACAGCCCTAAATTACGCCACCACAGCCTATCGTTGCTTATCTATTCATACAACTTCGTTAATTTTCAATAAAAGACTATTCACAAACAATCCTTTCTACCTCGATAGTGTAATACTGTAATCGCAGTGGTTTCGTTTGATTATACAGGTTAAAAAAATAAAATTTATTCAATCGATACCTGTTTCTGTTAAAAATCTATTTTTATAAGTATTTTTTTATTAGCGTATAGTAATAGAAGTTATCTTTCATGTATAACATAATTTACTTTCCCCCACAAAAATATCGTACTTCTTAAGAGTGATTTATAGGTCAAATACATAAATATATAATAAACGGCTACTATAAAGAGACCTTTGATTACTGTCGATTGCTTATAATTTTTTATGATCTGTCGTCCGTATGCGATTCATTCATCATCTTTAACCGTAACCGTACATAAACTTAATATTAATCCTGCCCTCCTCATCTCACTTTCTCAGTTTTTCTTGTCACCGTAATACTTTGTTCGTAAAACTCTTTCTACTAAATAATTAACTGCTAATAAACTTTTAGATATTTGCATTTGTTAGGTTATTAGTTATCAACTTTTGTTGGATTATTAATTTCGTTTTCATTCAACTATACTAGATCTATTAAGAGATAAATAAAAACTTTAGGATATGATCATCTTCCAGTCTTTAAAACAAAAATAGAGGCGAATGTTCGCTATATTTGGCAGGAAATCCTCGCCAAAACTGTTAAAAGCCCGGGCGGCATT
Organism: Dolomedes plantarius; assembly: GCA_907164885.2. NCBI lineage: Eukaryota > Metazoa > Arthropoda > Arachnida > Araneae > Dolomedidae > Dolomedes > Dolomedes plantarius. The sequence goes on along the minus strand of OU015496.1, from coordinate 199,261,880 downwards.
TAATCAGAACTACAGCCATATTTTGTTAGTATAAGACTTCTAAAATGATGATTTTAGAAGACTGAGTTTAGAAATGATGATTTTAGATACCTAAAATGATGACTTTATTCATCATTTTGGGGACAACCTAAATAGAGTAATTACTAACTACTTAAAAAGTTTAAAAAACTACGCAAACTTTATTTATATTTCTATTTTAAGTTACAAGAAAAGAGATTAAAAACTATGTGTAGAAGCACTGAATGTTATAATTCACCGGTGTGTGTGGTCCAGAGACGATCGACAATAAAACTCTTATAACAACTTCAGAGGCAAAAAAATAAATAGAGACTTGAACACTAAAGTTGCGTGTAAAAGAAAAGCTGTCTGCGTGGCCATTGATAGCGATCAAAAGACTATAAATATTGCAAGATAGATGGTGACGTTATTTTATGGCCCACAATAAAACTTTCAGATAATGGTCAAAGTTGTATTTCAAACGAAAATTATGGTGGGGAGGTACTTTGTAGAATGCGAACATGAGCAGTGAAATAAGGTACCAATTGGGGCAGGAACTGCTAAAAGAAAGGCAGCCCACTGTCGAATGAGAGAAAAAGGGGAGGACCAAAATAGCCCCGGTAAACGGACAACAGCCCCTCCAAGAGAAGAAAACGACTGAAGGTCGACAGATTTCGCCTGTGGTTCCCTGGAGCTCGCACGTTATAGAAGGTCGATTGAGCTGTCTCGAGTCTAGCGGAAAGTTCTGGAATCCGACAAGATGCAGCTGCATATGACATGATGTGGGCCACTGTCAGCGAAATCATTCATTGCTGTATTCTTCAACAGTAATGCGTGCCTCCCGAAAGATCCTAGAAATAATTGCTTTGTTTGAATATTTTGTGTCTGTTTCTGATTCCTCATGTGTTAAATGATAATATGAAGGGGAACCTTATTCTATTATTAATTTCACTTTAAAAGAATTTTTAGCATTGTCAAATAAATGTATGATAAAGGCCAATTCTCTGTGTTTCCTTGCTTGCCCCAACACATGCACGTATCCATTGTTTTAAGGTTTTAATTTACAACATATACTATGCGTATTCTAATGGATGGTTAGAAAGATTCCGGAAGAAAAAAAATATCCTTAGCCTAACATGCAGACTGAAACTTTGCGAAGTCAATCAATGGAACCCTCAAGGCGGTTCATCATTTGGCATCATTCATCTTCAGTTCTTATGGTAAGCTACGGGGATTTTTTCTCTCAGTATTTTTGTAATCACAGATTATCGAATGAATATTTTTGAGTTCTGTTTTCTGCATTTGGAACATTCCTTTCCGCGTGAAGTCTACTGCGGAAGGCCTTAAATCTGCCTCCACACCCCTGTTTTATGATCTGTTCTGTTTTCTGCATTTGGAACTAAACTTTAAGCGCAACACGTGTTTCCTTTTTTTCTATTATTTAATTTTAATTTTGTATTTTCAATTTTAATATTGAACTGATACACGTAATTAATTTAATACCCTGCAAAAAATAATCTACTAAGAAAATTAAACTTTTAAACTCTGTGTGCTCTGAAATTAAACATCCTGCATATACATAAAAACAATATGAAAAAGTATGCATTCGCTAATGAGCGATTAGAAAAATACCAGCAGCAAAATTGTCCGCAGCTTTACATAGGAATTCAAGATTTGCGAGATCAACTGATACACCGCATGATCTGCAGATGGCATCATTTTTCCGTCGGGAAATCGCCAAAGTTTAACGTAAACATAAAAAAAAGCGCCAAATAGTTGCTAATCGGAACTGCAACCTAAAAAAAATACCTGTAATTCGATAACCCATTTCCCCATTCTGATAGAACTTGTGTTATTATATTCTTACTAATTTCATAGGGATTCTTACCAGGCCCTGATTTTTCATTAGGCCCAGTAGGTCCGGACATAGGGCCCCCGAATGTTTGGGGGCCCTCTAAAATTTTTATTTTAAAAGAAAAAAAAATCCCAATTTAAATTTCTTTAATTTTACCTTTTTTAATAGCAATTTTTTTATATATCCTTTCAAATTTGATTGATTGGTTAGCTCATCATATGTATAGTTATATCTATCGAATGTTTATAAGGGACTAATAAGTTTGCATTGTATTGGTGTTTTAATGGTGAAGATAATATGTTGTATTGCTTTTTGTTATTTGATATTGTTCTAGGCTTCTGCGCTTCAAATAGCCAATGCTTGGTAAAATGGTACTTTCACGATGATTCATGATTATTCTTTTATGTGTTAATTTTGGAAATTTTACGCCCACATCAGTGTTAGGGGGGGGGCCCATCCCGAGTTATGCCTATAGTCCAGAATTTTCTAAATTGGACCCTGGTTCTTACAAATATGCTTCCATGACGAACTGATTTCGCTGTATCGAGTTACAGGTAATCAAACTCAGAATTTGCAGTCATTATGAAGATAGCATAAGTTTACTCCTGACCCAAAGTCCTTCGTGAACTGAGTAAATTGTTACGCAAATATCAATCTCATTCTCTGAAATACATTTCCTCGGTCCAATCAATGCCAGCTGAAAGAATTTTCCAGGTCATTCATATCCGGCAGCAGAATTAAGCGACAACGATAAATAACTAAACATGTCCTTAGAGCGTGTTCCTCTCCCGCCGCAGAGGATTGAATAATGCAGTTGCTTAGCACCTTTTTTATCGCCAGGCGAAAGCAATAATTGGACTATAAAACCGGGGCCTAAAGACTGACCGTTGCTTTTATGGGTGATTACCGGGAACAAGATGCTACCGGAAGAAGCCGCTGATAGGAGGTTAGAAATCTGTCTCGGGGATATGAGGATTCGGGGTTGAGTGAAGATATAGAGGGGGGGATATAGAGGTCTTTTCGAAAATTCGATGACTGTGCGTCCTCCCAAAATATCTAAAATTCTGCTATATTGTATAGTAGAATTTTAGTAGAATTTAAGCAGATTAACTTATATAGTATTCTTAAAATTGTGTATGTTTAGGGTTTGTAGCAGGCTTTTAGATATTATTACACTAGGCGAGAAATTCTGGAAAACCACAAACCTTAAAGAAAAACTAATATATACGTTTATCTTTGCCAAAGAGCACCGGGCTTTAATTTTTTACTGTTAGAGTTAGAAAACAAGTCCGCGGTTAAAACGCCTTCATTATAATGATGTTCATTCTTCGGGATGTGCCAGATGTCAAATTCAGCGAAATGTCTGACTCTAAATTATTCTGTCCCCCCTCTCTCTCTCACTCCTTAAATATATATAAATATATATAAATATATTATCATAAACTGGGCAACTCGACTTCCCTGCCCAGTCTATTCGGATGGCGTATATATATATATATATATACGCTATATATACGAATATATAGTATATATATATATATATATATATATATATATATATATATATATATACACGTGTGTGTCTGTATAAGAGTAACACATGTATTATAATTTATGTAGTCAAAACTTAGATAAATATATCGATAAGTTTTAAATTACAAACATGCTCTTTATTTGAATTCTGTTACTTTAACATGGAGCCCTCTTTTCTCTCTTATTGCTTTAAATTTATTTCCTTCCCTGATCCTTTTGCCTTGCATAGCAACCATATTTCGGCTTCCCTTTTACGTCTACACCAATGTCTTGATATATTTTAATGGCCATATATAGCGCGAGAGCAAACTCTTTTGCTGGCTGTGTCTTCCCTCTATCCTCACCTCTAGCTGACCTTTACCTCAGAACGCAGACAAGCATGGGAGAGTTTTCTGTAAAAGACATATTTAGTTGTGAGGGTGATTTTGCTTATGATTTAAAATTTTACTAAATTCCTGTTTTATTTAAAGACTAGCTGAAAACCCGCACTTCGCTACGGAGTACATTCAAAGTAAATACAACGGTCTATGTATGCAATTAATGCCAAAAATAAATAAATAAATAAATAAATAAATATATATATATATATATATATATATATATATATTATATAATAATAATAATAATAATAAATACGACGATCAATGTATACAATTGATGTAATATATATATATATATATATATATATATATATATATATATATATATATATATATATATATATATATATATAAGAAAATCGTAAGGAATATTTTTATAGACAAAATAATGTAGAAGAAAATATTCAAATTAAATCTAATATAAAGAATACTAAAGAATATAGTACAGTTAATATAGTACAGTTTGTAGAACATTTCTTCTACTGTATTTTAATATTTTTTTGGATAATGTCCAATCGTGTGCCGTATTATCAAGAAAAAAAGTATATTTTTTGTCTATTTAGTTGTTATGCACGTGACGATAAATTTACACACGCACTTAAATAACCCGCGCGTGCCGAGCGCGGGTTATTTAAGTGCGTGTGCACTGGTCTGGTCGCTTAGTCTTCGACTTTTTGAGCTGCCACTAAGTTCGTTGCACAGATGATGAAGCTCCTTTGTAGCTTCGAAACGGCCGTATGCAAAATAATTACATCTTATTGCTATTTGTGCTTTATTTACATTGGTTTTCCTGTTTATTCCTCGAGCACAAAGGTTGTATCTTTTCTTTTCACCAATACAATGCAACCAGAAAAACTTATTAATGCCTTATATACACTATAACATACATATGATGAACCAATCAATCAAATTTGAAAGGATATATAAAAAAATTGCTTTAAAAAAGGTAAAAAAAATTGAATTGGGAATTTTTTCCTTCTTTTCATTTAAAATAAAATTTTTTTGGGGCCCACAACATTCCGGGGCTCCTAGGCCCGAGCCTATCGGACCTAATGGAAAATTAGGGCCTGTATTTCGCGCTGTTGAGAAACCACATTTCTTTTTGCTGGATTCTATAGTGATTTTTTAAAGTGTATTTCTCTATTCTTAATATTATGATTTTCACTATTTGGCAGTGGTATGTGGAGTGTAATTTGTGTATTAGTACATTTATTTACTATTCAGCAGTCATGTTTTGACGGGTACCAATTGCTATTTTTTAACATATAAAAAATAAAATTAAAATATTAAAAATATGTGATTATACAAAATTTAAAGAGTATTTTTTAATTAAATAATTCAATTTCATATAAATTTATTTCCAACTATCCGCGAGCCCCCTGAGGAATGTAAACTATCTGCTGACTGTAGTTTTCAGTGACTCAGCTGACCTAAACTTCCATTGCAAACTTTTAAAATTATAAACAATAACTGTCCTATCGGGAATTTTAACCTTTCACGATTAATTATAAAGAAATTTCTAAAAAATTTAGAAATTTTAATCATGAATATTTTTGACAGGAAAATTAAAATTGTTTATAAAGCATCTTGACTGCTTTTTCAACAATTTTAATGCTCAATATTCATAACGTGAAGATTAAAATTGTTCATAAAGTATCCTAGTTGTTTATCAACAATTTTAAAACTGAATATTCATAACAGCAAAATTAAACTTCTATACAAAACATCAGAAATTTTAAATCCGGATATTCATAAAAATAAAAATAAATTTGTTCATAAAGCACCTTCATTACTTCATCAAAAATTTTGAACCTGAATATTTATAACAGGAAGGTTAAATTTTTTTGTAAAGCACCCTGATTTTGAATCAATAATTTTAAACTTGAATATTCATAACAGAAAAACTAAAATCGTTTATACAGCACCCTGATTGCTTTATGAAGAATTTTAAAAAGGATTATTCAAAAAGGAAAATCAAAATTGTTTTAAAAAGCGTCGCAATTTCTTTATAAACAATTCTAAACCTGATTATTCTTAACAGAAAAAATAAAACTGTATACAAAGCATCGTGATTGTTTTATCAACGGTTTTATAGCTTACTCTTCTTTAGTAAAAAAAAAAATTTAATATTTTTCAAACATGAAAACTTTTAACAGGAAAATTAAACCTGGTACAAGAACTAATTTTCATCAAGATAAGATATAGGCGTAGAAAATAAATGTGCTACACTTGCGCACGTAGTACCTAAAAGTCATTCAAATATAATAGCAATAACCCAGATATTGTAAATGCAATTCAAATAGTCTCTCAAGCAGTTTTTACCAGACACCCTCATCGGGGAATTTCGGCAGAACAGATGAAGCTCAAATTCATCATAACAAAAAACTTGCATATTTGCTATCATTTGTTTGTATTGAGAATCTCACAACATTCGGAGAGTGGAATTAAAATTTTATGTGAGTGAATTTTTAAGCGCCTTGTGTTCATATTTGAGAGATACCAAAGAGGAAAAAATCCTCGCAAGTTGGTATATATATTCTATCAAAATTAAGAAGCAGATCTAAAATAATATATATTAAATTGCGTTGTTATTTCACATTAGTTTTACAAAAGTTTCATTGGGGTAAATAAACACAGTATTTCTTCTTTCAATAAAAACGAAGAGAAAATATTTACCCCCATTTGTTGAAACATTGTAAAGGTGTGCTATCTTAAATATTAAATTTTTCAGATGCTAACCATTCTCACACAAGAAAAGTTTTATTAAACTTCATTTGATAAGTATTGCAAATTCCAATATCCTTCATACGTTAGATTTCAGTTTCAATATATAACTTCAAAAATTAATACATATGAAATATATTAACATATATCTAAAGTAATTGATATATGATCAAGTCACACACACACACACACACACACACACACACACATATATATATATATATATATATATATATATATATATATATATGTATATATATATATGTATATATATATATATATATATATATATATATATATATATATATATATATATATGTATATATATATATATATATATATATATATATATATATATATATATATATATATATATATATATATAAATATATATACAGTAGACCTAAACCCTATCGAGACTAAATATTTGAACTTATGTTACATTATTAGGTAATATTTAGGAGTCCACTTGGACAAAAAATTATCATCGAATACGCACATCAGAGTAGGAATGAATTTCGAACAACTAGAAGATTATTGTTTCCCTTAATTGCTCGAAAGGGCAAATTTAGCCTTAATAATAAAATCCTTCCCTCGTACCTTATTAACGTGCGCCACACTGACTTGGTTATACACAACAGAATCCAGTATGAAAAATTTATTTGTTTGTCAGAATTCCGCTGGTAGACAAATTACAATATCCACAATAATGATCTTCACAATGAATTGAAGCTTCTCACTACTAGAAATTATCTAAAAAAAGTATGCAGAAGTTTTTCGATAGCTCTAATAACGATCTTATGAAGGAACTCTATCAAGGTCTATGACCCAGCGGACGCGAACGATCGAAAGAGGCATTGTGCCCTTTTTTCCCCTTTAATGTGTGTCTTGTCTTTAAAAATAAATATTTAAAAAAGAAATAAAAATATACGTAGCTTGCTATGGTAAAAAATAATTTTGTATTGCTTTAACCTTCCTCTTAGATGCCCCCCCCCCTAAACTTCCTTCTAGAAAAATGACAGATTTCTCCCTGATCATTTAGTTTCATCAAAGCTCATGGATCCTAGAGGCACCTTCCTTCAACCTAGCATCTTTGCTCTTTCCAACTCCTACTCCTTCTGCCAATCACGTTAGTTTACCACTGCAGGGATTCTTCAAACCGTCGTCCGAGGGCTTAGTCAAGATGATGTCGTAGCTCACTACATCCTGTTGGTCCTGTTGGTACTGTACCAACAACACCTGTGCGTACTGCCAATATGGGGTTATTTTTTCCCAAAACCTCACAGAGTGCACGAAACACAGCTGTGTGTTTATCGGTCGGTTTCCCTAACAAATGGTGCGGATAACTGTTTGGAAAACAGAAAATGATTTCACCCCCGTCATAAAGCTGTCTTCTCTTAGCGATAGCTTCATGCGAGTGACTTTCGGCGGGCGATAAAGTTCGGCGTTACGAAGAAACTGTCACCAGCGATTGCCGACCCCCTCTCTGGGAGAGAGACGCTGGTTAGAATGCGCCCTGTGTGGACGTGTGTTTTTTAGGCTCCGTACGTTGTAAATCTACACGGGATTTAATTGAATATGTTGCACTGGTTAAATGTTAATTTTTTTTGTAAATAAATTTCCTCGTTAAGTTTCTGTTTTAAAAATTGGTTTCGCATTTTATTTAGGACTCGGTCTTTTTTTTTTTGTTATGGATCCCATAGTAGTAATTTTTAGCAACGCCTCAGAGAATTGCCTTAACCATTCATCGTGACGCTACAGTACACTTCGAACTTTTTCTGTCACAGACGAGCGTCATGCAGCCCTTTTAAGAGACCTCGTCATTCCCTCCTTGAAAGAGAGGCAATTGCACCATAGTGAAATATTCATGAGGATCGAGCTCATCCGCCCATCGGATATCATGTCCAGCACATGCTACGATCAAAATTTAGTGATGACTGTGTCCTCAATGGCCCTTTCCAGTAAAAATGGCCACCAAGTCTCCAAACCTTCCACCTTATGACAGTTAGTTATGGGCCTACTTGAAGTCACAGGTCTACAGAGGTCGGCAGACGTCATTGGCCATGGTGAAAGAAACTATTCGTCATCATGTGACACGAATTTCAGCTGAAACCCTCTTCGATGCTGTGCAGAGTGTCGGGCCACGTCTGATGGCCATTCTCAGGAAAGATGGTCGTCACGTTGAGCATTTGAAATCCTACCTGTGCCTGCGTTGCGAACTCTGCACCACTGTACAAAAATTCCCAGCAGTTGAAGCGTCACCTGTCGGTGACAAATGTAACTATAACCGCAATTAAATACGAGGTACGCCCATAAAGTAACCGGACAAATTAAAAGATCAAACAATAAAATAAAAAAGGTGAAAGAATAATCACCTAGCTAGAAAGAGTGACATCTCAACTCTTGTTAAAGTCAGTTTAAACTGGTTATATAGTCGTTTGCGTATCAAAACGCCGTAGTAATTTTCATTTACTGAGAAGGCATTGTACAAAAAAATTTGCTTCGGAATGGAACAACGTTGTAACATTAAATTTTGTTAAAAATTAGGTGAATCTGCTACCGAAACTTTAGAGAGGCTTCGAACAGTATATAGTGATGCATCGTTATCAATAACACGAGTGTATGAGTGATACAACCGCTTTAAATGTGGGTGGGAAAGCATTGAAGATGAACCAAAGACAGGACGCCCTTAAACTACAAAGGATGAGGAAAATGTGGGGAAAATTCGTTCTTAAAATCAAAGACTAAGGTGATGCTGATTGCATTTTTTGGTTACAAAGGACTTATTCACCACGAATTTGTTCCTGAAAATCAAACAATTAATCGGTATTTTTACAAGGAGGTGCTTTTTCGATTAAGAAACGGGATAAGGCGAGTTAGGAAGGAACTGTTTGATTCTCGGCAATGGTTTCTTTTACACGATAATGATAGTCCCCGTACAGCAATTACTGTACAACAATATCTTGCTAAGCATTCAATTACAGTGATAAATCACCCACCATATTCTCCAGACTTATCGCCAGCTGATGTTTTTCCTTTTTCCGTAGCTGAAGATGACCATGAAAGAACAGAGAGAGATTTGAAAATGTCTCGGAAATGTTACGCGCATTTTGCGAACGGTTAGTTCCAACGACTATAAACAGTGTTTCGATGACTTGGAGAAACGTTGGAAAAATCGTATAGACTCCTTTGGTGATTATTTTGAAGGAGTTAAATTTATTTGAAGGTGAGTAATATTTTTCTTATTTATAAAAAAATGTCCGGTTATTTTATGGGCGCACCTTGTATTTCGTTATTAAAAAAATCCCTGTCTTTCTTTGATTTTTGTGAAAACCACAACGAGCTACTGTCTATAATTTTAAAATTATTGAATTTTTATTTTCTGGGTGACTTTTGGATCCCCCTGTTATATAATATAAACATATATTATGATATACACCTATTTATAATAATATGATTACGAGGAAAAAATATGACAATGCCTTTATGTTTCTCCTAGGAATTCAACACTTCATCCTGACATTTAAAACAAGCACGCGGAATGAGACAATATTCCGGAACAGCTTTGTACGACAATATCTCGGTAACTGCATTAATTGGACCATAAAACCCTTTCTCGGCTCTTTTACGAGAGGTGGGGGCGCTTTGTTGCTACTGTAGAGGGAAAATAATTGTTTGAACAGCACTGGCTAAACTTTGAGGGTTATTAACGAGTAATCATCCATAACGATGACACAGATTATCTGCTCTGTTTCGGTATTATTTCTAGAAATCATATATTTGTGTGTTTGTCAAAAACACACAGGTCGGAGAGAACAGAAATAACTGTCAGTACAAAGAACAGTAATACGAAGACGAAAAAATAAGGATGGGAACATATGATAGAAAATAGATATCAGGACGAATTATTCTAAGATTAATATCTATACATCTCTCTCTCCCTTTCTCTCTCTCTCTCTCTCTCTCTCTCTCTCTCTATATATATATATATATATATATATATATATATATATATATATATATATAAATATATATATATATATATATATATATATATATATATATATATATATATATGTATATATATAAATATATATATATATATATATATATATATATATATATGTATATATATATATATATATGTATATATATATATATATATATATATATATATATATATATATATATATATATATATATATATATATAAACTAGATGAAAACCCGCGCTTCGCTACGGAGTACATTCAAATTAAATACAACGGTCAATGTATGCAATTAATGGCAAAAAATAAATATATATATTTATAATAAATGCGACGATCAATGTATACAATATATATATACATATATATATATATATATATATTTAAAAAAAAAAACAAAAAAACGTAAGGGATATTTATTTTTTTATGATAATATCCAATCGTCTGCTGCATTAGAAAGAAAATAAATATTTTTTTTGTCTATTTAGTTGTTATGCACGTGAAGATAAATTTATTTAAAGTACCAGAAAAAGAAACCACGTGATCAGCATTTAATGAATTAAATTCTAAAAATTAACCTTGAAAAATCCACCAAAAATCAGAATATCGTTCATTTTAAAGGAATTTTTATGATCTTTCTCATGATATACATTTTATAACCCTCAAGTTATTATCTTAAATGCAAACTTAAAAAAAGTTACAAAAACAGCTTAAAAATTTAATTAAAAAAAATATAAGAAGAATTTTTCAAAAATCTTTCTTAGTGCACTCCTACACCATAAGAAGAATCGCCTTGCAAAATGTCATCCCTTTAGGTCCAGCCGTTTGGTCTGTGCGTTGAATTTTAGTGAGTCAGTGAGTCAGTCAGTTACGGAACTGTTTTATATATATAGATAAATAAATAAATAAATAAATAAATAAATAAATATATATATATATATATATATATGAAATGAAGGACTCGAAGTAGAAAGAATCCTTCTCGGATCGGATATCACCTTTCATGCAAATTTCAGTCTTTTTGGGAAGAAAATCGTTAAGCTTGTTGGGAGTCGAGGACGGTAAACACAATAAGAGTCCGGGCCGAGGAAACATGAGCCATTCATTTCGAAAAATGGTTTATTCTTGGAGTTTCTGCTAGACCATTTTTTACATCGTTTAAGCTTGGAATACACCTAGGTACATCGAGTTAACATATCACACTTAAACTGTCCGGAACCCACCGGAGCATTACAAAAGACCGCAGCGCTAAGGACACATCTTTACTGGACAACGGCAGACACACAAAAAGCCACGGAAAACGCTGTATGCGTAGGAAGTGATGGCGCGTTAAAACTTTTAATTGGTTAGTTGAGATCATCTGACCTCGCACGTCAGATGAGGTGATGCTTCTGGTAATTTCAAAAACATAGCGTCACACTGTTTTTGGAAACAACTTTAGTCTTTACACGTGTATTAGGGGATAATCTAATCGGTTACTTTGGTTATCTCTAGATCAGAATTTGGATTAAGGGGCGATAATACTTTATTGAGATAAAATGAGAAAATTTCGAATAGGCGTTTAATTAATGAAGCGAAATGATATTGTTTCATATATATATATATATATGTATATATATATATATATATATATATTAGACATAGTTGTAAGTGAAAAACCAGTATAAGCCATAAACCACTACAGCCAGGAACATGAAAAAAACATGAAAAGATAAGTGAAGTATAGGTTTTTGACAGAATCTTGTCATCAGCGGTGCCGATACTGTCTAAAAACCAATGGATTGTTTCTAATAAGTATGATCTGAGCAATAAACATACTTAGACACCGTACAATCCATAAAAAACAGAAGAAGGGAATAATCAGTGACTTTATCATAGAACACCAAACTCGGTGCCAGACAAAGGGAAAGTTAAGTTAAAGAGACCGCAAAAAGACTGAAGTCACAAACATTGCAACCATGGAGCTAATGGATTCACAAAAGCAGACTTACATAGGATACAGTTTTATAGCACATAATAACCTAACTTAGACATTTATTATGACTAAGAGTTATTTATTATTTTAATTACACTAGTTTTTAGTTACCTTTTTAGTAGTGATTTACTAACTTTAATCATTTAGTTTTGTATTACTAATTATTAACAACACAACATGCTATTCATTAAATCTAAAACAATATATATATATATATATATATTTCATATATACCTATTTATTATGATTTGAATATGAGGGAAATATTCTGACAACGCCTTTATATTTCTGAGAGATATTCAACACTTCATCCTGACATTTAAAACAAGCACGCGGAATGAGACAATATTCCGGAACAGCTTTGTACGACAATATCTCGGTAACTGCATTAATTGGACCATAAAACCCTTTCTCGGCTCTTTTACGAGAGGTGGGGGCGCTTTGTTGCCACTGGAGAGAGAAAAAATTCTTTGAACAGGATTGGTTAAATTTTGAAGGTCATTAACGAGTAATCATCCATAACAGTGACAAAGATGATCTTCTCTGTTTCGGTATTATTTGTGGAAATTATATATGTATGTGTGCCGAAACCATACAAATCAGAAAGATGAGAAATAACTGTGGATACAAGGAACTGTAACACGGAGGCTGAAAATAATAGTATATACCGCTAACTGTAATGAGGAGGGGAAAATATAATGCAAAATATTTATCGCTACGAATTGTAATAAGATTAATTAAAGTGATAGATGAGACTTGATTATACATCTATTGTTATAGATATAAATTAATATACATGTATACTTATATTTATATATATATATATATATATATATATATATATATATATATATATATATATTTTTTTTCATATACAGGGGGAGCTGAGTGAAAGAGACGGGCGAGGTATTGAAACGGATTGTGACATGAAGAAAGAAAACAACTGCAACCAAAATGACCGAAGAGCTCAATCTGCATCTGCATGTATCGGTGTCAACCATTAGAAGTAGAAGGGAACTTCACAAACAAAGCATTTACGGAAGAATACCTATTCCCAAACCACTTGTAATAGATGCCAATACAAAATATTGTCCACAATGGTGCCACGAGCGCAAATACTGGTCGAGTAATATGTAGAAAAACGGCATTTGGTCCGACGAATCATTGTTCACATTGTTCCCAGGACGTGCGTATGTCTGGTAAGATTCTGGCTGTCTCATCTCAACTGTCAATCATGGAGGTAGATCTATCAGGGTTTTGGATGGCATCTCATGGTTTTCTTGAGGCCCTGTTGTAACCCTAAAAGGGAGATTGAATGGGAAGGACTATGTCGAAATTTTAGCTGACTAGTCCATCCTATGGTACAATCATTGTTTCTTGCAGGAGATGGCGTTCTCCAGGATGATAATCCCCCTAGACATAGAGCTAAATATATCGAGTATTGGTATGAAGAGCATGAAAAAGAAGTCAAATATCTTATCTTGCCTTGTACAATCCCCCGACTGTATATCATCCAACCACTGTGATCTGTATAAGCGGATAGAACTAGGTATCGATATCCACCACATCATCTCTACAGGAACTTTCATGAATTTTCCTTGAAGAATGGCATAATATATTCTTAACCACTATTCCTGACTTGTATAATCCAATTCCAAGGTGAATCAGGTGGTATTATATGACAAAGGTGATCCTGCGCCGTATTAATAAAGGTTTTCATGGTGTTTCTTAGTGTTTCCATAATTTTGATAACCACCTGTATATATGTATATATATATATATATATATATATATATATATATATATATATATATATATATATATATATATATATAACATATATAACGCACATGTACATACATAAACATGTTTGTTTGTATGCCTAAGCAAATGAACACAAATGTAATAAAAGCTATAATGTATGGGAAGATAAATGAGCAACAGATCTGAAACAAAGACTTTTAAGACATACGTATTCACAGCTTTTATTTGTTATAGAATATTAATATTAAAAACTGAAACTTAAATTCAAGAAAAGGAGTACTTTTGAATAAGCAAAATCCATTAGTAGTCTCTTTTGCTGAAGGGTATAAGGTATATTACCACGGAAGGGACGATCGGTTCTGAAGAAAGTACTTACAGAATATGATATGCAAATTTTGTTTTAGAGACTTATGAGTATACTACTTGGCGTTTGTCTCACTGCAGCATTCATGCTTGCCTACATGAAAGCTGGTGCGGCAAACAAAGTTTTCTGACTACGGAGAGAGATAAAAACCTCTTCAAATGAAGCATATTAACAATTGCTGAATCACTCCCATTGACATAGAATTATTTTTAATAATCAAATCCAATTAATCAGAGAGTCGTTGATCTTATAGTGAATGTTGAGAACATACGAGCGGTATTAACTTTTACAAACAAGTGAAACAGAGATCCTTGTAAAGTTTTCTTTAGGACATCTCTTCTTTCTGCGTTAATCCTACGCCATACCTATATAATATACATATATATGTACTATATATGTGTAAGGGCGCGGTAGCCCAGGTGGCAAGAGCTGCGGGCCAGTGATCTGAACGTCCCTGGTTCGATACTCGTCGCTGCAAATCTACCGTCGTGTTTACTAATGGTGGCCGGGGCATTTAAAATAGGGCGTGGCTACAATGTCATCCAAATTCTCAAATTTACCTCTGGAGGTGCGGGGTCAAGTGTTCCGGTCTCGTCACTTGACTTGGTTCAAAATTACGGGACCGGTCATTTAGCCAAGTCGGACTCCGACCCTTGTGGTGCTCTTAAAAACCAGAGCCGCACCTTCATCGCCCATATCTCCCATATCGCCCATATCGCCACCTTCATCGTCCTCGGGACTTGATCTGATGTTACTTGTCGGTCAAGGGGCATAAGCAACAACAACATATATGTGTACACACACACACACACACACACACACACATATATATATATATATATATATATATATATATATATATATATATATATATATATATATATATATATATATATATATATATATATATGTGTATGTGTGTGCGCGTGTGTGCCCTCGATTATGAAAGTGTACTAAGGCATAGTTGGTGTAAGTCATACATTTTTCGCTTCGAGATAGTTAAAGGTTTAAGTCTGAACAAACTGAAATATATTTTTATGCTATATAATAAAATATTTCATAAAATATTCGCTGTCCAATTTATAAATTTTAGCAGTGTCTGCTTCACAATACAGTAATGTAAAAGAATGCAACATGAAAAGACTAATAAAAATCTTTTTTTTATTTTTTTACTTACACCACTTTCGTAATCACCGGCACACTGACTTAGACCATTTTCATAATCAAGGGCTCACACATATCTATCTGTTCTATTTATCTATCTATTTATCTCTCTCTCTCTATGTATATATATATATATATATATATATATATATATATATATATATATATATATATATATATATATATATATATATTATTGTTATTAGGGTATATTATAATAAAAAAAATTCCTGTAGGGAAATTTATTAAAATTGTTATAGAAATAAATACCATTACACATATAAACAAATACTGTTGTATACAGATACTTTCTTCAATAC
Organism: Dolomedes plantarius; assembly: GCA_907164885.2. Lineage (NCBI taxonomy): Eukaryota > Metazoa > Arthropoda > Arachnida > Araneae > Dolomedidae > Dolomedes > Dolomedes plantarius. The sequence goes on along the minus strand of OU015496.1, from coordinate 199,245,816 downwards.
GAATCTCTCTTTCGCAGCCAGTACAATTTCGAGGTATTAAAAAGTTCAGATTAGAATCTGCAGCATTATTAGCCACACCGTCATCCATGTCAAGCCAACTATTGTGATGGATTCCTGTCATATCTGAGGGGCAAAACAAAGGGCAAGTTGGATGACAGCCACTTATACGATATAAGTCCAAATTATCAGAAGAAGCACCATTCTCAACCGTTCCTAAGATATCAGTCATAATTATGAAACAGTAAATTTTAGTTCAGCGAACTTGTCAGAAGTAAGACCGCCAGCATTCCAAAACAAAATTCTTAGCTGGGATCCCTTGAAAGAGACCATTTAAGGAAAAACAGTAATTATCTTTTTGTACTCGTTGCTGATTATTATTTCCATCTGCACGAGAGTCCAGTCGTTTAACGAGCCAGAGGGCACCACAAGTAGGTGACTGACATTATCCCCAACCTTTTACCCTCTTAGGCGTGATCATTTTATAACTCTCAATTCTAAAAAAAAGTGACTTCCGCTGCCGCTGTCAAAAGCTTGTCACGCTATCTCCTCCGAAAACGCTGGGGGTATGGGGTCGAGAGCGATACCAATGGATGCAGAAAAATGGGGGGACCAAAGTAAGACATCTCTCATCTTCGTCGGACTTTTAAGTTTTTTTTAAATTTTATGTTTTGTGGGAAAATATTGACTTTTTCATCTTCAGATTACGATAACTTGCCAAAAAATGATCATAGAATTTTGATCTTTTTACAATCTAAGACTACAGACATTTTCCTTTCAAACTAGACCTCATTTGTTAAAAATATTTTAAAACAGACTAATATTTTCATCAAAAAATGAAACACATTTTCAAGAAATATCGTCCCCTATGTGGATGTAATATCGATGCTCCTCGAGTTTTTATCTTACAAAGAAAATATTTACATCATCTGGAAGCTGAAAGCTTTCTTATTCGTATAAACCTCATTTCAAGTCTCTTTCTTAAAATTTCGATTTTTCATTGAATTTTAAAGCTGATAATTCAACATTGATGAAATGCCCTTCGGATTAAGGGTGACAACAATAAATGGATGGAAGCTGTTACATTGCCCGAGAATCACCCCTATGTATCTCGCTATTAGCCATAACAGAGGAGCGAGTGTAGCGAGCCTAGGGGCGAAGCTCCTAGTTATTTCAAAAGGAAATTTTAGGGTGATTCATGTGCATCTCAAATTTTAACGAGCATCAAAATAGCAATCAACGGTTTCATTTAAGAGTTGTTTTCTTTATTTGTACTGTGTGTTTTACCGTGTTTTTTTTCTGCTTGTATGGACGGCATCCTACCGCCCCCCCCCCTACTTTGAAAATGTTGGAACTTCCTTTTTTGAATTTTTCTTCCCATTCTTTGAAAACAGTAGACATTTTTTCCCATACTCCCGCCAGTTTATTAGCACGAAAAGTGAAGCATTAATTATAACTAGCTTTTACTTCTGGCATTTTGAAAAGGTATTCTTACAACTCGGTTAAGCCAAATGTTACTCTAATGTAACCAGCAATAGCAGTATATTCAGATTTTAGTCAGTTTTATCTAAAAGTTATATTTAAGTTATTTAAGAAGAGAAATTATCTAAACAATACAAGAAATGTCCATGAGTGGGGATACCTCTTTTTCTTACAGTATTGGGTATTACAGTATAGTTTGAAATCTTTAGTAACTCAATTAAAAATAATTTCTTTAAAAATTCACGACGTATGAAAATTCCTTAATTTCTTTCCTTCCAATACGGAAAGAAATATATTCAGTGTCGGAAAAGGCAATATTTGATGAAAGTCAGAAATAATGTTTAATTGCTAGAGACACTGAACTTAAATAAAATCCTCGTGGTGGAAAAATAATTTTAGATTTTTTTTTTTTTTTTTTTTTTTTAACATGACAACTATCTGCGTGAAACTCAAAATTATTTATTTATATACTTGGAGAAGAAATGTTAATATAGTCTAATATTTTTATAATTAGTATTCCTGATCTGTTCGAAGTTTTTTTTATGTTTTAAGCAAAAAAATGTGTATATTAGCATTCATAATTTATTTGAAACATAAATCTTGATTACTGTTATGATGCAGTAAATAAATAGGGAAATTTGCATTTGTAATTTTTTACGCTTCCAGTATCAAACTCCTACTTGTAATCCGCTAAAATTTAATTCCCGTATTCTGTCGCCAGATGCTTTTTTTCTTCTTTCGCCTAGTTGACATACGTATACCGGATAGAAAAAAAAAATAAAAGTATCTACGAGTAAATCAAAGTTCGTTCCACCTGCAAGCAGCTGCTAAGAATTATAGGGGTGAGGCAGATGGAAATCATGCGGGTAATGAATAGGAGACTAGAAAACTTTCGAAAAAGGATAATTTCTTCCCCAAAATATTTTTGTAAATATACTTAACTCTTTTCACTGCATAAGATAGGAACACTTAACTTCACAAAATCCACAATGAAATGAATGATTATTTATAATATCAGTACATATTTTTTTTATAACAGTAATTTTTTATTATATTGTAATTGTTATATTTATTATTTAATACTTTTTGTTGTGGATTTTAAAAAAATGTGTGTGTTTGTCATGCAAAATCCATGAAATAATATTGAAAAGTATTATTATTTATAATTGCAACATATTTTTGTTATAATAGTCATATTTTATTTTATAGTAATTATTATATTTATTATTAAATACTTTTTGTTGTGAATTTAAAAAAACTATGTGTGTGCTTGTAATGCGCATTCTATGAAAATAATAATGAAAAGTATTGTTATTTATAATTGTAACATATCTTTATTATAATAGTTAATATTAAATATATAGTTATTATTATATTTATTATTTATTATTTAATATTTTTTTATGCCGACTTAAAAAAAACTGTGTCTCTGTTATGCGTATTCCACAAGTTCCATGAAGATAATTATGAAAAGTATTATTATTTACAATTGTAGGATATTTTTATTACAATATTCATTATTTATTACGTAGTCATTATTATATTTATTATTTATTACGTAGTCATTATTATATTTATTATTTAATACTTTTGCTTGTGAATTTTTAAAAAATCGGCTTGTTCCTGTTATGCGTTTACAACAAGTTCCATGAAATTAATAACGGAAAGTTAAATTATTTATAATTATAGGATATTTTTATATTATTTATTATTCAATACTTTTTGTTCTAGTATTTAAAAAAAATGCGTGTTCCTGTTGTGCGCAGTTTACAAGTTTCACTGAAATAATATTTCCCCGGCATATTGCAATTTATTCAATTCATAACTTCCAACAAACCAATAACAATATTTTTTTCTCAGTCAATATCCATTTGCGTGTTTATTAAGATAATTAAATTAGAGCACTGAATTTTTATTTTCTGTTTCAGAATTTCCTCCCTAAAAATTTTATATTATCATTTAGCGTGGGAAAGGCTACGCACATCACGTATCTACGATCCCAAAACTTAGCTATGAGGAAATTTCCTTTCAGAAATTTTTTATCTACCGACCAGCAAACGCCCATGGTTGAAATCTGTTTTTTGCATATAGAGGAAAACATTTAAATAAAGATCGCGCAGTCTTTAAAATTAAAAAAAAATCAGTTTTTAAGTTATACAGGATATTAAATTAATGATGCCTAATGCTAAAAAATAAAATTATTAAATAATCAGCGTAAAATAAAAATATATTTGAAAAGTAACAGCATTGATTTTAAAAGTCAATTTTTGAATGCAGAAAAAAATTTGCATTTGCGAAACTGTGATTTTCGAATCACTTAAAAATGAACATGTAAGAAATCAAAAATTGATAAATTTTAATGCTATAAGTATGTTAATTTTCCCCGCCTATGTAGTATAATGGTTAGCATCATGAGCTTCCACAGAGTGGGTTAGGGTTTGAGTACCGACTAAGGCCTGGACGTTCATCTGCTGTATCCTCATCGGGAAAGATGTTAATTCCCCCATGGTGTGCTCCCATTATGAAAAAAAAGCAAAAATTACACGGAGGATAAGCGAATGTTGCCAAAGGAAGTGTCTGCCTGAAAAAAAATTAATTATTCTGGTTTGCATAACAAATATTGACCTATAATAATTGCGAGTGGTACTGTTTGATAAAACATTAGAATATTCGCTAAGAGAAGTACGAAACGTATTTGTAAAAGCCAATGTTTGAATAAATGTTTAAAAGCATCCTCTCTTACTAAGCAAATATTTTTAAAAATCTTTTCTATAGGTTGATGATATTATATTTGATGCCAGAATCTCTGCAGAGATTTTACATTAATTGCATTTGTAAGTTTAGACTGTTCATAAAAAAGTGATAAATTTTCAAACAACTGACTTTTATTCCTTTAAGTGTCAACGCTGCTAAACAATCGAAAACATTATTTTGATTTTTTTTTTGTGAAGAGCTAAGTTTACTGCAATTAATTCGGTAAAAATATATTTTGCGTGTTTTTATACAATAATTTGTGTGTTATGCAACAGGATATATTTTACCATGTTTTTATTAACTTGCTTTCTTGTGTGTTTGTCCACTACTAATCTTGGAATCGATTTTTTACTAACTTCCTGACTACCTAGACATTTGAAACTCTTAGAATAGCTCAGAACTCGATGACAATGCATTTTTTTAATACTTTTAGCCATCTTTAAGCAGAATTAAATTAATTTTCAGTTATTTTCAGTTAATTTTGTTTTGTAGACTGGTGCGCCATCTATTGGCTGGAACGGGAACGAAAAGTTAAATGAAAGTTAACTTCCAATTAACTTCATTTTCTTTCAAGTTGATGGGATAATTCATCAAAAAAATTTTAAAAAAAGTATTTATTAATACATAGAATTGTCATGTTTATATGATTCAACAGAAAATTTATAAACATGGTATATAGAAAGCTATTTTTATCTTGTAATTATTATTAGTTAATTAATTAATTAATTTATTTATTCTGCATAGTGTTGCCATTTAGATTATATGTCTGTTTACATCAATGGCAATATTAATAAAACATACGACGTTCACACTTCAGATTCGCGGTACACATACAACATATACAAACATTTTTTTTTAAAACTCTTTATTAAGCGTTTTATTTTTCGACACCGTTTTGTCAGAAAATAAAACGCTTAATAAAAAGTAAAAATAAAATTATTAATGAAATTGCATCATACTAAGATAAAGAATTTTAAATTGTCGACCTTTATTTTTTTTCATTGGATGCTGACATGAGTAATTTACTTGTTTACGACGAACTTTTGCATCTTCAATTCAGTGCTTTTGTATTATTATAAGTATTATAATGCGTTAATTAGTTCGTATATAGTGTATTTTCACCATGAACTCCTAAATGGCTTTGTTTAAAAAAAAAATCTATTTATGTAAAGTAGATTCTTAAGGGGGCACAAGACCTTGAACCTCGATGAAATGGAGAATATATATATATATATATATATATATATATATATATATATATATATATATATATATATATATATATATATATGTTACAAAATTACATTTTATTTTACTTATTGTCTAATTCTAATAAAAAAACTCCAATAATATTCGAAAAAGAAATTTTTCTTTCTTTATACATATAAAGTACACATCTTTAAATATGTCATATATAAAAATGGAATTTATAACTCGTTAAATAATTTTCAAATTAACAGTTTAGAATTTTATATGATTAACTGGTGGTTAAAAATTATAAAGGGCTTTGCGCTTCATAAAATTGAGGTATATGCTTACAGAAAGTAAATTATGGTCAGAATACACTTGTAATATATTTTCCTGTAATGTAAAACCAAGTAAATTGCAATAAATATTATTTAAATTAAAAATTGAGCATAAAATTGGAAAACTTCAAAAATTATCACAATTATTTCCATAATTTTCCCGCATAAAACAAGTATTCCAGAATTGCACATTTTTCTGGTTTCAAAATATAGAGTACCATGAAATATACATATGAGTGTACATTTATCAGTTTCCTATTGATGGTTTAAAAGAAATGCCGCACACACTCTCAAATTAGTAGTTAATTATATAAAATTCTAAACTGCTAATTTTAAAATTATTTATAGATTTATAATTTCCATTTTTATATATGACATATTTACAGATATGTACTTTATACGTATAAAGAAAGAAAATTTCTTTTCCTAATATTATTTGAGTTTTTGTGGTTAGAATTAGACCATATTTATAGTTCTTTCGTCGAGCTTCAAGGTCCTGTGCCCCCTTAATTATTTTTGTGCCCTTACTGGTTGGTTGGTTCTGGATACCACTTTTATTTTTATTTTTTATCTGATTAGGATTAAACTGATCAATATTTCCAGCTCAAGCATGATTCCGAAAGACAACAAACATTCACGTCTACCACTGGATTGAATTTTCTTCTCCACTGAGTTCCCCCCCCCCCCTACTATTGTTTTCTTCAGGTATAGAAAAGAACATATTTTTTATCAAAAGCTGCAATTTTAATAAAAAATCAGAAATTAATTTTCATTACAAAAATCTTATTTAATATTAGGCACTAAACTTAAACAGAACGCTGCTTGTGAAATGAAGAAATTAAGAAATATTTTAATGCAGCATCTCTCTGTGTGAAAATTACCAATATCGCAGCCATTCTGCCATAGAATACCATCTGGTTACCATCTCATTTTATAAATCAATCCATATAACAAATTATAAAAAAATGTTGTGAAGTATACACTATTTTTGAATAGTTATTATTTATACAAAGAAATAAAAATAAAGCATGCTAACTGTATATATCCACATACTTATTCATTCATATTTTACTCTCTTTGTATCGTATATTGTGAGTACAGGGTGTATTACTTTCTTCGTATTAAATGATCGTACAATTATCTACAATCAGATCTCTTAGAGACATCGGAAGTTTACTTCTTCACTAGATTTGTCGTATTTCGGTAAATTTGGTGTTATATAAACATTATTTTCAATAAAGTATTGTGCATCACTATTTTTTCATAGTTTTTCTAAGATAATGAAAAACTGGCAGACTGGCACACAGTAAGTAGCGAAGACGATGTTTCAGATTCTGTGTTTTCAGATGATTAGAAATTGGAAATTACCCTTCATTGGAAATTACCCTTATGTACTTGCAACAATGTAGTCCAGTTAGTTCAAGGAATGTTCTAGTGATGTTTTATTTAACTATTAATTGAAGTTTTTTAAACAATGGGAATCATTAATTTATATTCGGCTTATTACTAATCATTATTAGATTATATTTGAGTATTTTAATACTAGTCAATTTTCTCCAAGTTCACGATGTCTTTGTTATTTTTCATCTTTAAGGTGCATCCAAAAAACTTATTTACATAACGAAACAATATAAAAGACGAAAATTTTCTAGAATTTTGTTTTTATATTTTAACCTAAAACTAAAAACAGGAAATTAATCCATTCGATCGCAGATAAATATCTCAAATAGTTGCCATTGCCCCGAAAAATTCTTTTGTTAAAATGATAAAAAGTTTAAAATTTCCGGAAGGTATGCGCGGTAACTTACAAAAAACAACCTAAAAGTTCTTTAGAATTACAACGCGAAGTTCTTTTTCTTATCTAAAAATCAAGTTTGAAAGATTGTTGCCGCAAAAGAAAAAGTATGAAATGCTTGAAAAACACGGCTTGTGAGAACTTAAAATTTGTGAAAAATATAATACAATTTAAATAACGCTAAAGAAGTATTGGATTTCATTCATTGAGCTTTGAGAAATATCTAGGTAAAAAATGCATCTGGCAAGTGTAACCGTTTTTTTTTACCGTACCACTATATACTGTCTGTTCACCCACGTCATCTGTCTCCACCTTATTTCATACGGGTGTTCTAGCGTTCTTAGAAACCATATGCTATCTCGACACTCTACTGTGATACGTTTGCCAGAGAAAGTTGTACAAGAAAAAATCGACCGCGGAATATTTCCTGAATTTGAATGAATTTTGTCGGATTCGATTGTAAGTAACTATTATTTATTTTAGTTTTAAAGAACGTTAAAAACGTGGTGGACGTATAAATCTATACGATTTGTAAACCAGATAATATGCTAACATTTCATATTTGAGGTTCATGTTAGCCTGTAACTCATAAACGATTTTCCATTTACGAGTGGAAATATGAAAGATGTATATTATATTTCAGCTGATATTGGGTTCAGTTGTGTAAATATAAATCAAAAGTTAGAAATGGTATAAATTAGGGTATAAGGTAATATAGACTCTTTCAAGGTAATCAAGTTTAGGTTGATTACTTTTGCCCTGTGGTTTTAGGTGGTATGAGGTTAGATATTGGTATAAAGTTAGATTTAGAATAAGGTAGTATATGTTAGGTTATAAGGTAAAATAGACTATCTCAAAGAAATCAAGGATAGGTTTTTCTTTTTCCCTGTGGTTTTATATAGTATAAGGTAAGATAAGGTAAGATATTAGTATAAAGTTAGATACGGTATAAGGTAATATATGTTAGATGATAAGGTAAAATAGACTCTTTCAAGGTAATCAAGGGTAGGTTTATTACTTTTGTCTTGTTTTATATAGTATAAGTTTAGATATGGTATAATGCAATACATGTTAAGTTATAAAGTAATTTAGACTATCTCAAGGAAATCAAGAGTGGGGTTTTCTTTTACTCTGTGGTTTTCGGAAAATTCATAGGATTAAAAAAAATTATTTCTAAGGAAAGGTAGCTTGAAAAGACTTAAAATGATAGTAGTTGAAAGTAATTGCAATAGGCGCATAATTCATTAGAATATTTTGGGAAATGGAAAAAAAATATCTTTAATTTTTGGTTCTTGTTCGCTTATAATTTATATCTAATTATGTATATATTTATAAAAATCATATAAGATATGTATTGTATTTGATCTGTCATCATGTCGAATGATGGAACTAAATTAGGCAATCCAAAAATTGGTTTATTTGTTCATTTGTAATTTTTAAAAATGCAAACAATTAAGGATGCATATTTCCGACTAGAAAATGATAATTTAAAGAATTATATGTGATAAAACAAGTAATTAACTATGAATGAATTAGGTTTGCCAGTCAATGGAATCATTTGGACATTTAATGATGGTTGTTATTTGCTAGAAATTGATAAATTATTTTCTCAACTTATTCATTACGATCATACAAGAATATATTACATTAAAACTTATATTGGGCCCTACTAAGTAAAATTAATATTTTAATAGAGTCGAAATTTATAACTTTAATATATTTATTATTGTATAAATCACAAGTTAAATCAGGTATAGCAGTGGTTCCCAACCTTTTTCAGCTGGCGACCCACCTTTCCTTATCGGAATACCTCCACGGTCCATCGGTCCATGGTGGAGTAAAAAACCTTATTTGTATCGTATCCCTTCCTTATGCATATACATAATTTACCATCATATATATATATATATATATATATACTTTTATGAAGATACAGATTGATTATTGATGAACAATTTGTGTTCTAATTTGAAAATGGTTGACAAAATACAAGCACTTTGTAGCAAAACAGTTATTAATTTAACAATAGATATATGTTTTCAATATATGCAACAAGTGGTTTCATACTCACTAACAAGTGTTCCTAGGTGAAGATAAAAACTACATTTATAAAAGTACACAAAGACCATTTTAATAGTTTTAGGATCGAGTCGCGACCCACCTGTAACCCTTCCGCGACCCACTAGTGGGTCGCGACCCACCGGTTGGGAACCACTGAGGTATAGTATTAGTCAGGTATAGTAAATATATATTTAGTTTAGGTAAAACTATGTCAAAGATATATTTTCGATTGATCTATAATTTAGGAAAATTCAAACAGTTAAGGAAGTGTGTTTTAAATAAATAAATGTACACAAAGGGATAAAAAATTATATCGGAAATATAAGCTGATATTTGATGACTTCTTCAGTCATTTTTCTGCTAAATATCTTGGATTCTAGGATTTATAAATTACAGCCTTTTTTCCTGCTTAACCACTTTTGTCCTGGCTTATGTTGCGATGAAAAAAATTGAAAAATTTTGAAAATGCTTCTAATTTAATTCACGTTTGGCACTTTTCGTCTGGTGTGTGTTTTATGAATTTTCTCTTGTGTGTTAAAGAATGATGTGACAAATTATTAAAAGAGTCCAATAATGAGTGGATATTTTCCTCATTTCTAATCATTCCATTTGTGAATTCAGCCTCGTTAGATTTTCAAATTGCTCAACGCTTTAATGAAATAAGTAACATACTGTTTTCTCTAAGCTATTTGAACCTTCTTAAAATACAATCATCCAGAATTTCATTTTATATATATATATATATATATATATATATATATATTAATTATATATATATATATATATATTATATATATATATATATATATATATATATATATATATATACATATATATATTAATTATATATATATATATATATATATATATATATACATATATATATTAATTATATATATATATATATATATATATATATATGAAACTGTACCTTTATTTTAATGTTCGTTGTTTTTATTTTGTAGAAAATGACAGTATCAAAACTGAGTGAAAATAACGGTCATTGGATAACTTTTCGGGTACTAACATTTTCAGAAAGCCTGATTAATTTAAATTTTTTCTCTTTTATACGAGTAATTTTACACCTATTTATATAGTATAATTAAAATAGAACTTCTTTATTTTTTTCGTAAATAAAAAACGATAAAGAAAATTAAAATTAATTGAAAATGAAGTCATCATTTCTATGGCTGTTTTGAGGTTTAGAAAAACTCATTGTTTATAGAGAAAAACGTTTTTATATCTCGTTTGTATGACGCAAGCATGATTGGTAGATTTTAGAAATGGGGTACCAGGGTTTTTAAAAACTGTCATGTACAGTAATTATAAATATAATAGCCGTTGTCTCTGTATAACACTTCCGGGCTGTACTCATCTTTCGATTGAAGCCCTCAGTAAACAAACGGCCGGTTAGGCTTAATTTCAATTTCAGATGTGGATCACAATTTTTTCTTACCTAAAAACTAATATCTTCTCTATCAAATCACGTTTGTTCAGCCTATTTTTCTATAAAACATTCAGAACTAAAAAAAATTGGATGCTTTTAGCTGTATATTTAACAGTTTTTAAAAATCTGTTTACTTTTGCGATGAATTCTGAAAGTAAACAAACTTGAATGTGAATGAATCAAGTAGCTCAAGTATTCATATCGCGTAGTGAGCTGTAAAAAACTGGATGGGAGTCTACTACTCCAATCGCATGAAAAACTAAATAAATAAAAAGTAATGAAAGGGTTTGCTTTTACAAGGTGTGGATTAAATGCAATATTGTTAGATAATTCGGGATTATTTTTTAACTTTCATATACTTTTTCCATTATGACGCCATTATTAGCATTATGACGTCAAAATGGCGGGTTACCTTCTAGTATGTCAATGGTCCTTACTGTAATGCACCATTCTTGCATATGGTAGTTCAATCCTACATAATACTTCAATTTTTTGACTCTTCTATTATGATAAGGTTCAAACAAACTTACGTACATTTCAGAACTTGGAATACTGAGAATATATTTACCAGAAGATCTTACCCCCAACACTCCTGATATTGAAAATACATTGAAAAATTTTCTCACGTGTCCCAGTGTTCACGAAATCTGGTTGCAAGGAATATCTACCGCATGAATATCAATAACTTCATAGATATGCAATACTATGTACCGCACCAAGACGTGAAGATAAGATAAATGCGAGCGAAAATGGGATAAGTCGATTTCTTTTTTCTCGTGTGATGTAAGACGTAGAGGCTGAATTGCGACAGTGGTGAAAATATGATTTCGAGGTTTTGGACGTACTTTCCAATTTTCGAGCTCACATCATTTGCTCTGGAAACAAAGTTTTCTTTTGTGTGCTGGTGAACATGTGCAAACTAGTGATAGGTACATCTTCTGCGAAATCAACTTTGTTTACCGTAGATCAGTGGTTACCAGCCGGTGGGGCGAGAGCACCCAAGATGTGACGATCCACAAGGTGAGGAGAGAAAAAAAATGGTTTCGTTGTTTCAAAATGACCGCGAAATGAAATATTTTTCGTAAAACTGGGAGCAAAAAAAAAAAAAAAAATTGTTCCCAGTATTTTTTGTTCAAAATTTAAAAATTCCTGTATTTCTTTTTCACTTTTTGACGTTCTGAGCACGAAAAAATCCTCAAAAATTTCTGATATATTTTCTGGAACGCGGACTCACAGCCATTTTCGTAGCATCACAGTCCTTTTACGGCTAGAAAAGCCAATGCAAGCTGAAAAAAAACTAGGCCATTTTTAAGTTTTCGTAGGCTTTTATATTTGCTATTAGGATTTCTTTACGTTAAATTTGATTTTGCTATTAAGTACATTTATAACTTTTTATGAAAGTTGTGAAATATCCCAAATAGTTTGTTTATTTAGAAAATGAAACCCATAGCCTTTAAGGGGGTCCAGGACACAAAATTGTTCGAATTTTCGAAAATTTTTATATTGCATTAATTTTTGTTTTGTTCATTTACGCTTAAAATGACGTTTAAATCATTTTTTCTATCTTAATTAGAACAGGATAAATTATTATTTTTTTTATTTGCAACATTCTAATAGTAGCCAATAGTTGTTTAAAACTGTAGATGCGTTTTTCTGCATGATTTGTTTTTTCCCCATTTCTCGTCTTTAAATTGTTATAAGTCAAGAACCGTTAAAGATAAATGATTGAAACTTGGAACATGTCTTTTTCAACTATTTTACTTTAATTTTGCTTCAGCAAATTTGAAAAAAATATTTGCTTTTGAAAATATAATTTTTTAAAAATAAGTTACATAATTTATTTTGTAATCTTTAATCTAAATACTTTTAATTTCTTTAAAAATTAATATTTAAAAAAATGTTGAACCAAAATTAAAACTTATATATTTCTGTTTAATTAAAGGAAAAAATTTTTAAATTCGACAAATAATATTTCGAGTTATAAAGATTTTAAATTATCCCACTTTAATATTAAGATTTTAAATTTCAAAATTTTCAAAACCTTTTTTGAAATTTTACGATGTGATCTTGTTTACTAATTATATGGTTGACCATCGCAAAAAAATCCAAATTTTAACTCAATAAATAAAAAAATTTTTAAATGTGTCCCGGACCCCCTTAAAAGGATTGCTCGGGAGTGAATCCCCAGAAAGTTGTTAACCTTTTCCTTACGGGGTGGGATAGCATGTATCCCAAGGATACGGGCTCAAGAATGAATATATATATATATATATATATATATATATATATATATATATATATATATATATATATATATATATATATATATATATATATATATATATATATATATATACATATATATATATATACATACATATATATATATAAATATACATACATATATATACATATATACATACATATATACATATATATATATACATACATATATATAAATATACATACATGTATATATATATATATATATATATATATATATATATATATATACATATATATATATATATATATATATATATATATATATATATATATATACATATATATATATATATATATATATATATATATATATATATATATATATATATATATATATATATATATATATATATATATATATATATATCGCCCTTAATGGCCGTTCTTACGATGGGGTATGAAATTTCAGGGGAATCGGAAAAATGGGCCCCGTAAGCTAAAGGTTAATTGACAAGTGGTCCATGATCAACAAAAGGACAGGTACTACTGCCATAGAGGTACCAACCAGTATGGAACATCTTAAATGTCTTAATGGATGATTTAAGGGGACAGTGGACCTCCAAACCTAACATTTTTTGCTTTGGATGGATTTGCCTGAAATTTGAATGTGTGATTAGTACTATAGATATGTAAAAGTGGTTAAAATTCAAAGATGAAATATTAATAATTTATGAATTATGAATTATTAATTATATCAATAATTGGCCTCATTAAAAATGTTCCACGCGCATTTCTTTTGCATATAATATGGTCATTTTTATTTACAGGATACCTTATAGAACTAACAATGAAACTTATTGCTTATTTTAAGCATTCATTAAAAATATAAAGAGAAAAAATAATAATAGTGAAAACACCCTTTTTATGACGCAAAATACCTATAAATCATCTTTTCGAGTACAAAATTTAGAAATTCTGAGCTACGAAGTATAATTATTTTCAATAAGATTTATTTGATATACAGTTAAGTATATAAAACTTAAATTTCAAAGCAATACGATCATTAGAAATGCGCCCGGAGCAGTTTGAATATTCGTATGACGTGAAAATTTTTATTTTGAGAAAAACACATTTAAAGTTATTGCTATTAGTAACCACTTAATATCTAAATTAAATACAAATGTCTATAACTAGGAAAGTAATCACAGAAATTAAAAAATCTTTTTGCAACACATTCCTACTCGTCCGTAGTTTCACAATTCAATAAAATAAAAAAAATGGAATTTTCGGACAAATTTCACAATTTTGAAAGTTCACTGTCCCCTTAAAGTAAGGGTCTTCTACCCGTGGCCAGCGGGCCACGGGTGGCCCACCGATGGTATTTTAGTGGGCCGCCGAAACATTTCGATCAGGCAACACGAAAGTTTGATATAAATTTGATAGAAACCTTAGAACGGCAAGTCCTCTCAGAGAAAAGAGATCAAGTACGCACGGGGAAAAGTAGCCCATGGCACACAGGCTGATAAAAAATAACAAACCGGCAATTGTATTCAGAATCTTAAGGTGACTTTCTACTTTCTCAGCCAATTTTTTTAAAAAATTGTTTTTTTAAGGATTTTTTAGTCTTTTATGGTAAAATAGCATTTAAAAATAAAAATTAAAAAAACTTGACTGAAAATACCATACTCTTTTATTAATTGGTCAATTGGAAGTAATTTTTAATGAAATTTAGATAAAACGCCTAACACTCTGCACAAAATTCTAATGCTACTATTGTAATTTCCTTCTCACACATAATACATATAACAGTTATCTTCAAAATGACCAACAATCTAAGAGAAATTTTAAAATGCAAAAATAATACAGACAATTTTATGTCCCAATATGAAAATTTCCCCCGATTCGTCATTCCTTTCCTTATAAAAACAGCCCCAAACAAAAAACTATTTATTATACATCAATTATTGCGCGTCATTTCATTAACAATAGCATCTAAAACATTTACTGAAGATTTTATCAAATTATATGCATTATTATGTGAAATATCATGATAACGGTAGAGATTTGTGCTAAAAAACATAATTCTGAGAAAAACGCATTTAAAATTGTTTGTCACTTCAATTTTGTATGAGACGATGATTTTTTAAAATAGCTATAACTCTGCTTCTAATTGATGTAGAATGAAAATCAAAACGGTTTTGAAAAGAGAAAAGAATTGATTACACGATTCTTGCAAAAAAATAAAATTGACCAAAATAATAAAAAAATGGCATTTTCAACGTCGGTAGTCACCTTAAGACGAAATAAACGCAAAAAGCATCATGCAAAGGCTCTTTCTTTCCAGAACCTCACGAGCGTGTCGTTGTCATGCATTCATTCTGTTTCATGCAATATAAAGTACAAAATACATTGATTCAACTCCCAGTTTTGGTTGTTTGTGGAAAATAATAAATAAAAACATTTTTTAATTAATAATAGTTATAAAGGTACAAAATACTTTTTAAAAACACCATACACCCAAAACTTCAGTGACGTGATTTGCAGAAATTAATCTTTTATCATCTATATACATAAAACAGTTCCGTAACTGACTCGCTGACATACAACGCACAGACCAAACCGCTGGACCTAAAGGGTTGAAATTTTGCATGGTGATTCTTCTTATGGTGTAGGGGTGAACTAAGAAAGATTTTGAAAATTTCTTCTTAGATTTTTTGAAATTAAATTTTTAAGCTGTTTTAGTAACTTATTTTTAAGTTTGCATTTAAAATAATAATTTGGGGGTTATACAATTTATATCAAGAGAAAGATTGTAAAAATTCCTTAAAATGAGATCTTTTTTTAATCTTTACCTCTATTTTCTGCTTTTTGGTGAATTTTTAAAGATTAATTTTTAGAATTTAATTTATTAAATGCTGATCACGTGATTTCTTTTTTCTGGTACAATAAATAAATTTATCGTCACGTGAATAATGATTAAATAGACAAATATTTTTTTCTTGCTAATGCGGCAGACGATTGGACATTATCGAAAAAAATATTAAAATACAGTAAAATATATTATGTTCCTCAAACTGTATTATATTAACTGTGCTATATTCTTTAATATTTCCTATTACATTTAATTTGAATATTTTCTTCTAATTATTTTGTCTATAAAAATATCCCTTACGATTTTTTTATAAATATACTTTTTTGTTTTTTTTTACATCAATTGTATACATTGATCATCGTATTTATTATAAATATATATATATATATATATTGGCATTAATTGCATACGTTGACCGTTGTATTTAATTTGAATGTACTCCGTAGCTAAGTACGGGTTTTCAGCTAGTCATACTATAAAAAGCAAATCAAGTAATCATCTCAAAGGTTGAAGTTAGTTTGCAAATAATACATATTTTCTGATACCTATACTACTTATTTAACAGATTTGTGTCCCGCGAAACATTGGGAATTTGTTAGTGTGGCCCGCGAACGTAAAAGGTTGAAGATCCCTAATTTAAGGTATTTCCTACGTTGGGATGGCTGTTTTGGTGAATAATTTCGAATTTTTTTTTCAAAAGGCCAATCTATTACGATTCTAAAACTGCTTTACTTTTATTCGTATAATCATTGGATGAAAATTTATGGCCAATTTGATAAACCGAAAGATGTATTAAAAGACCGGAAGTAGCATCTCTCAATGCATTTTCTAGAAAACTCATTTTTTCAGTTACTTTTGTAAACGAGAAAGCTAATAATTAAAAAAGTTTTCAATATATTTCAATGAAATTTTGCAATAGAGTTTAAAATATTACTAGCTATATTTTGAACGAAAAACTAAGCTGTAACTGTTAATTTAATCATTCTACAGGTACCCGTTTTTATAAAAAGAAAATTTAAAAGAAAATCAGTGTTTTTCAATTTTTTAACGTAGGATTACGCTCCTCCATAACGGTCCTCCGGAAAGCAAAATTTCAGATGTCATGCTTCGAGTTATAATTTTGGCAGCACGCCAAATCCGGTCTGTATCGCTTGAGCAAGCAGTAAACAGTTAAACAGTAAAGTACCAAAATGTGACAAAATTTTGACATACACACACACACACACACACACACACACACACATATATATATATATATATATACAAGCTTTGTCCAGAAAGTTCGGTGTCTGTGTCTATAGTTACTATGGATTGTTGTCTTACATAAAACAGCTGTTACTGTCTTTCTAAGTAATCCTCGTAGGGGGTAATGCATATCTGGGAACGACTGTACAAGTCTTGGAAACTCCTGGCGTAGTCGTCTTTAGGGATGGCTTTCAGCTTGGTTATAGCATTACGTTGGATGTCCGAAATTTCCGAAAACCTGTGGCCCTTCAGGGCTAATTTCAATTTGGGGAACAAGAAATTGTCCGGGGGAGACAAGTCTGGGGAGTAGGGTGTGGGATTCAGGGACACAAATCGCCTGTTGGCCAGGAACTGCTGCACCAGAAAGGCAGTATGTGGCCGGGCATTGTCGTGAAGCAGGGTCCAGTTGCCTTGCTCGGTGTGGGATCTAAAAATATACCAATATTCTTTTATCCAATTGTTTACTTTAATTGAATATCAAATAAGGCTTCTTACCTTGTTCCCACGTGGTTCTTTTTTGCTGCTGGTTATTCTGTACATCAAGTTGCTATCTTATTCTTAATGAATATGAAAACTGAAGTCACACTAAAACAACACTACGAATGAATATTATTATATTTTCCTTGGTTAGATACTTTACATTACATTACGGACATTAAAAGATATACAATTTCTAGGCTAACTATTTTCTAACATTGAATATTAATTATCGGAAGTTCCTCATCTCTGACTGAGACTCTATCATGCTTCGCGATCAAAACAGTTCTAAAAGTCGTTACATAAAGTCCCGGATGAGCTGGGAAATTGTCTGGTGATGTTGCTGTTACGTCACCTGATCGCGTTATTTCGAATTCGGCGACACTCGGCGTACTAGGGGAGTACCCGATTGATCCTTTGCAGCAGACGTTTCAGTATATCCACGCTCTTAGCGGCTTTTAACGTGGTGCCCTCAAGGAGGAATTCTTTATGGATGAGACCCTCAGAGGCGAAGAACAACACGAGCATTGTCTTGATACGGGATTTCTCACTTCGCACCTCCTTGCTTTTCGGTGACCCTGGACCCCGCCACTCCATACTCTGACGCTTGCCGACGGGGTCGTACTTCAGGCACTTGGTCTCGTCACCCCTGACAATGGTTTTCAAGAAATTTGGGTTTCCATTCGCCATGTCGATGAAGTCTCCACAGGCGTCAAAATAAATTTGCATTTGTTCTGGCGTCAAAGTGTGGGGCACAAGTCATGAGCAAAGCTTCCGTTTACCGAAATACTGGGTCAGTATGAGGTGGGCCATCTCACGACCAATTTCCCCTTCCTCCGCTATCATATGCACTGTCACACAACGATCCTTGGCCAACAATTCCTTCACTTTCTGTACGTTGTCCGGGGTGCGTGCAGTTGCAGTACGATCACTTTGGGGGGAGTCTTCAATGGTGTCCGGCCCCTCGGAAGCGTTTAAACCACTCATACACGCGCTTAAAGGTGACAGCACGCTCTTCGTAAACTGTTAGCAGCATTTCATGAGTCAATTTTGCTGATTTTCCAAGTTTGGAACAGAACAGCATATTCGTTCGTTGATCCATTTTGAATTTTGATCGAGCACACAACACCTTCACTCTACTACAATGAACTGTTTCCACACGATAAGCTAACTCGCAGCGCCGTCGCTCAGGAACAGGTTCAGACCTGTCTTCACCTGTCCGGCACGGCATGCGCCGGTTGAAAACTCGTACGACCTTGAGCATTATGACGTCATTCACCGTCTTTCTGGACAAAAGTTGTATATATATACACTATCTTGCCAAAAGTATCCGGACATACCCCTAAAGAAGTGGATCAGGCTGGTGACGTAATTTGATGCGTAACCGAAAGCTATAAAAGTGTTGGTAGTGGTTTCTCAGGTCATATTTATGCGTTTGTGAGACAATGAGTATGTCAAAGGAGATTAGTGACTTTGATCGTGGCATTATAGTGGGATGTCACCTTTGTGGGGAATCAGTTCGTGAAATTTCGGACATTCTACAGAAGCCAAAATCCACTATGAATGATATGTAATTGTGAAGTGGAAACGTCGAGGCAGTGAAACTGCTGAAAAACGAAGTGGCAGGCCGAAAAATATTAGTGAACGCAGCCGTAGAAATCTGAAAAGGGTAGTGAAACAAAATCGCAAGTCCTCGTTGATTGAAATCACTCAGGACTTCCAAAGTTCATCAGCCGTTAGTGCAAGAAGCAGGACTGTTCGTCGACAGTTAAAAAACCTGGGATTCCATGGTCGTTCAGCTGCTCACAAGCCGAACATCACTTCCTAGAATGCGAAGCTTCGATTGCAATGGTGCAAAGATTATCGTCATTGGACTGTGGACTTGTGGGAAAATGTTCTTTGGAGTGATGCATCTCGCTTTACAATTTGGCAGTCCGATGGACGCGTCTGCGTTTGACGGATGCCCGGCGAGCGCTTCTTACATGACTGCATTGGGCCGACCGTTAAGTTTGGTGGTGGCAGCATCATGGTGTGGGGGTGTTTTTCATGGTTTGGCCCGGGTTCCTTAGTTCCTGTGATTGGGAACATGAACTCTGATATGTATGTGGACATTCTGGACAATGCTGCTCTCCCAACTCTATGGCAATATTTCGGGGAAGGCTCATTTCTCTTCCAGCAGGATAACTGCTCCATTCACACATCGAGAATCGCGCAGCCATTGTTTGACGAAATGGGTACTCAAAAACTGGACCGACCTTCTCAGAGCCCCGAACTAAATCCCATTGAACACCTTCGGGACGAATTAGAACGCATATTACGTAGCCAGCCAAATCGACCATCCTCACTGCCAGCACTCACTTCCGCTGTGATGGACGCCTAGAAGTCAATTCCTATGGACACCTATCAAAAACTGGTGGAAAGTCTCCCTAGACCTGTGCAGGCTGTCATCGATGCAAAAGGAGGATCAACATCGTATTAATATATGCCTCAGGACTCTCCGAGTCCGTACCGCTGGGCGTCCGGACACTTTTGGCCAGATAGTGTATATATATATATATATATATACAGGTGGTTATCAAAATAATGGAAACACCTATCAATATTAGATGTGTTTATGAATGTGCTTCGTATTCCTTAAAAAACAAGCCTGGCCACAGGTATTTTTTATATAATATAGTGTATGTATTATTATACTGTCAGGTAGCACTAATGAAGCTTAGGGCATCGTGCTTTTGGGGGGAACAGCGTAAAATGTCAAACGTTGCAGACCTTGCAAAAAGGGCCAATTGTTTGAGCGCGTTTAAATTAAAGTATCTGTTTCTGCAACCCCCAGGCTAATCGGTTTTTTCGAGCTATGGTATCGAAAGTAATGATAGTATACAGAGTGCACGGAAAAACATCCTTTGCCAAACAGAATAGTGGACGAAAGGAAGAGCTGAGTGAAAGAGACGGATGAGGTATTGAAGCAGATTGTGACATGAAAAAAGAAAACAACTGCAACTAAAATGACCGAAGAGCTCAATCTGCATCTGCATGTTCCGGTATCAACCATCAGAGGTAGAATGGAACTTCACAAACAAAACATTTACGGAAAAGTAGCTACTCCCAAACCACTCGTAACAGATGCCAATACAAAATATCGTCCATAATGTTGCCACGAGCGCAAATCTTGGTCGAGTAATATGTCGAAAAACGACATTTGGTCCGACGAATCATTGTTCACATTGTTCCTCGCAACAGGATGGGCGTGTGTCTGGAGAACACCTACACAAGCGTAAGATTCTGTCTGTCTCATCTCAACTGTCAATCATGGAGAAAGATATATCAGGGTTTGGGATGGCATCTCATGGTATTTCTTTAGGCCCTATTGTAACCCTAAAAGGGAGATTGAATGGGAAGGACTATGTCGAAATTTTAACTGACTAGTCCATCCTATGGTGCAAACATTGTTTCTTGCAGGATGATAATCCCCTATACATACAGCTAAATCTACCAAGTATTGGTTTGAACAGCATGAAAGAGAAGACAAATATCTTATCTTGCCCTGTACAATCCCCCTCTACAT
The DNA here is from genome assembly GCA_907164885.2 of Dolomedes plantarius. NCBI lineage: Eukaryota > Metazoa > Arthropoda > Arachnida > Araneae > Dolomedidae > Dolomedes > Dolomedes plantarius. The sequence goes on along the minus strand of OU015496.1, from coordinate 199,224,369 downwards.
ATATCATCCAACCACTGTGATCTGTATAAGCGGATAGAGCTAGCTATCGATATCCACCACAGCCTCTCTACGGGAACTTTCATGATTTTTCTCTGAAGAGTGGTATAATGTAGTCAAAGCCACTATTCATGACTTGTATAATACAATTCCAAGGTGAATCAGGTGGTATTACGTGACAAAGGTGATTCTGCACCGTATTAATAAAGGTTTTCATGATGTTTCTTAGTGTTTCCCTTATTTTGATAACCACTTGTATTATATATATATATATATATATATATATATATATATATATATATATATATATATATATATATATATATATATATATATATATATATATATATATATATATATATATATATATATATACGGGACGACAGGGTCGGTCCCGTAGGTGAGGTGGAGAGGCAACTCCAAAATGAGACAGTAAAAATACGAAATTTTCAACTAATAAAAAAAGTTAATAGTAGATTAGTCTAGTACATGACAAAATTCCTAAAAATATACCAATAGAAGCAAATATTTAAACTGAATTTTACAAACTGCCGAATCTGAGATTTTGAGAAATACATTTTGATAGCCTCTTTCCAAACGCTTTTGTAGCGCTAAGAATTCTACTAACACTGTAGTAGCAGCTGAGTGCCGTTCTAAACTGAAAATTTTAAAGAACTAGCCGCTGCGCGATCAGCATGGTAGCTTTTAGTTTTGTATTTTCTTTTGCAAAGCAACTCGATTGAAAGTAACATATGTAAGGAATATTACCATTAACTGTCATCATAAATATATGATGTTAAGGGGTATTCTCTAAAAGGCTGATTCTAAAACATAGTGATTAAAAAATGGAAATTTCCATTACGTAGACAGAGAAACCCAACACCAATGATTTTATAAATGACATCCCTCTCTGTATGTACTATTTTTCAAAATTAAGATATCTGCACTTTATCATTACATCAAATAAGAAATTGTCAGGGAAGAAATCTTTCACTTAAAAAATGGAGTAAAAATTCAGCAAGTACTAAAATATAGCGTGGATTACATCACTCTCTGTATGTACTAATGTTCACAATTCAGATATCTACATTAAATCAAATCAAATAATAAAATGTTTGGAAAATTTCTACACTTATAAAATGGAGTAAAAATTCAGCAAGTGCTGAAAGAATGGTAGAAAATTAAGTATTACTGGCTATCGGTTGCAATGCCGTCGACGGTTAAGCCTAACCTCGCGATCATTTATGATCTCTCTTTCACGTCTCTCTCTTAATGAATTATTTCGTCTTCGCTTTCTTTCTTGAGACTGTTCCCAATTTTCTCTTGATCGTGCAGTTTGCTTTTGAGCATTCCTGATTTCAGAGCGTAAATCCATGTTGCCACGCGGTTTGAAATTTCGGACGGCAGCTAATGTTTACATCTGGTAGTTGCAGCCGTTGCCATTCGCAGTGTAGAAATAAGTTTAGAAGGGTTTAGAAAGTGTAGAAGGGTTTAGAAATTATTTTTATTACGTAACAAACTATATTCAAATTAATTTACTTATTCTTCTCTTTTTAAGTTCTAACATTTTAATTTAATTTTTTTAAATAAATAAAACTTTAATAAAAATAAATACATATTTTTTCCAAAAATGCCCGCTATTCTATTAAGTCGACTATTTCTAAGTAGATACATTCATTACTTAGAGTCCCTCTAAAAATTTGAAAAGGTACCTTTTTTAAAGTTCCCTCTCTCGCCACAATGGATCGGCCCGGCCCTGATTAACTAGGAGCTGATATAGAAACATTGCTCAGACCTTTGAAAGCATTTAAACAGATGAAGTTATTACATTTCATTCTCCCAAAAATTGCTTTATTATTTCTCAAAATAGATTAGAATTTAGTTGTTGTAATCCCATAAATTTGATCTCTGTATAAAATAAATAGCTTCACCTGCTCTCTTATTCATATTTCTGTGCTTTAAAGTATATCATTTTGCTGAGCCCAGATTACATAGTAATATTAAAGAATGCTTTAAATAAGTGAAAGGTTTTTTTGCCATTAAAATACTTCATTAAATTAGATTTAATTGGATTCCCCCCTCCCCTGTGATTATTATTATGTAACCTCTAATGGAATTTTATATTCACAATTCTATGTAATTTTACTCAGTTCTTTATGTAAGTATATTATTAAAAACTGTCTTAGGTAATAGATATGTTTTATCCGTTATCATTCCACAAAATATGAAATTAGTGCCCTTGACATCTTTTGATTTAATCTAATATATATATATATATATATATATATATATATATATATATATATATATATATATATATATATATATATATATATATATATATATATATATATACATACATATATATTTATATATATATATATATATATACATACATATATATTTATATATATATATATATATATATACATACATATAAATATAAATATATATATATATATATATATATATATATATATATATATATATATATATATATATATATATATATATATATATATATATATATATATATATATATATATATATATATATATATATACATCGTTAGTTCGTTTTCTCTTTTTTATTTTTGCCTTTATAACGGAATTTTTTTTACCTTATTTTTATTTCACTTCTCTCAATAATTGTGAGCGAAAAGGTGCGGAAAGTGTAACCAAAAGATATAGCCGATATTAACTTTTTATACGTTTCCCCTTCAAATAACCCATAGGAGAGCCTAAAATAAAGCTTCTACATCAATTTTTTTTATTCCCCTATATATCAATAAAGATAAAAATTCATTATTTTCTGTTCTCTTTTCTTTCCCGTCCAATTTCTCTTTTTAAATCTGTTACGCTGCTGATGCGCTATTGAAATTCCTGTTTACTTCAAATTTCCTGTATGTTTAAAATATTTGTTGCTATGTCTTCACCAATCAACGATTCTTCACCTGTAGTTATCACTAAACCTTCTTTGGTCTACTTAAATAAAATTCTGCAAGATAGTCTCTATCTTACGATACACATGCTGGAGACGCGAACGAGACATTGAGGTCAACTTTTGAAATTTGACGTCTACTTTAAACTGGACTTAAATTACGACAAATGTCAAACCCTAGCTGTCACCAGTATTGGTCACTTTTTAAAGAATATTGGTATATAGTTTAACATTTTGTAGCATGCTGTCAGGGCAAAGATTAATTGAGATATTCGTTATAGTATAAGCTGAAAAACGAGCTTCATTAAGGCATTGGCGGCTCCAAGGGGGGGGGGGCAATAGGGGCAATTGCCCCTCCCGAAAAAGCCTTCCAAAAAAGCGTATTTTTTTTTCATAGCCTAAAATTATATAATCGTAGACCTAATACTAAATGAGTTTAAATTTAAAATGAGACGATGTTTATTTCTTATATATATATATATATATATGAAATAAATTTAAAACTCTTATTATTATTTATCACGCCCGTTCCAAAGTCTTCATCCTAACGCAACAGAATACCGTCCCCTTAACCTTTGAATCGCGACCTAAATCTAAACCGAAATAATTTATTAGTTTTTCCCCTAAGGCACGTGTGGCCAAAGCTTATATAAGAGTTATATAACGCGAACGGTGGGGAACATCGCGAGACCATCAGCTCATATGACGCGACTTAATTACGTGTCAGTTTGAGACCAATTAAAGTTTAGCCCGCCTGAAAAACCCGCGCTTTTCTCAATAATTCCGTGTCTTTTTTGTCTGCTCTCAACCTAACTTGACGTGATTTTGAGATCTCCGTCAAATAGCGCGCGGCGTTGCGTCGCCGGGATTCTTCCCGATAGACGGCCCCCGAAAGATACTTTTCACGCATGTTAATCCTAAACTAAGTATGTAGTGTTTAGATAGTGAAGTATATTTAATCATCGAAATACTGTGAAAATAAAGAGACGTTAAGCCAGAACGTGATGTCTGTATTATTCGCCTGGATTGCCTTCCTACGCCTTTCCCGGTCACACGCCATTGCCTGTTTCGGTACGACTACACCCGAATCCAAAAAACTAGGAAGTACGAGCTTGTTGAGCTTAGTTCGGTCAAGGATATTACACACACACACGCATATCATATATATATATATATATATATATATATATATATATATATATATATATAATTAATATATATGCGTGTGTGTGTATATACATATGTATATATATATATGTATATATGTATATATATATATATGTATATATGTATATATATATATGTATATATATATATATATATATGTATATATATATATGTATATATATATATATATATATATATATATATATATATATATATATGTATATATATATATATTGCCCCCCCCAAAAAAAATAAAAATTGCCTTCCTGACGTTGCCCCCCCCCCCCCAAGAAAAAACCCCTCTGGGCTGGAGCCGCCCCTGCATTCAGGTAGCTTTGCTGAGTAGACCTAGTTGTTTTCTCCAAAGGCGCTCCAGGTACTCCAAAAATCAGGTGCAGAAGAAAAAGTCAATATCATAGAAATTTTTTTATCAAGCACCAGGATCATCAGAAACGAGAATCTTCTCCTTCAGTTGTAATCTTAATTTGATTTTCCTACAATTGTTGGCTTTCCAGGCATGTTTCAATTACATGCATACCCGCCAACCTCAGTGAGAGCAAAATCCTGCAATATTCTACCGTGCATAAAATAATCGACATAAAGACATAACACAAAACAGTATAGTAAAAAATCATAAAAGAATTATAACGTATACTTACTTATAGTTTATAGGATCTCTTTAATAATATTACATAGTTCAAAATATATCCTTACTGTTCAGCAAATCATGAAATTACAATATTAAAGAAAAGTTATATATTTGAAATTTGTAATCATACATTTTAACGTACATCATATTGACACTAGCAGGGACCCCACCAGTCTATATTTTGAGTACTTCTATTTCTTTAAAAAGTTTGTTTTAATTAATTGCAGAAAATCTTGGAATTTTTGTAGCATTTATTGTAGCTGATTTTGCTCTTTTTAAAAATTCATTGTCAAATTGGTATTTATAACAGTGTCCTTGTGGGTTCAATTTGCATATTAGCAAATTTTCTAAGGTTTCCCTTCACATAGATGACCTTACCTGAGTAGATATTTTTGCTATGTATCTAAAACTCCGGTAATAATAGCGTTCATTCCGGAAACCCGGAAGATGCATTGAAAATCCGGCATTGCCGGGGTAAATCCGGAAAGTTGGCAGGTCTGTAACATGCTTTTTTTTTCTTTGATTGGAAGGTGATGCATTTTGCGCCTTACTGTGGAAGTTGAGGTCTTTATATTAAAGATCGACTGCAATCAGTTTTGTTTTCTTATAATTGTAAATAGGTACAATTTTTGTTCATGTTTTTTTATTTTTTTATTATATAAACGCGCCAGCCAGGATTTCTCCCCAGTAGGAAATGGAGTTTTTGCTATTCACACAAAATCATTGGTTGCCAATTTTTAAGTTTAACCGCTAAATTACGCTTCTGTTTGTCACGCGTTTCCAAATTTACTATGCTTTATTTTTAGCCTTTGATTGAAAAGAGTTAAATCTTTAAATTAACCCCTTTTTTGCAGTTGATCCTGTTTCTCGACATTTGCGTTTAATATTAGTGATAGAAGGGATTTTATGATTACTTTTAAGATGTCCAACACCTTTTTCGTATCTTAAATAGTGAGATCCATTTGCAGAGTCGTTTCAAAATCCCCCCCCCCCTTCACCTTTATTATTTCCTACATTATAGCAAAAAAAAAAAAAATCTATGGAGAAAAAAGGAGTAAGTGGACCTCGCTATTATTTGTATAGCATGCTCCCCCCATTTTTTTTCTTACTTCGTTTATTCTAATGGTATTACATTTTCGACAATGAAACATCTCGAGATGTCAAAACATTTTGTATGTATATATCCGTGATAAATGTCTTTATTTTCATGAGCTGAAAGCAGTGGATATTTCTCTAAAATGGCAGCTAAATGCACATCTTCCCGGGCACTTTTAGCACCTGTTGCGCGCCAATTATCTTTCTCGCTTGCGCTTGCTCGAATAAATACATGACAAAAAAATAATCGACCGTATCTATCGCTTGGGGGGGGGGCAAGAAACTAAGCCTATTTGTAATCCCCCCTAAAGGAACCTCCTATCCTATCGGCGATATCTAGAGGAAGGCGCATGCGTGTCTAAAAATCGTCTGCCCCCATCTTTCGACACCCCCTTTCCAGAAAAGCGCCGCCGGTTAGGTGGGGTGGACGTGGAACGAGAGGAGAAGCCACAAGTGTTCGAAAAGACCTGTTGATTCACTCAACCGCCTGTTGAATGCGCCAGCGAAAAGGTGCCAGACGGTAAGTGAGTGATGTTTCTTTGTCACCTTTTTTTTTTTCTCCGCACGTGGTCGATGATTTAATCATAATCGGGGGTTTAACGGTGGGAGGGGATTGTAAAGTTAATTATGAGCCTTCTCATTGTTTCGCCAGAGTTAAGTTAGACTTCAGTGATGCGCAACAGATGTTTGCCGATTTCACCTTAATTTCTTGAAAATCGATATTAATTTAAGAGTTTCCCGGTTTGTTAAAAGACTATTATAAATTTCTAGAGCTGAAATTAAAAACTTTTCGCGTGTTTTCCCGTTGAATTAAAGATATCTTTATATGTGCCTCACACTTAAGTTTTAAAACAGTAAAATCTGACTTAATCCCAAAGAGGGCATAAAAATTAGGCACATGGATAAAAAACGTTATCGTAATTATAAAATTTAAAAAAAAATTTACAAAATTTTGCTGCAGTTAGCCCCGCAACAGATGTTTGTCGATTTCACCTAAATTTCTTGAAAATCGATATTAATTTAAGAGTTTCACAGTTTGTTAAAAGACTATTATAAATTTCTAGAGCTGAAATTAAAAACTTTTCGCGTGTTTTCCCGTTGAATTAAAGATATCTTTATATGTGCCTCATACTTCCTTAAGTTTTAAAACAGTAAAATCTGACTTAATCCCAAAGAGGGCATAAAAATTTGGCACATGGATAAGAAACGTTATCGTAATTATCAAATTAAAAAAAAATTGCAAAATTTTGCTGGAGTTAGCCCCGCAGATGGTTTGTTTAAAGGTTAAGGTTTCTGTTGGAAGGCTCTTTTTCACTAGTTTTCAGGTAATATGAGACATGTAAATTATTTTGTTCCCCATTAAAAATGTGTATGAGTAAATATTTTTGTTTGTGAATGTATATATGAGACAATTCAACTTTGGGTCTTGATGGCTTTGCAAGTTCTGAGATCCTAAGATTATATGAGGCATAAAATAATTTGTTAGTCTGTACTTCAGTTTTAAAAAATCAGTAGGAAAAAAGTAATTTTCATCAGTCTAGTTTAAATGTAAATTTTCATCAGTCTAGTTTAAATGTAAATTTTCATCAGTCCTTCCTCCCAGGTAAGAAATTATCATCAGAAATTCTTCTTTGAAAAAAAAAGTGAACCCGGTAAGAGTCTCTGACTACGCCATGCGCTGAAAATTAACATTAGTTAAAAAATAGGGAATTAAAGGCTGAATTCTTAAAACTCTTAGCTCAGAGGTCCTAGCTCACCAGGCAAATAGTAGGGTTTTAAGAGGTTTATTTCAGTTAACCTCATATGTCTTTAACTTTCATATTAACTATTTCCATATTTTTGTAATTTTTCAATTTTTATTATTCCACCTCAGAAGTTTTATCTTCCTTGGTACCGTTTTATTCACACAAAAACTAAACTCTTAAATGCAGACTTAAAACATTTTACCTTAATTAGAAAAACCTGGGTGGATTGTTTTGTTTTTTAAATTCAGAAACTGTATGATAATGCTAAAATGTCATTTGAAAAATTCGTTTCAAAATTTCGAGATCTCCGGCAGCTACTAAAACTGACCTATTCGATTATCGTACAGTTTTTGAGGTTAGATTAATTTTTCGAAAGTGTTATTAATATGTCACTTATTACCATCAGGGTATACATTTGTTCGGAACAAACCCTCTGAAAGATATCTTTAGAGCAACACATTATGCAAAAGGAAACTTATATAAATTTTTCTAGCTTTTGAAAAGAGAAGTAATCAAAAAAGTGTATGTTGAAAAGAGAAAAGACACATTTATTGAAAATACATTTTAGACAGAATAGCGTATAATGAGCCACTTATTCTTTTTTTACAAACTTCATAATAATTTTAATTTTTTTCATTTATTCTAGTCAATATTTTTTTAAAAAGAAAATTTAAACTAAGTTTCCCAGATAGCATCTCGAAACGGGCTAATCGGAAGAGACTTCCGATTAGCCCGTTTCGAGATGCTATCTGGGAAACTTAGTTTAAATTTTCTTTTTAAAAAAATATTGACTAGAATAAATGAAAAAAATTAAAATTATTATGAAGTTTGTAAAAAAAGAATAAGTGGCTCATTCAGGCTTTCAGGAAGATGGACTATATGTGAGAGGCAAAAAATCGCTTTATTTATACTTTCTATTTTTATCTACTCTAAATTTCTTGCTGAAGCTTTTAAAGTAGAACCTTAGAAGTTGGTTTCCAAGTTGACTTAATTGTTTCCTGAAAATGAGAAAATCTGAGGTCTCACAAAGTTTGTCCTCAAGCGAGAAAAGGCTTCCTTAGGAAGTCACTGCTCATTTTGAATCTTCAGGGAGCTGTTCAGAATTTAACTTCGTTTTCTTTAAATATAAAGTGAATAATATACATAGTCCCTTAGGTTTTTTTCAGCAGATAGTCCTTGTGTGGCGCTTGCTTTAATTGTATTAAATGAAAGTATTTGTTTCCCTGGTACGAAGATCTCTTTGTCAGGTAAGGATAAATTAAACGCTTTGGGAGCATGATCTATTTCAGCGAATTTTTTAATTTAAGAAATAGATGAACTATTAAAACGTATTTCAACTAACATTTTGGTAAATTTGCTTCAATTTATGGATGACTAAACAATTCGTCTTTCGATAAATGGAATAAATAGCCTTAGAACCCCTGTTTAATTCTTAACGGGTTTATGTCTCATTTAAAAAAATATATACGGGTCATTCCGTATTCAATAGAGGTCAATGGGCTTGCAGTTTCGAAGGTAAGGGAAAATAGTCATATGACTATAGATCTCTTGCCCCAAAATAAGGTTAGATCTATGCCATATTTGCCATTGATATAAAATCTATAGAGTTACTATTGATATCAGTATTTAAAGTCAATGCGTGTCTTGAATGAGTAAGGTAAATGTAGCGTGGATGTTTGTATTTCCTCGGCAGTATCCAAGGGTACTGAAGAATGTACATCAACGTACAATATACACCTGATTATCCATGTGTCATCGAAAAAGAGAAAACAAGGAAAAGAAAATACAAAAATATGAAGAGCAATATGTATATTTTCGCTTTTCTTCTTTCAACTGGAAGTGTCTAGGGAAGTTGTTGTTCTGTGAAAGATGCTTTTCACTAAGTTTACTGCTGAAATGCATTTTGATAATTCTCCTTCCCGACTATTTAAAAGTTATAAGACATTTGTATAAAAAAAATTCACAGCACAATGACTCCCCAACAATTTAGTTCTGACAGACGTCATGACGACTTGGAAAGGCTTGTTATAGAGTATGAAACACTGGCACTTGAGTATTTATTCCCTTAAATAACGGGAATTGTTCATAAAATTGTTTTATCATAACTTCTGTATTTGTGCATGTGAGATACTATTAGCCTGCTCATATAGACTAATATATCTAAGGGTACGTTCTCACTTGCAATATTTAGGCGCATTTTGGGTCATGATTGGGTAAGTGTGCATTATCTCCCTCATATTAGCGTGGAAAAATTTGTTACTCTACAAACAGAATAATCATTATCCACTAAAGTCGGTGTCTCGCGAAACATCAAATGAATGACACAGGGCACTGATATATCAGTTCCTATCCTTACAACGAACACAACGAGGAGGAAATGCGCTGTGATGTGAGACAAATCGGGTAAAAGATACGTATAAAAAACAAGGCCTTGTATCATCATTTAGCATCAAAATACGTGACACGCTCAAATGATAGCATTGATACATCGTAAACAATTGTTTTGTATGTTTTATTTGTGTTTTTTTCCCTCGGAAAGATACATTTCATTTACCTTTCCTATCTAATTTAAATTCAAATAATATACCATATTTTTCACCAAATAATATTTCACTATACTTATTAAATAAATGTTAAAACCAGTCAAATTGACTGGCTTTTTAGCTTTACTGCAATTGAAAGTGTTGGCTATATTTCATATGAACGGCTGAGTTCCTTTAGCTAAAGAAACTTAGTTTATGCACAGCAAGTTTCTGCGTTAAATCCTGCCCTCATGCTTACTAGATGTCGTAAGCTCTTATGGTAATTTGTCTGGTCCAATTCACCCAGTTCTTAAAGAAACTGAAAGCAAAATTTATTTGTTATGAGTTAAAATCTGAATCAGAAAAGCTCAGTTTCTCTTTGTTTCCGTCATCTATTTATTGCAAACTAACGCCATGAATGTCTATTATACAGAAGAAAGGCTATATATTTTTACCATGATCGTATAATATAATAATTCAAGGCAATTTTACGATCTGGTAGGGAATCGATCTTTTTATGGGCATGGAAATAATGTATAAAGGGGTTTAAGAAATGCATCAAATAAACGAAGAAAACCGTCGATAGAAAAAAATGGACCCAAATCAAAATGAAACTTCTCAAATTAAAAGAGGTGACACTGAAATGATGGAAACTGTGTTTGTAAAATTTTTCAAGATTTTCAACGATATTTTTTTTAACAAAACTGAGAAACGTAAATGTAGGAGATTTTATAGTGAATACACAAAAAAGGTGGGATATTCCCATCTTCCGAACTTCCTAAAGATCTTTAACTGCACTTTTGACAGGAAATACAAGAGGTGACGCACATATTCTTCCGTAGTGTGAAATTAAAATAAACACAAATCCGTTTATTTTCATTATTGTGATAGAAAATAAACCTTTATGCTAAGTATTGATTTTTGTATGTAATTAGCTTGTATAAAAGTCTACAAACTGAAAAGACTTTGTTTACTTTTTTGAAATAGACAATAATAAAATCACTTCTCTGAAAAGTTGTAATTCTTATTTCCTAAAGAAAATATGAATGTTTGAAGATAATTAAACTCTTGTGAGTTTCTAAACACAAAGATTGGAAACACTAAACTAGCGTAATAGATGTTTAAACTTTTTATTTTCTGCATGTATAAAAGATGTTGGTTGCATTTTCTGTTAAATATAATTGTAATCGAAATATCGAAATTTAAATAGATAATTTTCTGTATCATATAAAGCGTGAAGTTTCAAGATGTTGACTACAATAATTTCGAAAGGTGTTTTCACTGCCGAGCTTAATATCATAGATATTTACTTTTGTAGTTAAAAGATAATTTTTCTTACAATATATTTGCTTTTCAGTGTCAGTCAAAATTTTTTAAATTAATTTGACTTCAAAAGGAAGAAATTACTTGTCTAAATTTGTATTCAAACATTTATAAAACTTTTGTTTTTAAGTATCCAGACAATTGGTAAGTGGTAAATTTTGGAACTGTGAAATGGCAAACTTTGGAAAATTTCGATCACTGAGTTTTCAGATCTATGAATATCGGACGCTTTTCAAACCTTCCCTGGTATGTAGCATATATATATGACGCATTTGTTTTTAGAAAAACCTTTTGAGCAGACTATCCGAATTGGGGTGGATCATAATATCAGGCTTTGCCGTGATCAGTTCTTTTCCTTCTTCATTATGACTATTAAGAAGCCGTAGAAATTTTGTTATTTTGTTGTAGAATGTATTTATTCCAACTGGTTTTGATAAATTTTTAAGGCTTTGGTGAATATCGTCAGAATCTTCGAAATTATAAATTTCTTACAGATTGAGTCATTGACTTCAAAAGCAAATTGTTCTGTATATTTAAAATGCTGTTGTCATTTCCTTTCAATTATTTTTTTGCTTTCAGTTATTTATTTGTTTACTGTAAGATTATTTTGTTTAAGAATATATTACTCGTTTCATTCCTGTGTGAATCTTTATATAAATACACACTTTTTCTTTTCGCATTTAGGAATGAGAACAGAAGTTATATTAACACACACACTTATATATATATATATATATATATATATATATATATATATATATATATATATATATATATATATATATATAATGTTTTAGAGAGTAGTATATTCAACTGAACTTATAGCACCCGTCACTAACACGAAATAACATTAATCATAGAAAGTAAAAATTATAATGGTAATGCTTTATTTTTAGTTTGTAAATTTTTGAAATCATTTACCTTACTTTCTATAAACTAAGATGATTTACTATTACTGTAAATTAAAAACTTTTGCATAGTTGCAATTTTTGCATAGTTATTTTGCATAGTTGTACCTTTAAATTAAATTCTTTAAATGTAATACTTCAAATTTAATTATTATACTGTGTTTGTTACAAATCCTGTTTATCAGTTTCTAAAAATGTGGTTGGTTTATCCTCAGCTCCAATATTGCTTGAAGTTAGGATCCACGTATTACTGATTTTAAGAGATTTGCTAAATTGTAACTTTACCCTTTGAAGAAAGGGATTAAGTGGGATGCGTACTGCGCACCGATTTCAGTTGCTCCTAAAAATTTTACACTCATTAACTTTAAGGATCATCCAGAGGCAAAATTCTAAAATGTCCATTCTAAAGACCAAACATTTAAGAAATAATCTTTTATATAATAATAATGTTGGCAACGTTGATTTAAAAACATTGAATTTTGCTTAATTAAACTTTTCTGCATAAACTTTCTAAAGTAGGTTTCCCACCAAGAGCTAGATTTCAGTGTCTACTCATATATACGCAATCATATAAATAATAAATACACATACACACACACACACATATATGCATATATGTGTGTGTGTGTGCGTGCATGTGCGTGTACTAATTACACTTTGTGCTTCTTTCACACGCATTTGCCGATTTTGCCTTAATGTAGGCTATAAATAAAAGATTTTCTTACACTTGATTTAGCACTTCTTTTTCAAGTGCATTTGCTGACTATAAGGAAAAAGTAAAATATTTATCTCGTACCTCTCGGTGATTGCAGTTCGTGTTACGTTGGGCAAACTGAACACCCCCTTGATATGCGCATAATAGAGCATTAGAGGTATGCTAAAAGTCAAGAAATAGCTAAATTCGTGATTGTAAAACACTCCTGGAAATTTGGTCCAAATTTAAATTTTCTGACTCGAAAATTGTACCCCATGCCAACTCGATAAGGTAAGTTGGAGTAACAGGGCCATAGATTTTCACTTTTTTTATATACTAAACTTTTAACACTTTAAAATTATACTAATATGTATAATTTTCAAAAATCTTTGTGTAAGATGTATTTTAGTAAGTCTTCGAGAGTCTTTTTAAGCTATGATATTGATTTTTATTATATATATATTATATATAAATATTGCATATATATTTTTAAATACAGGTGGGCCCAGTTCCCCTGATATTTCGGGTAAGTGGACCACCCAGGTCTATTTCGCATAATAAACAAGAGAATTTGTGACTGGGTAAATGGGCTCAATGCTTGTATATATAGAAAGAAAAAAATTGTACCCCCATTTAAAAATAATTTTTCAAAGCAATTACAAATGTTGCAAGATAGATCGTTGCGAATACCGGAAAAATAATAACGCACAAAGTGATTAAAAAACAAAATGTAATTGATTATAAACACATTTTCAAAAGTACAACATACTTTCTAGCTTAGTTAGTAGCTGTAATGGCATTTTATATTGAAAAATGCAATATTAATTTGAGTTTAACAAGCCCTGAGTTAGTTAATGAGTTAATGGGCGAATTAATGTGTCACTTGCAAAAAAATGTTTTTTGCAATAACTTAACCAGTAGTAAGCTTGAATGAAAAGAGCACAAATTAGTGACTTAAATACTTAACTTATAATAGTTTAACTTACTCATACTCAAATAAACAACCTTTAAATTGGGGAACACTGAAAATTCCACCTTTGTACATGGCGATTGGGGATCTAATAAATCTTAAAATATCTTCTTCATACCACAAAATAGCCTCCTCTAATGGCCATCGCCAGTAAGTTAAACCAGCACTTTTCAGGTGTTTTATTTTCACTTTGACACTATTTAAATCTACAACTTGTCCAGGTTAATTTGTACCATTATACGATACGATAGCATTGTCCTTTGATAACAGTGATACCAGACACAACTTTGTCTGATTCACAGTCCGCAATGCTTATACCTGTTGAGACATCATCACCAGAGTCTGAATTCACTACAGGTTTCATCTGCAGAAGCCAGAAGTTGGCAACGGGTTTTCAACAAGACAACGGGTTTTCTAAATCTACTGAAGTCAGTGGTTTAAATCCAATCTTTCTTTTCTTTTTCTGTTTTATTTCCTCGCGTTGAATCTTCAATTTGCTGTTTCTCTCATTCTTTACTTTCAAGTTTGTCTTTAAGTTTTTTCTTCACAATGTCATCTTTTTTTTCTGTTTTTTTAGGAGTTTTTCTTCTATTTTTAATTTTTTTTCTTTTAAAGCCAAAGCTTCCAACCTCTTTTATTCCTGTCTTTTTTCTAAGTAAATATGACGCAAATCTTGGGTGAGTTGTAAGGAAAAAAACTTGTTTGAACTCTCATAAGCTTTAAAAGCATAAATTTATCCAGCAACATTCTGGATAAATTCATATCCCTAATCAACATTCAAGGCCTTTGTCTTGATTGACTTTATTGCAACTTATTAACATAACTTAAGTAGTTCAGTTACTTAGGTTAGGTTAGTAGTAGTTAATATAAGCATAAGTGGATCAGTGTGGGGTAACTGGGCCGTACCTGGACCCAGTTCCCCTGAAGGTATGGTCCAGTTGCCCTAAATCCCTAAATCTCATGGGGCAACTGGGTCATAACCCTCCACAGACCTTTAATATGCAGAATGCGTTAAAACACTAGACAGATGGTTATTTTGACATTAACTGAGCTAAAAAATTCTTACATTCAATTTTTAAGAGATAAAAAGGGACTTATAAAAAATTATTTTCATAATTCACCCTTGTAGAAAGATGTTTTGTGATGACAAATACAAAAAAAGTTAGCAGCCATAAAACCTTCTTCAACCAAGCTGGAGACCAAAGGGATGTTGTTTTGTTGACTTCTCCTGACCAGTGTTGCCACAACAGAGTGGAATTCCCTCCTAATATGTAAAGGAAAAATCTGGGAGGGGATGGTCCAGTTACCCCACCTTACCTTATCTTTTAAAAAATGCCTAACATTGCTGCCTTCTTTTAACCATTTGAACGTATTCTTTTACATCTTAATTTCTCTGCATAGTTCCATCTTCTTAGTTCTATTTTTCTGCCTTTTCGACCCACCTTGCTCTATTTATTTGAGTATGAGTCTTTGATTTGGCTCGAGTACATACATTTCACTTCCCCGTTCCTCTGGAAGATGTGCCCCTTTCATATACCTGCTTCTGCAGTCGACTACCACGCAGTTGTAGAAGGTTCCGTTATTTCCCATTTTTATATAAATATGTTGAATAATCTACGCCAGGCCTGCATAACCCGAAATGTAGTGAAGGCCATATTGTTTTACAGAAAATGGCCGAGGGCCGCAAAAGTATAGGATAGACTAGAAAACAAAAAATATTTTATGCAACAAAAAATGAATTATTATTTTAAAAATTAAATAAATATTAATATTCATTGCTTATATATTCCTTTCGTAATATTATAAATCTAAAATTAATATTCCGTAATTTTTAGTTTTATTATGTCATGCGACTTCACAAAAGGCTTCGCGTGCCATAGAGTGAGCTCAGGCGTGCCGTATATTGTGCAGGTCTGATCTACACGTTAGAAACCTACCCAATAGTCTATCGCAGGGGTTCCCAACCTTTTTATAGTACCATACCTGTACGTTGTAAACATTATGATGACGCACCGGTAGACCAAAAATTTTGAAATGGGGAATAAAATGCAATGGAGAACATTTGTAATAAAGACAAGTAACTTGGGATATATTTTTATTGCTAAACATATACATAAAATATAATAATCACCTTAAAAAATATATAATTAGCGAGAAGGTTGGCCCTGTTTATTATTAACTAAAGAAGTAATATCGGGCTCAATGTTTGTCAGTTTAAGGCGAAGATCCGATTCAATGTCCAGCAAAGCTCTATATTTGGTTTTCATCGCAGTCATTGCAGAAAATCCCTTTTCACACAAATATGTGGTCGCAAATGGCATTAAAAATTTTACTGATTGGCAAGAAACTTCCCAGACACAGTTATAATTCGCAAACACAGTTATAGACACAGTTATAATTCGCAGGCGAGGGCCAAATTTTTATGGGGCGATCATAGATAACACATTCAGGTGTAGACGGCATCTTTTGAGATTAGGTAAATCTCAATAAAGTATTACAACACAAACAATGGATAAGAAATTCCAAACTAAAATATTAAAACATATGGATTATTAGTTATTATAGTCATTTCTTTTCTTTCTTTGTAATACAGATTTTTAATAGATTTTTGTTTTAAATTGTAAAATCCATCGCGTACCGGTAGCTGCTTGTCCGCGTACCGGTATTGGTACGCGTACCCAAGTTTGGGAACCACTGGTCTATTGCGTCTTATGTTCCTCTCCTGACGAAGCTCTAAATTCATTTGCTTGAGACTAAATTCCATTCTTAATTTTTATTAAGGGTTATTGTATGTTCTATGTTTCTCTTCCGTTGACTCAACAAGTTTCATTTAAGTGACAAAAAATTTACTATTTACTGATACACACGCGAAAAAAGGGGAAAAAAATATTTAGTTAAGGCTAATGAAATAGATTACTCCCAAAATAGTAATTTTCTCAATTTCTATAAGAAATATGCGTACCTGCAACCTTCAGAATATTACAGAGGATTTCAGAAGATTTATTTATTTTTCATACATGTTAAAAAAATTAAGAGATATGACAGAGGTGACTGAACTGAATAGATAGATAGCCAAGAAAAAAGCGGTATAAGTTAAGGTATAAATAACTGGATAAAATTAAATTTTATTATAAAATTAGTTACAATATTAGACATGAGCATTTAAAAAATTGAGTTTTACTAATTACAAAAGCCAGTATAGTGCTATACGGAAGATGCTATATAAGATGCTATATTCCATATAGTGCTATACGGAAACAGGAAATTTTTTCAATCGAGTAATCTACCTTCCCTATCAAACAAAATAAAATCAGAATTCAATATAAGGTATTTAAATATTTATCAAAACAATTGTAGTCATTAAAGGGTAAAAAATTTCAACCATTTTAAGTATTTCTACAAACTGTGCATAATTTAAACGAATATATATATATATATATATATATATCAGATAGTTGGAGAAAGGGAGAGAGACAGATTAAGATAGAAAGAAAGGTAGATAGTTAGAATTTTATTCTGAAGGATGAAATGTACTGTTGAAAAGCTAGAAAAGTCATAATAATTCGGTTTTTAAGTATAAAGTACGTACTCATTTTTCAAACATTACGAACAAATCAGGAGACATACTGTTCTTATTCTTTTAGTAGGATTAATGGATTATTTGAAGTTAAATTTTATAAAATATTAATTATAATATATAATTTACAGTTAAATTTTATAAAATAATAATGTTAAATTATTAATGATTAACATTCAATTCGCGTTTTATCGGACTCAAAATTGTAAAAAGAAAATAAAGTATGTAGAAAAAAACTGGTTAATATTTTCTTGTATTAAAACATTCCATAAATTGTTTAGAATCAAATAACAAAACCTACAGTTTTCTTCTATGCATTGCCAGGTACATCCTTTTTTTATGCTGTTCCATTTTTATGCGGACTCTGCATACTCTGAACTTAAGGTCGATTTACCTTGGAATGGAATTTCCCATGATTTAATTATTAATTTCTTTCCATTTTTGTAGGTTTTTTTTTTTACAAAGAGTAATAATTCAGAAAATATTTTTCCTAAAGCAAAAGTTATTCATTTAAAAACCTTAAAGGGATTGAATTTTGTTATACAAAATTTTTATTTATCCCCAAGGCAAATATTTTTGAAATCTTTCCCATGCATAAAATGTGAAAAATTATTCGATAGAGTAGAGGGTTTAGCACTCATATTAAAAACTAAACCTGTTTAAGTTTTGAATTAAACTTTTTGCAGCACATTTTCAAACTATATAAGTGTTTTTCTAACTATAAGGATTGCTTTATAGAAATGCGTTTGATGGAAAAAATATTTTTAAGTGCGTGTAAACACAAAAAGACTTCTGTCACAAACCCAATTATATAATTAATTATTTTATTTTAAAATCATACAATAAAAGGTTAGATAAAGCTCTGCAAGATATTTTAATTAAATTTTTATTGCAGTTAATGTAAAATTTTAATTTTTAGCTTTAACTGTTGACACATTTCCAAACGGATTATTTTCTTTCCTTCTTGTCGTATTAGATTATAAACAGACAAAAACGCTTTCCATATTCAAAGGCTAGAAATTACGTAAGAATTATTAAGAATTTTCACAACATAGATAGAGTAATTACCTTGTTGAGTTGTATTGTATTCTCTAATGGTTAATATTATAATATAGACCAGATATTTTTTAAGCACAAAAATTTAAATTAAATGTATGTATATACTCGTATATATTATTCGCATTCGGTATGTTATCGAATTATAATTTATCTAATATTTCATGGCCAAAATCTAGTGAAAATTGATTAAAATAATATTAGAAGAATTGGTTTGCTTTAAATAAAATTTGGAGCATTATAATATGATATTAAATAGAAAGCTTTCTTTTCTTTAAACATTATATATAGAGTCTTTTGTATTTCACAGTCTAAAAATAGATTCTAAATTCCGTTTAGAATTAGAATTTTTTTCTTAGACTTCTTAATTCCCTTTGTAAAAGTTGTTTTGAAAATCTATTTGCTAAAATTTCAATTTGCTATGCAAAGAAGAAAAAGAAAACATTGAACTTATCTCAAGGTTTGTAAATTTATAATATTCCTCTAAAACACAGACATTTCAACATTCGTTGGAGCCATGTCGTTTTTAGCCATCCGTTCTGATGAAATATTTTTATAATTTTAAAGATTTTTTACTTTCCATTTGCTACTTTTTCATATGTTAAAAATATTTCTTGCCTTTAGTATTTTCAAAGAAAACTGAATAGCTTACTTTTGGAAAATTATATTTTGAATATTTTAAAGAATAAACGTCGGGAAGAAATTAAGAAAATAAGTAATCATTTCCTCAAAAATCTTTATTGCATTTAAAAGCTTTTTAATTTTAGTTGGAACTCCCAAAAAGGTTTTTAGAATGAAATGTTTATTTTCCTTATTTAAAAACCTATAGATTTTTCTTTATGGAGGGAAGCACTGAGTGTCGTTAGTTTTTCAAATAAATTATGTAAATTTCAATTTTTTATGTAAATTACATTATTTCTTCGAGTCCTATAAGGATATGGCATATTAAAAAGAAATTCAGGAAATTGAATTGTAACTGAGGAGCATGAAATATTAAGGAATCTTAGATAAATATTGTATTACATTCTTGATTTATAAATGTCATTTTTCAGTAGAAGTTGACGGATGTAAGAATATTTCAGGATATTGTAAAATATGAAATTCTGGAAATTTGAATGTTCTAAGCATATTATTTTTAAGCCTATTACAACAATTTGGAAAAGGGATGGATATGTTGTATAGAGGCTAATTGTGATTATTTCGAAGAGCATAATATTTTTTACAGAGGAACTTCATAATCATTTTTTTGGATTAGTCTTACAAATTAATGATCATACCATGCATAATTTGACGATATATTTCTAAGTGTGCATTTGAAGGTAGTGAATTCAATGTTAATGCTTTTACCTATTATCTGATATAAAGAACCAATCGTGAACTGAATTGTTTATCTTGGTACATATACTTTTTTAAACATATTAATGTCTTTCCTTTTTATATTGCTGTTGTTCAGGAAATATTTCTTATGCCTGTAGAATGCGAAAGATGATGTTTCAGTACATAAGGAATTCCCCACAAGCCTAAATAATTTTGAAAAAGAGAAGACAGAAGTAAATTCAAATTCTCTCAAATATTCTTACTCTGTACTACTGAAGACGATATGAAAACCACAAAATGTTTTTCAGTTGATGCCGCAGCCAGTACTATGTTAAAGATATGAATATAAGTATAGATAAGCAATCTAAATTGTAAAACGTAAGTAAAGTTAAATTGCTAAGATAGGTCTGTACATTGATTCAATCTTTTTTGTATACTGTCCCCCATTCCTCAGCAGTATTGCATCAAATTTCCCCTATGTTTGAAAGTCATTATTGAGAAAATGATTTTTGCGAATAATTGATGAAGAAACACTGGCCTCTCAGTTTAGGGCTAGTTTGTCTGTGTTCGCATTATCAGAGAAAATAATTTTAAAACGGGACCTTCACACCCCGAAACGTCATAAAAAGTAAAACAATCAAATGTTTGATCTCCAGAAACTGTCATTTCCTCTCTCAATAGTTTCCAAACCGGGGGAAGTGTTTGAACATGCCATGTTTCGATAATCAGGCCGGCATAGGACTCTGTACATTCAATTATAGTGCATATATGTGCTGTTATTCATTTGCTGTTTAGATTGTTATTCTATTTATGACAGCAAACGTTTCATATCATTCTATACCCATAGTAACGGGGAACTCAATATAATATCGCTTTAAAAAGGTATTGATAAAATGATGATTCGTAGAAATAGACGCTATTTCGTTCCCGAAAAACGAACTGAGATGAAACAGACTAAGGATCTTAGATGAATTCTACTCAGAAGTGCTTGATTACATAAAGAATCAATATTAGTTTCTGGCGTGCGAAATGTTTTGGTGTCTCTGTAGGTAATCATACCCTGTTTCCAAAAGGGAGCAATAGCTCTATAGGTAGATACCAAGGAATCATTATATTTGGATCAAATAAAAAGTTCCAACGTTTCTCTGGAGCCTCATTATTATATTTCATTTTTTAATTGCAGAACAATTCAATCTCTCATTCTTACGAACAGGGGGAGAAAAATCAGGCTAAGAAAACTTTGCTCCCCCTTTTTTTTTGCCAAGTTACTAGCCTTCTCATTACCAGGGATACCACAATGACTCGACATCAACTAGAGAACCGGGTTTTTGCCCTTTTTTATCAATAGACTTATTTTTTTTTCCTCGCAAGAATTTATATTTTCCTTTTCATCCTCATAATTAGTAGTCAATGAAGTAATAACTGCGAGTCGATGAAAATCTGTAAGTCATCCTGCTTGGCCTCCTTAAGGCTGCTATGTACTAACCCAATTGGATTCGCTCACCTCAATGTTAACCTATGGAGAAAATTTGTCCACGGTTTGCCGACTTGGATTCAAAGATTTTTTTTTTTAAATTTTACTCCGTCATAGAGAAAGAAATTTTACATTTGTATACATTTTTCGTTTTTTTTAAATACAATTAATATTTTAAAATTTAAATTATTCGGGGAAAAATCTGGTATAGTGTGATTTAAACGTTCATAAATTCCTTCGGTGGACGAAATTTATAAAATGAATCCTGTAGCGCTTTGCAGAAAAGTTCGGGCTATCTGACAATACCAATTTTATTTGATTATCAGCATTTATGTGACTGCAAATAGTTGACAAAAATATATTTTAAATGAAAAATTTGGGGGCAGCGCTTAAACCCCCTATAGAGAGAGAGCCATTACAATCCCTCAAAATGTCAATCCTAAGGGGGGTGGAATTCTCGAACTGTCAACTGGACTCTTCCCACCACAAGAGTATGAAAGAAGAGGATAAGGGAAATACGATTTTTTTTCTTAGTACATAGCAGCCTTAATCTCTCAATTTCCATAGAGACTGTAACTATTTCTCCGTCATAATTGTCAAGGAACTTGCTAAGTGGAGCGTGGAGTTGAAAGGCGCATGGTACACCAGCACCGGCACGTACATTTTTAATAGCTCTCTCAGTTAACACGTCTGAGAACATACTTAACCAATTTCTGTCGCAATTAGAGTAGCATTTTATATTTGAATTCTGTAGCATTTTGTTTAATTAGGTTACGCACTAGGTCTAAAAATACAACAATGTGAACAATTCTACACGAACTAAAACTTTTAAAGAGGGCATAGACTGCCGAACAAATTAACTGAAAACTTACCCTAGCGTTGAAAATTTTTAACTTTTCGATAAAAGATTGTGCGTTGCAACAAATCCTCATTACTGCTGCAGAACCTTGCTTTATGGTGCGTTGAGTCTAAGTGCGTGATTTCTGTTTGTATTTGCCTGAATTCTTACTGATAATTATTGTCTTGCTCTATTGAATTATTTAATTTCAGTTATACTAGGTCTAATTTATAGATGGTCAAGTGTAGATCTTAAGGAGAATGATCTACTGTAGGTAGAAAATGTATATCTTTAAATGTATTATAATCACACTTATATTTCAGTCAGAAAAATACACTTAACTAATATAAGTGCATGTTTGTCATTATAAAAGACGTTTTTTTAAAGCATTCGGGGTTTGTCCCTAGAAAAAATCCCAGAGTAATCTTTGCGTTTTGAGCAAAAAAAATTACCTGTTATCCTGCAACTAGTAACCCTTGTTACGCACGCTATTGAAAAATAAGAAGCTCATTTTTAAAATATTATTGTTTTCCAGAAGCTTCATCTTTGGACCCAGTCCATTAACATTTGTCATTATATGAATAACTAGCTGAAAACCAGCACTTCGCTACGGAGTACATTCAAAGTAAAATCATCGGTATCGGTCAATGTATGCAATTAATGCCAATATATATATAATAAATACGACGATCAATGTATATAATTGATGTAAAATATATATATATATATATATTTATAAAAAAATCGTAAGGGATATTTTTATAGACAAAATAATGTAGAAGAAGATATTCAAATTAAATCTAATATAAAGAATACTAAAGAATATAGTACAGTGAATATAGTACAGTTTCTAGAACATTTCTTTTACTGTATTTTAATATTTTTTTGGATAATGCCCAATCGTCTGCCGCATTAGCAAGAAAAAAAAATATTTTTTGTCTATTTAGTTTTTATGCACGTGACGATAAATTTATTTAAAGTACCAGAAAAAGAAGTCACGTGATCGGCATTTAATAAATTAAATTCTAAAAATTAATCTTTAAAAATTCACCAAAAATCAGGAAATCGAGGTAAAGATTCGAAAAAGATTTCATTTTAAAGGAATTTTTATGATCTTTCTTGTGATATAAATTTTATAACCCTCAAATTGTTATTTTCAATGCAAACTTAAAAAAAGTAAAAAAAACAGCTTAAAAATTTAATTTAATAAAAATCTAAGAAGAATTTTTCAAAAATCTCTCTTAGTGCACCCCTACACTATAAGAAAAATCGCCATGCAAAATTTCAGCCCTTTAGGTCCAGCGGTTTGGTTTGTGCGTTGTATGTCAGTCAGTCAGTCAGTCAGTGAATGAATGAGTCAGTTACGGAACTGTTTTATATATATAGATTATTTTACTTTTTTTACAATGAAGAAACATTTGACGGAATATTTGTGTTATACCATCATACTAGGTGAAAAACATCTAAATAAGAAAAAAATCAATTGTCATAGGTATGGAACTAACTAGAGTACAGCATTTGATGCAAACTACAACTTTACTTTTGACTGAATAACACCAATAAAACAACAACGTTTCAGTTTTTTTAACTATCTCCCTTTCCCAAAATTTATTTATTTTTCCTCAACAGACTTGGTTCCATAAATTTTATGACACTGCTCTAAATTTCTCGTGAAGTTATAACTTTTGTGATAATTTTTGTGACTTTTGATCACAAATGTTCACAATTTGCGATCTTTGATCTTTAGATCTTTGTAAATTAGCTTTCACCAAAAATTATTTGTTTTAGCATGCGAATGAAGATTACAATTATTTCTGAATTTTTAAAAAGACATTCTAAATAGAGCGACAGTATATAGTTTGAGTAATAGCTTATTATGCCCCAAGAAGTTTCTCATGGGTAATACAAGTATGATATCTAAATTTTCTGTTTTTTTTAACTTCGCAGTCGAAGTTAAATAGCAATCTATATTTCACAACACTTTTATTTTTAATCGGAACAGATCTTTCTGTAAAATAAGCTTTCAATGGCTGCGTTTTGAAGATATCAATGTGAATTTTCAAAGCTTTCTCTCATTTTGGTTGTTATTTTATTTATACCTCATTAGATTTAATATTTTTGAATGTATTTTCCAGATTCCGACTATAAACAAAGGAAGACAATTTCCGACGACTTCCATTCTCTAAAAACCTCTGATCTTTATAAAGTGTTCAAGTTTGTATCTTCTTTATAATGAGCCAAACTTGAATTTTAAACTTAACTATCAAGTAACATAAAATTACTCATTGAAACGTTCTCAATTTTTTTATATAATTTATTTTGAAATTTAAAAACTGTTTGTTATAATGCATATTTTAATCTTATAATTCATTTCCAAATAAAATGTTTCGAATACTTGATAGTTTTAGATCATAATTTATCTTGACAGAAAATTTCTGTAATTTTCATTAATTTAACACTTTTTTTTATACGAATCCTAACAACTTTATCTTCATATTTAGCTTCAACGATTTACAGGTACTGCTGCTCTGAATTCCCTACCCAACATCTAATAATTTGTTAAAAACAAATTATCTAAATAATTTGTTTATAAATTATAAGATTGCTTTGAATAAAAAACCCCTCAAAATATTTTACCAAAACAGAAAACTATGAAGAATCTTGATACAGTTGGAATGTAAAATAGAAAATCTAAAGTAGATGGGTTGGATTAAAAACTTTTGCGATCAACTTGTTTCTCATTGCTACTGTAAGCTATTTTTTAGCAAACCAGCGCACTTTGGTTGAATTTGAATTTCGCAACTTTCCAACTATGGCCCGTTGAAAGCCAGTTTTCGCTCTATAGTTACTAATGAATCAAAGTGTAAATAAAATAATAGTTACAAATCGAACGAAGCTTTCAGATTTTCACGATTTCCTGATTGGAGCTTGGCATTTATTTTCAGTTCCGAATGACACTTTTTTTTCGTAATTGTATTTCTACTGCATTATTACTGCATGAGAATTCACTGCAGTGCGGATGGAGTCTAACTGCACTGCAGGCGAGGTGCCACTGCAGCATGTGACAACAGAACAAAGTCGCAGTGTCATATCGTCTCTAATTAGACGTTTCTCTTATCAAGCGCGAAATATATCTCAAACACACTGCTTTAGATTTTATCTATTACATATAAAATGTACTCATAATAAAAGGAAATTAAACCTTATCAAAAGACTTATGCAACCTAATAAAAGTCCTAAAACTTATAAACCACAGGTAAAATTTTAGAAAAGTTTTTTTTACGGAACAGGAAAATCAGAGTAGTTTTATTACAAATTCCCAAGAGAATAGTTTTTGCTAGGTAGTAAATAATCTGATCTTTTTTTGAGGTTTTTGTGAGAATTATGTTTTAAGAGATCGGTTTGTTTTTGAAGATGAAACTCTCAGGCACAGTAATGTCTCTTTTACAGATGAGGGAAGAGTTACACCATTCCCGATGCCTATCTCTAACAGAATAAATAGATTATACTAAATCTTGGATGTTTCACTGAAAAGTGCGTAATTAAAACCTACTATATTATATGTATTTTGCATATTAGAACCTTTACTCCAATAAATAGGAGTAAAGGTGGGAAATTTGGGGTTTCTCATGGAAGATTTCAATCCGAATCTTGTAAATTTTGCACCAAATAAATCCCAAATTTTGAGACTAAATTCGAAATTCTGAACTCTGAATACTTTGAATTTTACTAGCGAAATTCAACAAAGACTATCTCCCTCTCTTTATCAGACGACAGTAAGCGAATGACTAAATAATTTGTTCCCTTGGTACCAGAATATAAGGGTTAGATTTTCCTGGTTAGCAAGATTGTTTTAAACGTTTAACATCAGTTCTAAACAATTCCACAGAATAGCTCTTACCATCGTTTTATCGGAAGATAAAGTAGTGCTGAAACAATCAGCAAATTTTTATTTAAAGAAAATTCATCGTGAATTTGTTTACATTCTCTAGTCTTGACTAAAACATAGGGAGTAAATCTTAGAGAACTATGAATCTTAAACAAGGATTTACAGATAAATGCTTCAGTACACTTTAAACCAATAAATGTTATAAAAATGCCCGTAACTAAACTCATATATACATGTATTTAAAATAATAGTAGCAATTTATGGAAAACAGAAATCTTTTACAGGTAATGAAGTGTCTATGGCGTACAGAGCCATCTAAATATTCACAAAAATAACAAATGTGTAGTATTTTAGGATGAAATCGGAACATATTTATTTTACTGCCTTATAAAAAAGTTTCATGTGAGGAAAATTTAAAGTTTCATTTTTAAGTCGTGCTAAAAAGAGTCAACCAAATTTCACAAAATTAGGCAATGAAGCAGCATGTGAGAAAATTGTAAAATGTTCATTTATAGACCATATAAAACAACTTTATCTCAAGAATACATAATCATGTACTCGGCATAAATATTTGAATGCTTGATATGCTAGGTTTGATTTTAATTGTGAAAGAAGTAGGTAATATTCCCAGGAAGAACTCTTTGGGAAAGAATTGAAATAGTGAAGTGGGAAAATATATACTACCAACTGGTACATGTACTTTACTTGAACTTTCTTAGTCTATCAGCCTGTCTATCTACCACTACCTTCAATAGATATAATATGCTAATTACACCGTAGATTACTTTTTTGCTTTCATAGTTGGAATTTAATAATCTACTAAACTTCTTAATCTATATTAGACGCCAAAAATACCTTAACACCTTATCCTAAAACTTTCTTCGTTTTATGAAAGATATTTTTAAACAGTTAAAAGGGGAACTATATCGTTGGTTCTGGCTTCTCGCTTTTAAATGTTAATTTAGTTTATTTGATTACATTGTAACTCTTTAACACTATTTTTGCTCATATTTTTTTTCTCGTGAAAAATAAACCGTGGTCAGATAAGGAATGGTATATTAGGTGTACTAGGCATTTACCCCAATGAAGTTTTTTCATTCTTCTATAATATCTTTATTAAGCTACTGTGAAATAACTTCGCCAACATCATTTTATAATCATTTACAATATATTAGGCATCTAGGCTCTGTATTCTAGACATTGAAGCCCAGTACATACTTTTTAGTAAAAAAAAACTTTCAAGGGTTCAAACCGTGGTTGAAAATCACCCAGTTTCTATTCGGTATGCCTGTAACATCGTCTCTCTCCAAGGGGAAACTGTCAGGCCCGACAGCTCGGTCGAAGCCACTCACTACATAACAGTCCCATTTCTGTCAAACATAGACTGCGAGGTCCCATACCTGGATCGAAAATCACTCTATTTCCAAGCACGCTACAACAACGGTCCAATTTCTATCACACTGAGAAAGCGAGGTCCCATACCTCTATCGGAAATCACATATGTTCTTTTCGATGCCACTGTAATAACACCATCTCTCTCCAAGGGGTCACCGTGAGGCCTTACACCTTGGTCGAGGTCATTCAGTTTGTGAACCGCGCTACAATAACTGCATCATTTCTCTCAAACTAAGACAGCGAGGTCACTTTCCTCGATCGGTAATCACTCAGTTTCTAAAGGGGCACTACAATAACGG